>ML660213.1:1094357-1223642 GCA_007570785.1 Antilocapra americana | reverse complement strand
GGGAGCGCCGCGCGGGACAAACTACGGCGGCGCCGGGCCTGCGCCCGCCGAGGCCCGCGGCGCCCCGGGAGCGGAGGGGAGGCGCGGGGCGGGGCGCGGCCGGCGGGCGGGCGGGGGCGCCCCGGGCCTGCGCCGCCCCGCGACCCTGCTTCCCCCCTCCCGCTACAGTCGCCTCTGCCTTTTAGGTTTCAGGTTTTCCAGCCCTGGGACTCAAGGTTTCTCAGACTGAGGGCAAGTCTGGGCAAACTGTCCTAAACATCTTTACCGTCTCCCTTTGTAACCAGGAGCAGTTACTGTTGACCCCACACTGGGTCTGCTTCTGTGACTTTAACTCTTATCTTGCCCCTTTTGGTATTATGGGTTTACCCAATGGCCTGCCTCAGGGATCCCTCAACCCCGTCCACCCCTCTCCCGGCTCCTTCCCCCCCCCTCCCCCCCCCCCCCCCTTCCCCCCCCCTTCCCCCTCCCCCACACACTCCTTCCACCTCCCCCACACACTCCTTCCACCCGGCCCTGGGGCTAGGGTGACTTTGGCTCCACTGAGAGATAACCTGACCCTGCTCACCTGTGAAGGGCTGTGACATTCTTGAGCTATCTGTGTGGGAAACGGCGCCTCTCCTCAGCTACTTACCTTCTAGGACTGAGAAATTCACATATGGGGGCCCAGACGCCCAGATAGCTGTGGTATCTTTGTTTATTGATATGACAGGAGATAGTTTCACACCACCTGGGAACTGACCGTAAAGAAATGTAACACATCCCCCCTGCCTGAGGCTTGCAGGAATTAAATAGCCTTTTTGTTTCCTCACCTCCCCAACCTCTGATCCTTAAAAGAACCTGGCATCCAGGCCCGGAAGAGATGCTTATTTCCAGACACTACTCTGGAAATGTCAGCCAGCTAGCCAGCTCTCTGAATAAAGTTGTATTTCTTGCCTGAACACCTTGTCTCTTGGATTTATTGGACTATACATTGGCTCAGTGACTAGACTGAGCTTGAACTCAGTAATACCTTCTCCTCCTGGATGCGGGAGATGAAAGGAAGTTTTCTTAGAGGTCGAGGTTGTGCCTAAACGTGTACTATTTACTGTGGAAATGCGGTGAAAATTTGAGAATTTTAAAAGTTAAGACCGCT
The DNA here is from genome assembly GCA_007570785.1 of Antilocapra americana. Taxonomy (NCBI): domain Eukaryota; kingdom Metazoa; phylum Chordata; class Mammalia; order Artiodactyla; family Antilocapridae; genus Antilocapra; species Antilocapra americana. Next base: position 1,222,510 of record ML660213.1, on the reverse strand, counting down.
TACATTAACAAACGCCTTACCTTATCCTCTTCCATCTCATCCCTACTCTCAAGAAGTTTGATTTTGTTAAGCAGGGGAGGAAACAACAGACAAGCAAAAAAAAGGTAAAACCCTAGGTTGTGTAGGCCCTAGGTTCCTGGATGATAGTAAGCAATCAACTACTGTTACACACACAGATACAATTTTTGTAAATATATTTGTTATTGCTTTAAATAGTAAGGTATTGGAAACTAAAGCTCTAACGGCTACTAAAATATATCTTTAAATAGTAACACTGTAATAGCTTGTGAAGTAAAATTCATGTTTTATGGCAAGAGGGGGAAAGTTTTAAGATCAACACAAGGAGCATCTGCCTTCCCCAGACCTCCTTAGATAACCTTCCTTCTTAATCTTGGGGCCACTCACTTTGTACCTGTAGATCTGAATTGTGTAAACCATCAGTAACACAGCATTTAGTGTACAGCCCTCTGTCTCATACACTTGTATAGCTGCGTTTTGACCTCTTGTGGGCAGAACAGTTTTCTATTTCTTTTTTAGTCTTGGGAGATTTTCTAAGTTCTTTTTTATTCTTTACATATATATATATATATATATATTTTTTAACTGAAGTATAGTTGATGTCTTCATTTCTTTTTTTGGTCTACTGAGTAATTTCTTTTGTCAACAACCTGATTCCCCTCAAGCTAGCGAAGATGGTATATGATGTTTCAGAAGTTGTTTGTGGAACTAAATCCTTAGCATGAATCGTGTTTCGTATAGTTTCACCGTAGGAATTCAAAGTGAAGACCTACATGATATTGTTTTTAATTTTCATTATTATAATAATATTTTAGTCCTCTGCTGGCAAATACGCCAGTGATATAATGACCTTGGGCTTCCCCGGTGGCTTAGCGGTAAAAAAAATCTGCCCGCAATACAGGAGTTGCAGGAGACTCAGTTTTGATCTCTGGGTGGGAAAGGTCCCCTGGAAGGGAAGGAATGGCCACTCCGTATTCTTACCTGGAGAATCCCATGGACAAGGAGCCTGGTGGGCAACAGTCCAAAGGGTAGCAAAGAGTCGGACATGACTAAAGTGACCTAGCACACGCAAGATGACCTTATCCAAATTTGAGTTAAAAGAGGATAGCAGTACTTACAGATATAAGAGAAATATTATTTACTCCCGGTTAATGATGGTAATGACAGCTAATCTGTATTGTTAAGGATTTATCATATGCTAAATGATTTAGATATTTTCTGTCATTTTTTTTCATCACGACTATTGTTTCACTATTTCACTATTTGTTAAAATGATCAGAAAACTTTTTCAAAAGTATGTAGCTGGCATGTGGCATAGCAGGAATTTGAAGACAGACAGTTTGAATCCAGGGTACAGCATCTCATATCTTCACTTTATCGTTGTTCTTCAGTCGCTCAGTCATGTCCAACTCTTTGGGACCCCATGGACTGCAGCATGCCAGGCTTCCCTGTCCTTCACTGACTCCAGAGTTTGCTCAAATTCAAGTCCATTGAGTTGATGATGCCATGCACCCATCTCATCCTCTGTTGCCCTGTTCTCCTCTTGCCCTCAGTCTTTCCCAGCATCAGGGTCTTTTCCAATGAGTCAGCTTTTTGCATCAGGTGGTCAAAGTATTAGAACTTCAGCTTCAGTATTAGTACTTCCAACGAATATACTGAGTCCTTCCCTTTATACTGAGATGTGTGCTGTGCTGTGCTTAGTCGCTCAGTCGTGTCTGATTCTTGCAACCCCGTAGACTGTAGCCTCCCAGGCTCCTCTGTCCATGGGATTCTCCAGGCAAGAACACAACAGCGGCCATTTCCTTCTCCAGTACTGAGAAGATAAGACAGCCGTGAACTAATTATTTTTCACTCTGTGCGTAGTCGCTCAGTCAAGTCCAACTCTGAGATCCCAGGGACTGTAGCCCGCCAGGATCCTCTGTTCATGGGAATTCTGCAGGCAATGCTGGAGTTGGTAACCTCTCCCTTCTCTAGGGGAACTTCCCTACCCAGGAATTGAACCAGGGTCTCGTGCTTTGCAGGCAGATTCTTTACCAGCTGAGCTACCCAGGAAGCCCTTTCACACTTTAAATAGTGTTAACTATCTTTCTCTAACCCTTTGCTTTCAAATTTGAAGGATAGAATTAGGTGGTTAAAAAAGATCATTTAATTATCCCTGGGTGTTTAATTTTTCCACGGGAAGCAGGTAAAAGGGCATTTATTAACAGATTTTTCTCTTTAATAAACTTAAGAAATGGCTAACAAACACATGAAAAGATGTTCAACATCACTCATTATCAGAGAAATGCAAATCAAAACCACAATGAGGTATCACTTTATACCAGTCAGAATGGCTATAATCCAAAAGTCTACAAGCAATAAACGCTGGAGAGGATGTGGAAAAAAGGGAACTCTCCTACACTGTTGGTGGGAATGCAAACTAGTACAGCCACTATGGAAAACAGTGTGGAGGTTCCTTAAAAAGCTGCAAATAGTCCTGCCATATGACCCAGCAATCCCACTGCTGGGCATATACACCGAGGAAACCAGAATTGAAAGAGCCACGTGTACCCCAATGTTCATCGCTGCATTGTTTACAATAGCCAGGACATGGAAGCAACCTAGATGCCCATCAACTGATGAATGGATAAGAAAGCTGTGGTACATATACACAATGGAATATTACTCAGCATTAAAAAAAAATTCATTTGAATCAATTCTACTCAGATGGATGGAACTGGAGCCCATTATCCAGAGTGAAGTAAGCCAGAAGGAAAAACAACAATACAGTATATTAACACATATATATGGAATTTAGAAGGACAGTAACGAGAACCCAACATGCGAGACAGCAAAAGGAACGCAGGTGTATAGAATAGACTCGTGGACTCTGTGGATGAGGGCAAGGGTGGGATGATATGGGAGAATGGCATTGAAACATGTTAATTATCATATGTCTAATCAATCACCAGCCCAGGATTGATTCTCGGGGCTGGTGCATCAAGATTTCCTGGGGGGGAGGGAGGAGGGAGGGGGGAGGGAGGGGTTTCTGGAGGGGGAGCCTATGTAAACCCATAGTGATATCATGGCATTGTATGACAAAAACAATAAAAGGGAGAAAAAAAAAATAAACTTAAGAGCCAATACAGATTGGAATAAAGCCTTGTAAATTAAAAAGAAAAAACTGGAAAATTATTTGTGACAAGGCTTATCTTTTTCTTTCTTTCTTCCTTTTTTTATGTTTGTTTTAATATTAAGAAGAAAAAAAAAATACCACTGGCGCACATATGTTCCCCATTGAGAACCCCCCTCCCACCTCCCTGAGGCTTATCTTTCCTGAAATAAATATATTTATCTCATACATAGTAATTATTAACTATCAGTAAGACGACTCATCAGAAGAGGAAAGACCCACTATTTTATAAAATAAAATGGTCGGGGCTTCTTAATGTGTCCAAACCAATGTGAGTCTGAAGGGATTTCTTATTCATAAAACTTAAAGTTAGGATATGATTTATTTCTTAGGAATAAATAAGGCAGCCCTGGTGGCTCAGTGGTAAAGAATCCATCTGTCAATGCAGGTTCAATCCTTGGGTCAAGAAGATCCTCTGGGGAAGAAAATGGCTACACACTCTAGTATTCTTGTCTGGGAAATCTCATGGATAGAGGAGTTTGGTGGGCTATAGTTCATGGGGTCACCAAGGGACTGACACTAACACATTCATTTGAACAAATTAGAACATAATTAACAAAGACAAGCAGCAGAATAAGAAAAAAATACTAAGACTACCAGACAAATGATTAAAAATCCAAAGCACATGATTACATGTATCACTTGACAAATCAACTGAGAAGACAAAATGTGAAAAATATGGAAAGCATATCAATAGGCAAGTGATGGAATGATAACCAGTAAAAACAGTGAAATGTTTTTTCAAACAACAGAGAAAGATGTAATTTTCACTTATGAGATTGAAAAAAATTAAGAGGTTTGGTAAATATCTATTATTGAAATGGTCACATACATGCAGTGTTGGCTGAAATTTAAAGGGTATAGTTTTGGGAAGACACCTCAAGAGTATCAACATTTGAAATGTATGTACCCTTGACCCAGCTCTTCTCTTCTAGGAACAGATCCTGCAGACCTATCGTAGAAATGCACAAGGAGCAGATCAAGAAGTGCACATTTATTGTAGCAGTATTTAGAATCAGACTGTTCAACAATAGGGGAATGACTTTTGTAATTGCTGCATATGATGACTATTATGGAGCAAATCATTATGAACTGACCAGAAAACTTCTCCAAATATATTAGTGGGGGAAAAAAAAAATCAGGTCACAGAATAATACATTGAGTGCAATATCATTTATTTTAAAAAAGCAAAACTAAAATTGTGTCTACCAATTTCTATATAAGTGCACATATTAAACTGAGAAGAAATGTTGACTCTAGAACAGTCATTAGAATCAAGGCGAGGAAGGCACCTAGGAAGGCATCAATGAAGAACAGAGGTAGAACCTTTTAACTCTGTAGACTTTCACATTGTTTAAAGTGTTTACAGTGAGTTTTCATTCATGTATTACTTGTATGTATGTACATGAAAAAAAGTGAAAATGTGAGTCGCTCATGATTGCATGCTAAGTTGCTTCAGTTGTGTCTGGCTCTTTGGGACCCCCAGGGACTGTAGCCCACCAGGCTCCACTGTCCATGGAATTCTTTAGGCAAAAATATTGGAGTGGGTGGCCCAGGAATCCAACCCGAATCTCCTGCAGCTCCTGCACTGCAAGAAGATTCCCTATCTCCTAAGCCACAGAAGTCGCTCAGACTTTCACTTGTCCGACTCTTTGCCACCCAGGCCAGAATACTGGAGTGGGTAGCCTTTTCCTTCTCCAGGGGATCTTCCCAACCCAGGGATCAAACCCAGCTCTCCCACATTGCAGGCAGATCCTTTGCCAAATGAGCCACAAGGGAAGCCCAAGAACACTGGAGCGGGTATCCTCTCCCTTCTCCAGCAGATCTTCCCGACCCAGGAATCAAATTGGGGTCTCCTGCATTGCAGGTGGATTCTTTACCAACTCAGCTATCGGGCTGTATGTATGTATTAAAAAAAAAATAGATTCAAGGTTGTCCAAATGACAGTTTTAAAATGTTATATCATTTAAAGATTTATACATGTAAAAATATAAATTAAATGTTTTTTAAATAACCCCCCTTTTTTTTAGTGGACATGTTGAATTTGAATGTCTACTAGACCAGTACATCTCAAACTGTCTTAGGCTAAGAACGATTTTGTTTTATTTCCAATTCATTGCAGATCAATGTTTGGTCTTACTGCATGTGATTGGAACTCACCCCATGCCAAGTACAACTTATCAAGCAAATTTGACAACATCCAAATTGGTATACACCTTGTGTAATGAGATAAGAACATTGCTGATGGACCTGAGTGAGGTGAAGTGAAATTGTTATAAAAGCTGTTAAACTCATTCTCATTTTTGTACTTGGTCTGTTGCAGATAACAAATGATTTGTGGATGGGCTCCAGTCAGAAGACCATAATTAAGGTAGCATTGTATCAGATATTGAAGCGAGATGTTGAGTAGGCAGCTATTCTTTGGGTTCAGAAGTTTAGGAGGGAGATGCAAACTGAAACCACTATTTTTGTTGTTTAGCTGCTAAGTCAGATCTGACTCTTTCCGACCCCATGGACTGTAGCCCTCCAGGCTCCTCTGTTCTTGGGATTTCCCAGGCAAGAATAACTGGAGTGAGTTGCTGTTTCCTTCTCCAGGGGAACTTCCCAATCCAGGGATCAAATCTGCTTCTCCTGAATTGGCAGGGGAGTTCTTTACTGCCAAGCCACCAGGAAACCTTCAGTCAAATTCTTAGGCTGGATTTTCTCCCCACATTGTCATCATAGGTAAAAAGAAAACAATATAATGATTTTCTTTCGTTTTGTCCAGAGGAAACTCCCATGGTTGTGATCATTCTTCCCATTTCCCCCAGATGTTGTGCAACATATTTAAATTTCTGATTTACAGGAATGTGGGTTAGCTATTGAAGTAGGATACAGTAGATTGGGACATCCCATAGTTTTAAACCTTAAATACAACCACATATAAACATAAGGCTTGTATTCATATGAAATTCAGCAGCAACAGTCCCTTAAAGTGTAAAAAAGAACTAAAACTTGGACTACTTTGGCTATAATAATATGTCTATTTTGGAACAATTTCTCTGATGATGCTATTGATTAATATATTTAGTTAAGTCATTTTTTTAAAGTTTCATATAACCATTAGTCAATATCTGTTGAATTTTTATTAAAGGTTAATAAATTATTATATAAAAGTACTTTGAAAACTATAAATCCAAATCTCATTCCATTATTGCAAGATTTGGGGAAAAGGGAGGAATCAGAAGAATTCTTCAAGTGTTCAAGTTGTGACATTACACTCTGTGACCTAGTTTGTTTCTATAAAAGCACAAAATATAGAAATACTTCCTGTATAATTGATACTATTTCCTTTATAACATTTAAGAGAGCATGAGTTTTGCCTCACATTCTTGCAAGAAATGTTTACAAATTTCATTATGTCAAAGGTATGATATTTTTCTTGATAGGTTTGATTAAGGTCTAAGAATCTAAGAATAGTCTACTTCTTAATTTAAAAGAACCCAGAGTAACTAAAAGGGGGTGGAATTCATTTCAGTAAGATTTTTAACTAAAACTGGTTTCTGTGATGAAGATTGCTTTCTTAAAAAGTAGCCATCATCTTATACTTAATTTAGTAGGAAAAAATTTGGACCAAGAAATGTACACAATATACATGACATTTTGATGAAGCACTTCCTAATGCTACGGTTTCAGAGAAGGCGATGGCACCCCACTCCAGTACTCTTGCCTGGAAAATCCCTTGGACGGAGGAGGCTGCAGTCCATAGGGTCGAGAAGAGTCGGACACGACTGAAGCAACTTAACAGCAGCAGCAGCAGCAGCATAGCTATGGTTTAAATAAGAAATCCTATCACTGTAGCTTGAAATTGTGATCTCCTTTTCAAAAATCAGAAATATTCTATCCTCAAGTCTCAGAATGAGTTCACATGATGAACAGAAAGAATGAGTAAAACAAATAAGATTTCTGTTAACATAGAACCAAAATATTAGGTTACTTAAATGAATAAATACACCAATGCTAAATATAATTTGATTATTTGTAATTCTCATAGAATCTGAAATGTTGGTTTAGGAAAAATTTCATCCTAGTTTATAACCATTATTATGAGAGCCATTAGGTAGAAAGAAGAGTATTACTTCAAACCTTTCTCCATTCAGCATATCCTAGTTATTCTTTACTGATTGACCAAATTGCTCAGGCTTAATATCATTTTACAACAATTTATTATAATATAAGCACTAAAGGCTCCTTTTTTTGAGGTTTCAAAAGGCTGTTAAAGAACCATTTTGCAGAAAATGTATAAGGAAGCTTTTCTCAAATTTTTTTTCTGTTAGTAAGTGCTAGATTTCAATCTGAATAGTATTTTCTTTTCATGGGGACCATTGTTTACCCAAGGGATATTCATTGAATTCTACCAATGAAATAATCATTAAGAAAAGCAAGAGAGTTCCAGAAAAACATCTACTTCTGCTTTACTGACTATGCCACAGCCTTTGACTGTATGGATCACAACAAACTATGGAAAATTCTTAAAGAGATGGGAATACCAGATCACCTGACCTGCTTCTGGAGAAATCTGTATGCAGGTCAGGAAGCAACAATTAGAACTGAACATGGAACAACAGACTGGTTCCAAATAGGAAAAGGAGTATGTCAAGGCTGTATATTGTCACCTTGTTGATTTAACTTATATGCAGAGTACCTCATGAGAAACTCTGGACTAGAGGAATCACACGCTGGAATCAAGATTTCCAGGAGAAATATCAAAAACCTCAGACATGTAGATGACACCACCCTTATGGCAGAAAGCAAAAAAGAACTAAAGAGCCTCTTGATGAAAGTGGAAGAGGAGAGTGAAAAAGATGGCTTAAAACTCAACATTCAGAAAACTAAGATCATGGCATCTGGTCACATCACTTCATAGCAAATAGATGGGGAAACAGTGGAAACAGTGAGAGACTTTATTTTTGGGGGCTCCAAAATCACTGCAGATGGTGATTGCAGCCATGAATTTAAAAGATGCTTTACTCCTTGGAAGGAAAGTTATGACCAACCTAGACAGCATATTAAAAACAGAGACATTGCTTGGTGAAAAAAGGGCCATCTAGTCAAAGCTATGATTTTTCCAGTAGTCATGTATGGATGTTACAGTTGGACTATAAAGAAAGCTGAGTGCAGAAGAATCTATGCTTTTGAACTGTGGTGCTGAACAAGACTCTTGATAGTCCCATGCACAGCAAGGAGATCCAACCAGTCCATCCTAAAGGAAATCAGTCCTGAATATTCATTGGAAGAACTGATGCTGAAGCTGAAACTCCAATCCTTTGACCACCTGACGTGAAGAAATGACTCTTTGGAAAAGACCCTGATGCTGGGAAAGATTGAAGGCGGGAGGAGAAGGGGATGACAGAGGATGAGATGGTTTGGATGGCATCACCGACTCAATGGACATGGGTTTGAGTAAACTCCAGGAGTTGGTGATGGACAAGGAGGCCTGGCTACCGTCCATGGTGTTGCAAAGAGTCAGACACAACTGAGCGACTGAACTGAACTGAATGAAATAAAACTTCTTTGTTCACCATACAGCTTTGGCAAAGATTAAAATAATAAATGAAACATTAAGCACATTATAGTTTAAATTATACTGTGAGTTGCCATTCCTTCTCAACAGAGATGATCTTTGTCAGACAGCACACATCTCTATTGACTGGGTGGCCATTGTTCACTGAATTCCATATTACATCTGGTTTGTGGAAAGACCGTATCCCAGATATTGGAGTGAAGGGTTCACACATGTCAAGTTCCTGGTGTCATTATAATACTATTCATCTACTTCCTTAGAGGTATCATATTGTTTTCAATCTGTCCATTCATACCTCAGGGACAATCATTCTCTTTTTATGTTTTATAGTTGGCTCATTAGAGAAACAGTTGGTTCATTAGAGAACGTTACTGAAGGCCTCACCATCCACTCATATATTCTGCCACATTTAGTGTTCATCATGGGTTACACATCTAGGTTTAATCCCTGGGTTGGGGAGATCCCCTGCAGAAGAGAATGGCAACCCACTCCAGTATTCTTGCCTGGAGAATTCCATGGACAGAGGAGCCTGGCAGTCTACAGTCCATGGGTTTGCAAAGGAGTCAGACATGGCTGATCACACATACACACACACAGTTTACACACAAGCCCACTTATTCACCTTGAATTCTATCAAACCTGGTAACTGGTCTTTAAAGACGGAAGATCCACTAGTGACTAGAATGTCTGATAGTCTTTCCTGGGTGAGTGAGTGATAAGCTTATTACTGAAGGGAATGGTAAACTCTGGTGGAATCATTGTTCAGTTTACCCTTCAGTTACCTATTTGTTGTCTTCTCAAGCTGATTTCCAGATGCAGACAACTTCTGAGTAGAAGCTGGCTGCTTTCTGCAGTCACAATCTGCTTTCCATCACCCGACAGCTGTTTTAGAAACATACCATCTTGATCGCAAACAATGAAAACCTCTGCTGTTTAGCGTCATATCCCTTATCTGATATATTGCTAGTAGCTCTCATGCCATCTAAAATGCAAGATTGGGATTGACACACACATCCTATTATAAAGTAGATAACTAAGAAGGACCTACTGTTCGGGGAACTCTGTTCAATACTCTGTAATAACCTGTATGGGAAAAGAAGCTAAAAAAGAGTGGGTGTATGTATAACTGATTCACTTTGCTGTACACCTGAAGCTACCATACTCCAATAAAAACTAAAGAAAGAAAATAACCAGGTGGTAGCATGGTCTACACACTGTGAATGGAGTAATATCTGCAATCAATAATTTGTAAATTGGTCAACAGCTTTCATTACTTGAGGGAGAAGAAGGTTACCATTTACAGGGAAACTGACATCCCATGGGCTCCTCGGTCCCCTGGAGGAGGGCATGGCAACCCACTCTGGTATTCTTGCCTGGAGAATCTTATGGACAGAGGAGCCTGGTGGGCTACAGACCATAGGGTCTCAGAGTCAGCTACGACTGAAGCAATTTGGCACAGCATGGCAAGGGCTCATCAGTTACCAGGGACGAATTAAGTCTTATAATTAAGAGGACTGGGTAGTCATGTGAGTAAAGCAGGGTGTGCTGAGCAGTGGGCTGCACAAAATCAAAAGAACAGCCATCATATATGGCCTGACCACACACCAAGTCACTCACAACTTCTGCCTGCCTGGGCTACAAATCTGAGACTCCCACAATCCCCTCTTGCAGTTTGAATAATTGGCTAGATAGGCTAACAGAACTCAGGGAAACACTGGTTTGAGTTTACTAGTTTATTAAAGGTTGTGGTAAAGTCCATAGATAAAGCGCCAGTTGAGGGATATAGAGAGTGAGGTTTGGGAGGTTCCTGAGAGCAGGAGCTTCTGTCCCTGTGAAGTGGGGTGCATACCATCTGGGTACATGAATATGTTCACTGATCCAGAAGTTCTCTGAACTCATACTATCAAGATTTTTACAGAGGCTTCATCACAGAGGCATGATCAATCAACTCCATTTCTGGCCCTTCTCTCTTTTTAGGAGAATGAGGGGCAAGGCTGAAAATTTCAAGCTTTAATCTTAGCTTGTTTCCCTGGTGACTCAGATGGTGAAGAAGCTACAGGCAATGCAGGAGAACTGGGTTTGAGCCCTGGATTGGGAAGAGCCCCTGGAGAAGGGCATGGCAACCCACTGCAGTATTCTTGCCTGAAGAATCCCATAGACAGAGGAGCCTGGTGGGCTATAGGTCCATGGGGTTTCAGAGAGTCAGACATGACTAAGTGACTAACACAATCATAGTTTGGTCTTGGTGACCACCCCTCACTGGGGGGCTATTCAAGGGCCTATGAGAGTCATCTCATTAAAACAAAAGACACTTCTAATACTCAGAAAATTACAAGAATTTCAGGAGTTCTATGCCAAGAACTTGGAGCAGAAATATATATATATATGTGTGTGTGTGTGTGTATATATATATATATATATATATTTTTTTTTTTCTATTATCACACACATGGTGATTATCTTAGGTAGGGTGGCACTTGGGGTAAGAACAAAGGGAATAGATGGGTACGGTAAAAGGAAAAACAGTGAAACAGGTTGGATGCATATCATAAAGGATCTTGTAAGCCATGCTGGAGAGTTTTGACAGTGTTATACTTAATAGGAAGGAAAAGGAATTTGTTCCAAATTAAGAACTGCTAATAGCTTTGTGGTTACCACATTTCAGATGAGATTTTTTGAATTTTCTTTGCTCTTAGAAAACTATTTATTAGTTTAGAGAATAAAAACCCAAAATGGATCTTCAGTTTAAAATTGGAATAGCTTTTATTAAAAAATATTTTGATAAATTACAATTAAGCAACTAAGAACTATACATCCCAAATTTTCCTTGAAATATACATAAGTACCACAACAGCATAGTTTATTATAAATCTGGTAATTCATTAGTAAACACAAAAAACAACTAATCAAAATAAACAGCATATCTTCTTCATCACTTTGCTGTTCAGTTCAGTTCAGTTGCTCAGTCATGTCCAACTCTTGCAATTCTATGGACTGCAACATGCCAGAACTCCCTGTGCATCACCAACTCCTGGAGTTTACTCAAACTCATGTCCACTGAGTCGGTGATGCCATCCAACCATCTCATTCTCTGTTGTTCCCTTCTCCTTCAGCGTTCAATCTTTCCCAGCATCAGGGTCTTTTCCAGTGAGTCAGTTCTTCGCATTAGGTGGCCAAGGGATTGGAGTTTCAGCTTCAACATCAGTCCTTCCAACGAATATTCAGGATGGATCTCCTTTAGGATGGACTGGTTGGATCTCCTTGCATTCCAAGGGACTCTCAAGAGTCTTCTCCAACACCACAATTCAAAAGCAGCAATTCTTCTGTGCTCAGCTTTCTTTACAGTCCAACTGTCACATCCATACATGACCACTGGAAAAACCATAGCTATGACTAGACGGACCTTTGCTGGCAAAGTAATGTCTCTGCTTTTTAATATACTGTCTAGGTTGGTCATAACTTTTCTTCCAAGGAGCAAGTGTGTTTTAATTTCATGGCTGTAGTCACCATCTGCATGATTTTGGAGCCCCCCAAAATAATAAAGTCTGACAATGTTTCCATTGCTTCCCCATATATTTGCCATGAAGTGATGGAACCAGATGCCAACATCTTAGTTTTCTGAATATCAAGTTTAAAGCCAACTTTTTCACTCTCCTCTTTCACTTTCATCAAGAGACTCTTTAGTTCCTCTTCACTCTGCCACGAGGGTGGTGTCATCTGCATATCTGAGGTTATTGATATTTCTCCCTGCAATCTTGATTCCAGCTTGTGCTTCACCAAGTCCAGCATTTCTCATGATGTACTCTGCATATAAGTTAAATCAGCAGGGTGACAATATATAGCCTTTGTGTACTCCTTTCCTGATTTGGAACCAGTCTGTTGTTCCATGTCCAGTTCTGTATGCATAAATCTGCATACAGATTTCTCAGGAGGCAGGTCAAGTGGTCTGTGTTCCCATCTCTTTCAGAATTTTCCACAGTTTCTTGTGATCCACACAGTCAAAGGCTTTGGCATAGTCAATAAAGCAGAAGTAGATGTTTTTCTAGAACTCTTTTGCTTTTTCAATGATCCAGCTGATGTTGGCAATTTAATCTCTGGTTCCTCTGCCTTTTCTAAAACCAGCTTGAACATCTGGAAGTTCACGGTTCATGTACTGTTGAACCCTGGCTTGGAGAATTTTGAGCATCACTTTGCTAGCATGTGAGATGAGTGCAATTGTGCGGTAGTCTGAGTGTTCTTTGGCATTGCCTTTCTTTGGGATTGGAATGAAAACTGACCTTTTCCAGTCCTGTGGCGACTGCTGAGTTTTCCAAATTTGCTGGCATATTGAGTGCAGCACTTTCACAACATCATCTTTTAGGATTTGAAATAACTCAGTTGGAATTCCATCACCTCCACTTGCTTTGTTGGTAAGTAGGCTTCCTAAGGCCCACTTGACTTCACATTCCAAAACATTTTTGAAAACACTTTGCTGACAAGTGTCTGAATAGTGAAAACTATGATTTTTTCCAGTAATCACGTGTGGATTTGAGAATTGGCCATAAACAATGGCTGAAAGCTGAAGAATTTATGCTTTCAAATTGTGGTGCTGGAGAAGACTCTTGAGAGTTCCTTGGACTGCAAGGAGATCAAACCAGCCAATTCTAAAGGAAATCAACCCTATATATTCATTGGAAAGGCATGTTGAAGCTCCAGTAGTTTGGTCACTTGATATGAAAAGCCAGCTCATTGGAAAAGGCCCTGATGTTTGGAATGACTGAAGGCAAAAGGAAAAGGGGTGGCAGGAGATGAGATGGTTAGTTAGCATTACTGACTCAATGGACATGAACTCGAGCAAACTCCAGGAGACAGAGGAGGACAGAGGAGTCTGGTATACTGAAGTCCATGGGGTTACAAAGAGTGGGACATGATGCAGCAATTGAACAACTTCTTCATGAATACATTACACACAAATTCATGCAGCATTTACACACACACACACACACGCATCCACACACACATATCTATACAAAGAAACCATCTCTTGGTTCTAAAATGCAATATTATATCATTACCATATTCAGCCAAAATATATTTGTAAGAAATCCATTCTGATACTAGAATATTTGTAACACCTTTAAAAATTAATGAGTTGAATATTTTGAGAAGCTTCAATATTAAAAAATAGAATATTGGTTTGTATACACTTCTTATTTTCCAATAGATAATGTACAGACTTCAGAAACTGCCCCCATGTCACCTTCTGTCATGAAATTACATACTATGTATTTGTCCATATGAGTTGTCAGCAATATTCAGTGACTGAATGAAAGAGTAGGATAATTTCTCTTCTTACATTCCCACGTGTGTTCAAACAATACCTTTCTTTAAAGAAATATATTGCTTTGCCTATTCTACTTCATAAAAATTAGAAACATCAGTACAGGAAAATAACTCAGGTTATCCCACCTAAGGAAAAGGACTAAAATTCACCAAACAAGTTTCCTAGGTTTCATTCTGGGTTCTGATTCTGACTTTGTCATATTATTAGCTCTGTAACTTTTGGAGTCTCCAGTTTTTAAAAAATAAAAAGATGATAACAGCATGCCACTTTTCATGCCAATGTGGTTGGAGGACAAAATTTATTCACTCAAAACTATTTATAGATCACCTACTCTATGTAGAGCACTGAGAAGCTAATGAAAAACAAGGACATTCAGCTCTCAAGAGATTCATGGGCCAGTTGGGAGGCTAGACAAATAAACAAACAGGCAGTCCTATTAGCCTAGGACACCATGAGAACTCATGAGGATTAATGCAGAGATGTTTTGTATTATTTTAGATGCTGGTATGAAAATTCCTCTGGGTATCTTACAACATGCACTTGAAAGCTATACTCAGGTAAACCACTTGATGTGAAAGAGGAAGCTCAAAAGACACTTGTCATCTGCAGCATATGGTTGCCACATCATAGTCGTCAGGTTGGTCCGTAAACTGCAGGGCCTCGTGTTTGTTGAGCCCTGGGGCTAATGCAGCAGGCATTGTGAAGCGCAGTGGAATCGCTCTCCACAAGAGAGGTGGAGAGGGGAGCTGAGGCAGGAGGGAGAGATCAGACCTGTTGGTGGTAGAAGATAGGAGAAGACATCAAGAAGGAGAAGCAGCAAAGTATGTAACGGGGTTTCTTTCATTGAGCTATTTATTGTGCCAAGCTATGGTGCTGAGTACTCTTCAAATAAATCTTAGGTTGCCAACAAGGCAAGGAGGTAGGTCATATTATATCCATTTTAGAGTTGATAAGATAGAACAGTTAGTAGGTGGAGGTTGTTTTGGAATGGTTATGCAGCAAATGCCATCTCTTCTGCCTCTCCTATGAAGTTCCCAGTTAGTCTAGCATTCAGTTCAGTTCATTCGCTCAGTCATGTCCGACTCTTTGCGACCCCATGAATCGCAGCATGCCAGGCTTCCCAGTCCATCACCAGCTCCCGAAGTCCACCCAAACCCATGTCCATCGAGTCGGTGATGCCATCCAACCATCTCATCCTCTGTCGTCCCCTTCTCCTCCTGCCCCCAATCTTTCCCAGCATCAGGATCTTTTCCAATGAGTCAGCTCTTTGCATGAGGTGGCCCAAGTATTGGGGTGGTTTACCATTTCCTTCTCCAGGGGATCTTCCTGACCCAGGGATCTAACCCAGGTCTCTTGCGTTGCAGGCAAGCTCCTGCACTGCAGGCAGATTTTTTATACGCCTTCCTTCTATGAAGGAAGTCATAGTACATTTGAGAAACTATTAAATGTTAACTTCTGCTCCAAGAACATCATGCATAATAAAGACTATCTTGCAGGACTTTGTTTCAGTTCCTTTCTTTCTTGCTTTCTCTTCTTTAACTAACCATGGCTCCCATGAGGCCATATAACTAACCATATTGCCCATGAACATTCTGAATATACATAGAAGATATGAAATATATCACAGCAACTGGTAATGCCAAAGGAGTGATGGTGAAGTATCACTGCCTACTGTAAATCATTAACAAAGGATATCCATCCATTTTATTAAGTATATTTGTTCTGCTGTTGTATCAAATTTATCACAGTTGTCCTCTTTATGTTCCCCTACTGCCATCCAAAATTGGGCCTCCTTGGTGTTTTGCAGGTTGATTATAATGGTTTACTAAGGTTTTCACACTGTTTGTCTTCTTTCCCTGCCAATTAATTCCTCATCCTGCTATCCAAATATATGTAGAAGGTCCTCTGACCATGGTCCTTTAGTGCAATCCTTAATAAATTAGGTTTAAACTCCTTAACCTGGAAATTTGTTTCTAATGTTCTATGGGAGTTTGGTATTCCTTCAAGCCCAAATGCTATTACTTTTCAACATATGTGTCCACCAAAGTGCATTCTCTGAAAATACCCTTTATTTGCATATACTGATGCTTTTTTATTCACCATACTTGGACCTCACACAGTAGCCTGTGTCCACTTACAAAGTTCTACCTTCCTCTGAATTTCAGCTCTTTGACATAGCGTGAGTGTGTTCAGTCATGTCTGACTCTTTGCCATCACATGGACTGTAGCCCGCCAGGATCCTCTGTCCATGGGATTATCTCAGCAAGAATACTGGAGTGGATTGCCATTTCCTTCTCCAGGGGAATCTTCCCAACCCAGGGGTTGAGCAAGTGTTACTTGTGTCTCCTGCATTGGCAGGTGAATTCTTTACCACTGAGCCACCTGGGAATCCCCTTTCATGGAGACTTCCTGATTCTCTATTCACCACTTGCAGTAGAGCAAAGATGAGATTAATTCCTCAGCTGAATATTCATTGAGTTTTAGGCTTATTTTATATATCGTATATATCTGTAATACGTTCTGTCATCATTGTACACTACCCTTCCTGCTGGTCTCAAAGTTCTTGAGAGGCAAACATCTCTGGCCCCAAAACTTGGGTGAGGCCTATGTAGGCCAATATGCATTCCTATAATTCTCAGCCTTCTGGAAAAATGTAAGCCTGCGGACCTATCTTCTTGTTTGTTATTCTTCCTCATTCAAAAAATATTTATAGAGAGAATTCCCTGGTGCGTCAGTGGTTAGGACTCTGTGTTTTCACTGCTGAGGGTCCAAGTTCAATCCCTGGTTGGGGAACTAAGATCCTACACGCAGAGTAGCCAATAAAGAGAGAAAATTATAGAGCACTTGCTATGTGCCCAGCATATAGCTTTTGGGGCCATAAAATAATAAGGACAACCTGTTTCCTATCTCTGTGAATGTATAATTTTGGTAAAGGGGTAGGTGAAAAAACTAATCACCAAATAATTACACAGAACTATAGAATTTTAGTTGTACAAGTGCTTAAAAAAGCGTAAGATACTCTATTATCAATATGCTCTGAACTTTAACATCACCAATCAATTTTTCCACTGTTACCCATCTAAGTTCTTGCCATAGTGCTTTCTTTAGCTGCATTCCATTGAAAATACACAGCCCAATCGTTGCCCTAACTGAAGCCTGGCTCTGCCCTTTCCACTCTCCCTTGCCCACCTTACACCACTTGTCTTAAAGTTCTCATGAGTAGAGACTACTCTATTAGGTCAGGATGGCTAATACTGGCTAATACTCTATTAGGTCAGGTGGCTTCTTACTTCCCTTCACCCCCTAGCCTGGCCCAACCATGTTCTGCTTCCATTCCAAGGCTTTTCCGACCTTAGTCTAAAGCTCTACTTTTTGAACTTACATTAAGCGTTTGGAAAGAGCTTTGTATTGTATAATCAGGGAACTGAGAGACAGCCAATGTGGCTGGGTTTTTTTTTTTTTTCCTCCTGTCTGCACTGAACAGCATGTGGGACCTTAGTTCTCCGTTCCAGGATCAAACCCATGCCCCCAACTACTGAACAGCCAAGGAAGTCCGTGGCTGGAGTATTGATTGGGGGAAAGTATTTTACAAAGACTGAAGGGACAGGCAGAGCTCAGACCAGGCAGCCCTGTGAGCCATGCTGAGATGTTACCTGACTCAAATGGTAAAGACTCTGCCTACCAATCCAGGAGCCGCAGGAGACGTGGTTTGAATCCAGGAAGATCCTCTGGAGGAGGGAATGGCAACCTACTCCAGTATTCTTGCTGAGATAATCCCATGGACAGACAAACCTGGTGGGCTAGAGTCCACGCAGTCACAAAGAGTCAGACATGACTGAGCATGCATGCACATGCCAATGAAAAACTGGTGTGAAGAGTTCAGCTGAGTTGAGCTGTCAGGTGTCCCCTGACTACAAAAATGAACCAAAATGAAAGCAGCAATCAAGCCTTTAATCACTGTGATGGCATAAGCAAAAGGTTAAACCAGAGGAAAAACTGACCCTAGTTTCCATTCCCCCCACTGAAATGGAGCCAGCATAGGGTAAGTGAATTAGCACAGCTCTGGAGAGAGTAGTCTCCCAGCTAAGGAACCCCCCGACCTCCACCCCCACTCCCACCCCCAACCCCAAGAAAAAGACTCCTGAAGTTTTATGAGCCTTGGGGCAGGAGGAGGGGAGACGTCACTTTGAAGACAGATCACTTAGGAACCCTGAAACCTTGCGTGGTGGAATCATGGCATCCTGGATGAGAGACATCTTGGAAACCTGATTCTTAGAGAAAGCCGGGGCTCATTAAGCAGGAAAACCGAAGGGAGACTGTCACCACCTCTGTAGCCAAAGCCTCGGATCATAACCTCCACTGGGGAAGACAGCCTCATGGTGATGCCGGGCCATGGCCCCAAGGGACTTGGGTGGGTGGGGGGCGGGTCCCAGCTGCCCAAGGCCTGGAGAGAGGGTCACACTCTGCATGTTAGTGAAGCCAGGGTGCTGGTCATCAGTGAGGGGAGGCCAGGTCAACTGAGCAGGGTATTGGGGAACAAAGCATCTGCCTAAGCCATCCAAATGCTGGCGGGGACTGGACTACCCTGCCAGAGACACGGGCTCAGGCTCCTTGGGGTATCCCAGCTTTATCCGCAAGGTCTAAGCTCCCTTATAAAGGATATTCCTCCTGAAAGCAAAACGAAAGGTCACGAAACTGCTTGGCCAGGGCGAGGCCTAGCCAGCTGGCCAGTATATTCTCCAAGAAGAGATACTCAGGAACCCTCTCTGTTGGAAAAGGCAGCGGTCCCCAATTTGCACCTGCCGCCTAAAGAGTGATTTTAGAAGGTGGGCGCCCTCCAGAATGGCGGCTTTTCCGTGTTGGGGTCCTGGAGGTGGGTGGGTCCCTGGAGGGCTAAAGGGATGTGAAATGTGCATGCCCCTGCCTGTGCAGCCCTGGGGTACCTGGGCCTGGAGTTCAGCTTAACTCAACAGAAGCCTGGTCACAGTAGCGACCATTAGAGGGTTCACAGGGTTAAGCGTAATCACAGGCTTGAACTATCAAGTGGGGACTATCCCGCCTAAAGACGAAATGCAAGGTTAACTTGACTGTCTTAGCTGATGAATATTCTCCAGTAAGAAACACCAGGGAGCCTTAAGTACTGGAGGAGCCCGGCATCCGACCAGAAGTAAGGCCAAATGGGGACTGACTGTGGCCAGTCTACCACTGCCGTGTCAGAGTGATTTTTGCACCCTGAGCGCCCTCCACCTGGTAGCTATGCCTGCGGTTGGAGCCGAGCTGTTGTTCCACAGACCTGGGGGGCTGCTGCTGCCAAGGCTGGCTCACGGGAGCAAGCAGATTGAGGGTAACAAGGTTTCTGCGGAATTTCCAAACCCCAATGAGCATAATCATCCTTAAGGCAGAGCAGGTGGGTGCTGTACTGTCTTGATGGAGAACACCTGGCCGGGTTCCCCAGAGGCTGCTGGGAGCTGAGAGCAGAGGACCGGGGTAGCCCAGGGCTAGACCCTGCGGGAGGGTCAAATGAAGACTAAAGGTAATCAGTTTGTATCCCATGCGTCTGATTGATTTTCACTTACTCAGCGGAGGCTGTTTACCCTCCTGGCAAAATACAAGGCTACTCCACTACCTTTTCAGGCCTGGGCCCCACAAGCTAACCAAAGTTTGCCAGGTAAGAGACTCCTGGGAGCCCTGGTTCCTAGAGAAGCTGGCGCACTGATCCCACAGAAAGTTCACAGGAGAACTGTCAGTCGTCAGTGGTTTGCAGCTGCAGTCTCGGAACAATTTTTGGGGTGCTGGAGCCCTTCACCATGGAGGCTCTGCTGGAGTTTGGAGCCCGGACCCAGCTCCACAGCCTGGAGGACCCCGCTGCCCGAGGTCTGTTAACGAGTAAGTCCTGATGATGCGCTTGCGCAGCCAGGGAGAGGGGGGCTTCTTAGGAAGCAAAGCGAAGACCGTGAGAAAAGGGGTGCATGGGAACAGACTCTTGGGGGACAAAAGGGGAGATGGTTGGCAATTTGCCTCGGCCGTGTTAGAGTGATTTTTCTGGGTATGCACTCCCTTACCCTGGAGGGTATGTGGATTTGGGGGCTTGATGCTTTTTCTACAGGCCTGGAGGGCCCCCGTTACCTAAAATGAGCCAAGGGGATTCCCTTACTGCATGTGTGCGTGCCGAGTGGTTCAGGGTGGCCAGAGACCTGGAACAGGTAGCCAGTTTGCCCGTTGTCGCCTCCAGGTGATTTTTGTGGGGGTGCGTGTCCTCCATCTTGGATGCTCTGCAGTTGTTTGGTAGCATAGACTTAGCTCCACAATTCTGGAGGACCTTGGCTGCCCAAGGTCCTCTGTTGGCATTCTTGGGCATGACGGTCAGGAAAGCCAGACCTAGAGAACAGGCGAAGACTGACTGTAGCCCATTTGCAGCTTCTGCTGTGGGGCCATTCGAGGGGTTTAGCACCCATCTTTAGGGTCATGCAAGTGGTTGGGACCAGGCTAACAGTGCCTGCTGAAGGATCTGCGCTGCGTGAGCCTGTGCCAGGCAGTTCAGGGCAGCCAGGGACCTGGATCAAGGTAAAGGTTAGGGGTGGTCAGGTCACAGGAGCAGGAGCTTGGGAGAAAAAGGCATCTCTCTAAATCTGAGCCCTGATGTATGCCGGTGGGCATATTGCCCTTTAAGGCAGGGCCTGGGGATACTGTACTGCGTTGTCAAATTTCCCGAAGCAGATTGGGTTGGTTATTTCCAGTAAGAGGCAAGTGGGAGTCCTGGTTGCTGGAGAAATCTGGTTGCCTGAGGCTTGGTATTGGAGATCTAACTGCTGGTGTGGGCTAGTGAAGCTTTCTATATAATGGTGTGA
This sequence comes from Antilocapra americana, assembly GCA_007570785.1. Lineage (NCBI taxonomy): Eukaryota > Metazoa > Chordata > Mammalia > Artiodactyla > Antilocapridae > Antilocapra > Antilocapra americana. The sequence goes on along the minus strand of ML660213.1, from coordinate 1,201,586 downwards.
GGATGCCCAGCCTTGGTACCCATACAGCGCCAGGGCCTGTTCAGTTGTGGTGAGTTTTTTAACTTGTTCATTTCCTGCAAGATATGCTGTTTTTTTTTTCTTTCTAATATCGATTTCCTCGTGTTTAAGTAGCAAGAACCTAGCTTCCAACTGGATCTCAGGTACTCCAAATCTCATATACACATACTCCAAATTTCCCTGACAGCCTCTAGATGGTATAAGTTGTCAGCTTCTGTGTCAATGCATCATTATTGAAAATAGCACAGGGCTGCTCTGCAGTTTTAAACTTCTCACAAAGTTCAACACAATGAGGACCTAATTTTTCAAAATGAGTTATTGGCAACACAATGAATGTTCTTTTTGTGTGAATTACAGCAGCTTTTCTTAATTGCCTAAAATCTGCAAACCCGTGGGAAACATTTGCAATAAATTGATTTTTCTAGACATTGCCTCAGTAATAAATAAGTCAGTATGGTGACTAATAAATGCCCCTTCTTTTGATTTTGTGCCCTTTTAATTAAAAAAACCTGAGGACAAGAGAAATCTGAAAGCTACATCCACCAAAATATCACAGTAAGAACACCAACCAGGGCTGAGGTCTGCAGTTGTTCTTACTGTAATTTCCACTGTTGAGACTTTCAGTTGCAAATGACAGGAACAGAATTTAAAGTAAGGAATAAATTTTAGGGCTGTGCAAGTAGAATTTTTTGAAGGAGATTTTGTTTATTGAAGTATAGTTTATTTATAATGTGTTAATTATTACTAAAAGCCAAAGTGATTCTTATATATGTATATATACACACACACATTCTTTTTAATATTCCTTTGCATTATGGTTTATCACAGGATATTGAATATGATTCCTTCTGCTATACAGTAGTGTTACCGAGATCAAGCTTGCTCTGCTTACTTCACAACAGGGCAATGAATTGGAGACAAGGTGTTGAGGCAAGGAATACCCCAACCAGAGAGAGCGCGGCTGACTCAGAAGATGGCATATTAATGTCTCAAAATAACCCTTTTGTCCAGGTCTGGATGTCAAGTTCTTTTATAGAACAGAGATGGGGGAGAAGTGAGAGAACAAAGTAAAACGGCCATTAGTCTTGTAAATATCTCCTAGAATGGCAAGCCTCAGGCAGGGGATGTGTTAATTTCTTCCTTCCTGCCATCCACAGGTGTACAGGGGCCTGAACAAAGGCACAGGCAGTTTAACAGTCTGGCAGAGGGGCGGGATTCTCTGAGGCAGGACGTTATGTGTGATTATAATAAAATCAAGGGAGAGCAAGTCAAAGAAATGGTTCTAACGTGTAGTCAGAATTGGTTATTCCCTGCCACAGTAGGACCTTGTTGTTTATCCATGTGACATACACACACCCCAGTTTGTATCTGCTAACCCCAAACTCCCACACCATCCCTCCCCCTTGGCAACCAAGTGTCTGCTCTCTATGTTTGTGAGTCTATTTCTGTTTTGTAGAAAGGTTCATTTGTGTCGAAACTTTAGTTTCCTCACATATAAGTGATGTCATGTGGTATTTGTTTTTCCCTTTCTGACTTTACTTAGTATGATAATCTCCGCTCATCCATGGTGCGGTAAGTGGCATCATGTCTTTCATTTTTATGGCTGAATAGTATTCCATTGTATATATGTATTGCAGCTTCATTATCCATTCACCTGTCCGTGGACATTCAGGTTGTTTCCACGTCTTGGCTGTTGTGAACAGCGCTGCTATGAAAACAGGGGTGCATGTGCCTTTTTGAATTATTGTTTTGCTGGATATATGCCCAGGAGTGGGCCTGCTGCATCGTATGGTAATTCTAGTTTAGCAATTAGTCCAGTTTCAAATTTGATTGGATCAGAGATGTGAAGAAAACCAGAATATGTCACTCCAAAGTGTTCCTCTTTGACATAAAACTATTTTGAACTGAAAGCAATTAAGAAGCAGCAAACCCAGGAAAAGTTCCCCCTTTTCTGCAGGATCAATTTAGTTCAGTCGCTTAGTCGTATCTGACTCTGCGACCCCATGGACTGCGGCATGCCAGGCCTCCCTGTCCATCACCAACTCCCAGAGTTTACCCAAACTCATGTCCATTGAGTTGGTGATGCCATCCAACCATCTCATCCTCTGTCATCCCTTTCTCTTCCTGCCTTCAATATTTCCCAGCATCAAGGTTTTTTCAAATGAGTCAGCTCTTCGCATCAGGTGGCCGAAGTGTTGGAGTTTCAGCTTCAACATCAGTCCTTCCAATGAACACCCAGGACTGATCTCCTTCAGGATGGACTGGTTGGATCTCCTTGCAGTCCAAGGGACTCTCAAGAGTCTTCTCCAACACCACCGTTCAAAAGCATCAGTTCTTTGGCTCTCAGCTTTCTTTATAGTCCAACTCTCACATCCATACATGACCACTGGGAAAACCATAGCCTTGGCTAGATGGACCTTTGTTGGCAAAGTAATGTCTCTGCTTTTTAATATGCTGTCTAGGTTGATCATAACGTTCCTTCCAAGGAGTGAGCGTCTTTTAATTTCATGGCTGCACTCACCATCTGCTGTGATTTTGGAGTCCCAGAAAATAATCAGCCACTGTTTCCCCATCTATTTGCAATGAAATGATGGGACTGGATTCCATGATCTTAGTTTTATAAGTGTTGAGCTTTAAGCCAACTTTTTCTTCAAGATGCATGCTCTTTCTTTACTAGGGACCCTCTTACCAGCCCAGAGACCTTCCAGAGGAATCTGCAACCAAACTTTTCTTCATCAGTTGCTGCTATGTATTTGTCTCTTCTCAGTTTGCCACTTTTGGAAGCCTCAAACTATGTGCTTTGTCTTGTCATTTCTGTATAATGTATTGTTTTGTCAAGAGGTTATGTAAACTGGAATCAAAGCATTCCAGCTTGAGTTACTTTTCCTTTAGGTTTCTTCCAGGTGGTATTGTGTTGATTCACTGCTTGCTTTTGTTAATGTCTCTTTGTTAAAGAGTTCCTGCTGATAACTGAAGCAGGATAAAATGTTGCCTCCCCTTCATATGAAACATGTCATGAGTAACTTTCTCTGCCTTGATATCTTGGTTCTTATCTTTCCCTAGAATCTGTTCCGTGGTTTCCCTTCACTTGGCAAAGAGCCAGCCATAGACAGTTCCCTGCCCATATCATTCTTGGAATTTGTGGACTTAAACTCTTTTTCTTTGATTCTACATATAAACTTTCAGGGCTGAACACTGAGGTAAAACCTGTACATCCCCACTAGGATGTGGACCCAGGTGGATTTGTATTCCTTGAGAGCTTGTTTGGAGGTTCTAGCAGGGGAGCGCAGCTACTCGTATACCCTTGACCGAAGACCGGTCCTCCTCTATCGGGGATGGTCGTCCTCTTCGACCGAGCGCGCAGCTTCGGGAGGGACGCACATGGAGCGGTGAGGGAGGAAGGGGACACCCGCCTAGCCAGCCAGATCAGCCGAATCAACCCTGGCGATCAATGGGGTGACAGATGTCGCAACCAGATCGCCCTCACATCCTGGATTTGTATTCCTGAGTATCTGAAATATGCCAGTTATTGTCCCAGGTACTAGGGATGTGAAGTGAACAAGAGAAGTGCAGCCTCTGCTCTGCTGAGGTTTACATTCTGGTGAGGGTGAGGGAACATAAATTGAACAAACCAGCCAACCAATCTCCAATAATGGTAATAATTTTATATTGCAAGTGTGCGTTGAAGGAAAATAAAGCAAACTGAATGGGTGAAAGATAGCGTGGCATTGTGATGGTGAAAGAGAAATTGTTAGTTGCTCAGTCGTGTCCCACTCTTTGCAACCCATGGACTATAATCCCCCAGGCTCCTCTGTCCATGGGATTCTCCAAGCAAGAATACTGGAGAGGGATGGCATTCCCTTCTCCAGGAGATCTTCCTGACCCAGGGATTGAACCCAAGTCTCCTGCATCAGAGGCAGATTCTTTACCATCTGAGCCACCAGGGAAGCATTGTGATGAGCTGTGAGAGCTGTAAGTTAAGTTTTATTTGGGGCAAAATGAGGACTGCAACCTGGGAGACTGCACCTCAGATAATTCTGAGGAACTGCTCCAAAGAGGTCATGGGGGAAGATCAAGATAGAAGATTTTGGTGAAGGCAAAGTTCAATGCAATCAAGCACTTATTTTACAAGAGGTTTTCTGCTAGTCACAGCAGCTGATGTCATCATGAAGGGATTCAGTGCTTTTCTAGATATGAGGAGATGCAAAGATTGGGATCATGAAATCAGTTTCTGAAAATATCTAAACATCTAAAGACCTGTTCCGCCAGTTTTCCTGGGGCACTGAGTGCGTCACTCTTGCACCCTGAACTCCTTTCAGGGCATGTTGAAGGTCAACAGCAGCAGTAGCACAGGGTTCAGGGCAAATGCCCTAGGCAAGTGCCAGTTTGTAGTTGACAGTGGTATTTGTGGGGCCAAGAGAGGACTTTGTAAACAGGTACCATCGAGTGGCAGCAGAGCATGGCTTCAGGTATTGTGTTGTGACTTTCTGTTTACTCTAGACAAAAAACCAGGTAGGGAGCATTTGTTTCCAGGGCTCCTGGAAATATACATGGTAAGAAATCTCCCAGACGCTTGGATGTCTTAGAGTTGGATGTATTAGAGGACAGGTATAGAAGTATTAGAAGACAGATGTAGAGTTGGATGTATTAGATGTATTAGAAGACAGGTATAGGAAGAACTGTTTTCTCTTTTTGAAGATGTAGCAGGTTATCCAAGACATGTGGCTTCTCCTGATGGAAGGGTTTATGATTCCCAAGGTCCCTTTCAGCTCTAAATTCAGTGATTCTGAATTCATTCTATAAGCCATTCATTTTCATATTTTCTTTTAGCATTCAATAATGTCAGAATGAATGATGCAAGGAGGGAAAAATTGAATTGTAGAATCATCGTTTACATTCACCAGTTTATAGAAGGACATTATAAATAACCTTACCTTAAAAAGACACAAGTCCTATTCTTCAGTGACTCATGTGTCAATATTTGTAAATCCTATTAAATAACTTTAAGAAAGCCTAGTGACATAGTCATTATTTTCTAGCTTCCAAGCAACTGTGATTAGATTAACATCTTTTTGATCAGTGAACAGCCTCTAAGTCGAGTTGATAAAACCTTGGCAGTTAGTAGAACAAATATTTAAAGGAAATTTTATATGTTGTGTCTATTCTTACTGGTGCGTGTGTGCTCATTCTTTCAGTTGTGTCTGCGACCCCATGGACTACCTGCCAGGCTCCTTCTGTCCATGGAATTTCCCAGGCAAGAATACTGGAATGTGTTGCCATATCTTGCTCCAGGGAATCTTCCCAACCTAGGGATCGAACCTGTGTTTCCTGCTTGGCTTTCAGATTCTTTACCACTGAGCCACCAGGGAAGCCCATTGCTACTGGTACTGTTTGATTTAATGAGCATGAAATAATTCCCTAGAGAAATGTTATCTGTCAGAAGCGCTTCCTTATTGTTCACTTTTTTTTATTGATGTTTATTGTTTTTTATTGATGCCTACAGTGTTTTGCATGTATATCATAGTGATTCAGTTTATATATATATATATATATGTGTGTGTGTGTGTGTGTGTGTGTGTATTATATTCTTTTTCTCATTGTTTTCCATTATAGGTTTTTATAAGATATTGAGTACTCTGTGCTGTACATTAGGTCCTTTTTTTAAAATTTTATCTATTTTATATACAGTAGTGTATAGATGTTAATCTCAGATTCCTAAATTATCCCTTATTCCCATCCCCTTTATAACCGTAAGTTTGTTTTCTGTATCTCTGGGTCTGTTTGTTTTGTAAATAAATTTATTTGTATCATTTTTTTCAGATGTGATATCACATGATATTTGTCTTTCTCTGACTTAGTATGACAATCTCTAGGTCTATCCATGTTCCTGCAAAAGGCAGTATTTCACTCTTTTTTATGGGTGACTAATATTTCATTGTATATATATATACCACATTTTCTTTATGTGTTCCTCTGTTGACGGACATCTAGGTTGCTTCCATGTCCTGGCTGTTGTAAATAGTGCTGCTGTGAACACTGGGGTGCATAAGAAGCTCTTCCTTTTATTGACCAGTCATGCTAAAACGAAACAACTGTAATAATCTTCAATTAATATATTGTATAATAATAATTATTGTGTTAAGCAGTAGTAATAGTTAGCACTTATCAAGTAGTTACTGTATGTCAGACACTTTTCTAGATGCTCTACATATTTATGTATTTCAATCTCTGAGTGCAGGTTGGAAAAGAATTTCTAGACGCAGAATATTTCAGAAGGCAGTTTATTTAGAACAAAGAACTGAGATAATGAGAGCACAGTGGGCTGACCTCCTGACAGACCAGGGAGAGTGACAGTTTTTGTGGATTAGTAGCTAATTTTTATAGCCTCAAGAAAAAGAAAATTCCTGCTGAAAAGTTGGCATTAGATGACTGGTTAGGGCACTATAGGATGACTACTGGATTGGACTTCTGCCTGATTTGGAGTCAGGAAGCCTGCTAGTGATGATCAGGGGGCTTTTGACAATGGTTATAAACGGGCTTAGTCAGCTTTGGAGGTGACCTTGATCCTGGGCTCCGCTTCTGTAGCCTTGAAACAAGGCCTTGCACTCAATAATGTCAGCAACCCTATGAAATGCTGCTATTATTAATCTACTTTTCAGATGAGGGAATTGAAACATGGTGAGGAACCTGGGCCTCATGACAGAGGATGAGGTGGTTGGATGACATCACTGACTTGATGGACACGAGTTTGAGTAAGCTCTGGGAGTTGGTGATGGCCAGGGAAGCCTGGTGTGCTGCGTGGGGCTGCAAAGAGGCGGACACAACTGAGTGACTGAACTGAACCGAGGAACCTGCCCTAGTTCACAGACCTGGCTGATAACAAAACAGTGTTTCAAATCTAGGTGTTCTGGATCTTATTAAAAAATTCAAGTTTTTAGCCACATATGCTACTTTACATGTATTTTAAATCTGAATGGGAATTGGTGTTTGTTTTTTCTGGGGTGGCAAATAATCTTCAGAGACTGAGATCATCTTTGCTATAGGTTGTCTATGCCATAGGTTGACATAACATAGGCTAACTATGGGAATTAAAATAATTTCACAAGCCAATAGCATACAGGATCATATCTCTTAATTAAGCCAATAAAGAAGTGACACACTCCAATCAGTAATAGTAAATCACACTATTGTTTCAGGCAAAGGGAAGATGAAAGGAATAAAGTCCAAATTTAGTTCAGATGTACCTTTGGTAAGCTGATGTCCAGCTGTCAGTGCAAAAGTAAAAGTCCTTTGTTGCTAGGGCACGTTGCTAGGGAACAAAGATGCCAGTGTTGGCAGGCAAGATGATCTCCTTGGGCCACTGCATAACTTTCACCACTACCTGGCAAGGCGTCATCTTGCCCAGGCAGGAGCTAATGCCACTAGGTCTTCAAAGAGCTATTATCAGCAATGCAGACAACACTCTTAGGGTGCTGGTCAAACCTTAAAGTCTTCCAGCCAGAGCTGCCCCCTACACATTCTTGTCTATCAGGGCTTCTCAGTAACTGAGCTGCTCAGCACTTGACCACAGGGGTTGGCAGTGACATCCGGCTACAGCTTCCTCAATGTATATGACTTCACTCAGAACCAAACAACCTCAATCTACAGCTTCCTCAATGTATATGACTTCACTCGAACCAAACAACCTCAATCTTACATTAAAAAAAAATCCAAAACAAGTGGATTTGAACTCATATCAAACCAATATAAATCAGCATTTAAATCTACTTCAGGAAAAATTTACTTTGGTAAAGAATCTTCCTGCAATGCAGGAGACCCGGGTTCGATCCCTGGTTCTGGAAGATCCCCTGGAGAAGGGAATGGCAACTCACTCCAGTATTCTTGCCTGAAGAATTACATGGACAGAGGAACCTGGCAGGGTACAGTTCATGGGGGTCTCAAAGATTCAGACTATCACATACTTAGGAAAAATTGGGCTGTAGGTGACATGTATGTACTGTCAATTTATATACTGCCATGTCCTCTTTTTCTCTGTTCATCTCTGCCCTATTCCCTCCTGCAACCCCCAGGGCTGTATTTCACCCTCAAAATATGTGAATCCCCATAAAAGATAATACTAATTGATTAAAATTTAATATCATTTTGGAGAAGGAAATGGTAACCTATTCCAGTATTCTTGCCTGGAAAATCCCATGGACAGAGGAGCCTGGCAGGTTATAATCTATGGGGTCGCAAAGAGTCGGACACAACTGAGCATCTTCACACTTCTAGTATAATTTTAGTCCATGGTTTGCCTCTTTCAGAAGAATTTATATCTTATATAGGGACAAAAGACTTTTTCTTGCTAAAGGGATTTCAAATAGAAGACAGTGAATGGGAGGGATATTTGGAGGGTCAGGTTGTTCCTACAGTGGGGTTTCAGAGCTTGGAAGTCTGTCTTCTACTGTACCTATGCAAATTGTTTCCCAATATTTGATGCTGTAGGAAAGGGTATTTAATGATATTAAATATGCTAAATTATGGATGGGTACAGGATGGCACTACTGATTTGAAATCTTTCCTGGAGGATGATTTTATTTATTTTTAGAAATTTATTTTTTAATGAAACAAAGATGAATATTTTTAATGATAAAGGGTACAGTTCACAAAGAAGATATCATAAGCCATTAGACACCTAACAAGAAAGAAGCAAAGATACATAAAGCAAAAATCAGAATGGAGGATGATTTTAGACTGCAATAAATATTGAAAGGTCTTTGAAAAGAGTTGGCATAAAATGAAGTAAAACTCAAATCGTTCAGCCACCTTCTGTTGTGATAGAAGACATAAAATGCTGCTCACCAAAACAGGGCTAAATATCTTGCCTCCTTGCTGAGTGTTCTGGTTAACAAGATTGTCAGTGGAGTGGGAAGCTCCTTCTGTTGCCTAAGGAACCGTGTAGGTGCCTCAGATCTCCTTGGGGCTTCGCAGGTGGCTAAGAATCCACCTGTCAGTGCAGGAGACTTGGGTTCAATCCCTAGGTCCAGAAGATCCCCTAGAGGAGGAAATGGCAACGCACTCCAGTATTCTTGCCTGGGAAATCCCTCCCACGGACAGAGGAGCCTGGTGGGCTACAGTCCAGTCCATGGAGTTAGGAGAAGAGTCAGACAGGACTGAGCGACTGACCACACGCGTCTCCTCGGTCCCTGTCCCACCCGCTGGGCAGGGGAGGCCATGCTGAGGCAGACCAGCCCTCAGACAGAGTGAAGAACCCTTCAGTCGCTGAACTTTTAAACTCTGATTTGTGAGGTGTCTGCCTGTGTATTTTCCTTTATCCTCTGAATGCTGTGTACCTGTCTAGGGGACTCTGTTTCCTCGTGAGGAGCCACTGCCTCGCATGCTAACCTTTGGGAGAAACCAGAGGCAAGAAGAATTGGCAAAGCTTCTACTCTCTTTTTCCAGTCCTTTTTTCCTTCTATGATTCTCCTCTCAGTCCTTTCTCCCCCTCTTCCCTTCCTGACTTGCTTCTGGAGCCCAAACGCCTCCTTTTGAATTCTGGCTCTTAAACCTTCTTGTTGCGTGACCTCAGGCAAGTTTTCTGAGCTTCTCTGTACCTCAGCATTTACCTTCTAGGGTAGTTGAAAATACTAAAAGAATTTAAAAAGTGTAAAGCACTTTAAATAACACCTGATACTTAGCAGACAAGTGTTCCTCATTCTCACCATTGTCATAATCACTATTTATTTTTGAAAGTCGCTCAGTCATGTCTGACTCTTTCAACCCCAAGGACTATACAGTCCATGGAATTCTCCAGGCCAAAATACTGGAGTGGGTAGCCTTTCCCTTCTCCAGGGGACCTTCCCAACCTACAATCACTATTCCCTTCCAAAAATATTTACTGAGTCTTATGTATGTTTGGGGGAAGATCCCCTGGAGGAGGGCATGGCAACCCACTCCAGTGTTCTTGCCGGGAGAATCCCATGGACAGAGGAGCCGGGCGGGCTGCAGTCCACAGGGTCGCAGAGAGTCAGACTCGACTCAAGCTACTGAGCATGTCTGCATGTATGTTTGAAGGTCTCCCTGGTGGCTCAGTGGTAAAGAATCTGCCTGCCGATCCCACAGACACAGGTTCAATCCTTGCCTTGGGAAGATCTCCTGGAGAAGGAAATGACAGCACATTCCAGTATCCTTGCTTGGAGAACCCCATGAAGACTGATGTGCTACAGTCCATGGGGTCTTTAAGAGTTGGATGAGACTTAGCAACTGAACAATAACAACCATCTATGTTTTAAACACTGTGCTAAGGAATTAAAATGCCCAGATGAACAAAATATTTCAGTGGAACTCTTGGATTCAGTGTTCAAAGCCCCACAAGCCAGTGTGTCGATCCTTACTCTTTTCCCTGTCAAATCATACCTATTCTGTTTTCTCATCTCTTAGAGAATGCTCTTTGCCAAGTGGCACTAGTGGTTAAAACAGGTGAATATACGCATTTAAAAATGTTAGTTTGAACCCAGTAAATATGCAGGTCTCCAGAAGCCTTTCAAAGAACCAACCTTGAGGTAATAGTTTCAGGTATCACAGCAACTGTACTTCTAGGGCTCATTTATATTAACGTTGGGCTTTCAGTGACATTCAAGTTCATCCAAGTATAGTAATCATTTTGACTGCATGCGTGGACAGCTCTTCTTGCTAACTTTCTTTTGTAATTGACATAAAGCATAAGGTATCGAGGAAGAAGGAGATTTTCTCTCCTTGCTTTTCATGGTCTTTTTTTTTTTTAAACTCTAGTAGATGCTCAAAGTTCTTTTTGATAACTCTTTTTTTGTTTAGAGTTATGAGAGTTCATTTTAATTCCAATTAGTTGGTAGTTCTTGCCATCATGCTTCAAACCTTTGTTAAAAATCAGATTAATGAAGAAGAAAGAAGGTAGATCCTAGGGGCATTTTCTGTGTCCTTAGCTGGGTTAATTATAATTCCCATGTAAAGAATTGTCACAATTACTGGTCTTCAGAAAACCCCGTGTATCAATACTTTCCTAGTTTACTTTGGTTGAAGTACTCCCTAAAAAGAAAGTACATAGTTCCATTGTTTTTCTTCATTTTGATTTGCTCATGGATGTACAGTAAGTCAGAGAACGCAGTGGCACCCCACTCCAGTACTCTTGCGTGGAAAATCCCATGGACGGAGGAGCCTGGTGGGCTGCAGTCCACGGGGTCGCAAAGAGTCGGACACGACTGAGCGACTTCACCTTCACTTTTCACTGTCATGCACTGGAGAAGGAAATGGCAACCCACTCCAGTGTTCTTGCCTGGAGAATCCCAGGGGCGGCGGAGCCTGGTGGGCTGCCATCTCTGGGGTCGCAGAGTTGGACACGACTGAAGCGGCTTAGCAGCAGCAGCCGCAGCAGCAGCAGCGCAGTAAGTTCTGAATTTCCAGTCCATGTTGCAAGATATAGTAAATACTGTGTTCATGCCCAGTGATGGCATTTATGCTTTAGGGTTTTTCCCTATCTCTTCTTTCCTTGTCAGACAGCAGAACATCCATTTCTGGTCCCTGTTTTAACTCAGTTCATTAGAAGCAGTATTTAAGTAGGATGACTAATCTGGAAGCCAAAAGAGGTTTTATCTATTAAATAGAAGCAACCTCTGACAGAAAGCCTAGGGCAGAGTAAGAGAGGAAGATGACAAAACCCTGCTCTACACATGAGCTCTTGGTTTGGAGGCTGAAACTCAGGTGGTTTTCCTGCCTTTGGGGCCTTTGCCTGTAAGCATTTTAAACAGTTAAAAAAATAAATTTTGCTGGAAAGTGGATAATGCAGGCAAGTGGATCTATGTAACAAACACTCTCTCAGCTGCTCATTTTAGACGATGATTTCAGAGGCTTCCTGAAATTGTATTACATCCCGTTTGACTGTTTTTTCCCTTTGAGTAGCAGTTCAGTTTTGTGTAACATGCCAGTGAGTCAGAAGTCTTAGCTTGAGAAGGGTCCTGCCAAGACGATGACAAATTACAAATTATATGCTAATCTCTGTGGGGATTAAAATAGATGAAATCGGTAAACCATTTTGAATAGTGTTTGCTGTACGTTTGAGCACTCACTACTTGTTAGCTCTTAATAGTCTTACAGTTACTATTAGGGATTAGTCGGGGTTCATTTTATCCTGCCCTGAAATTAAAGGCACAAAAACCAATGCAAATGCAAAGGGAGAGGCTGATTGATACCCATGATGAATTTAGTATGGACTCACATCACTCCCTGGAATATATAGCGGGTTCTACCAGCAGTGCTGGAAAAAATGAACTTTAAATCGTTTCTAATTTAGTTATTACCAAACAGTTTATTATGTTGACTGTGTTAGGCAATCAGGTACACATTCTACTTGTAATTAACCTGTTTTACAGTTGAGAAAACCAAAGTTCAGGCTATATCTAAACCTCCCAAGTCACAGAGCTAGACAGTGATACAGTGGGTTCTACTGTACCACACTGGTTTACAAAATGTTTTGAAATAAGCTTTTTTTGGCTGCCCTTTTGCGGCACGAGTGATCTTAATTCCACAACTAGGATTGAAACACATGCCCCCTGCGGTAGAATTGTGGTCCTAACCACTGGACAGCCAGAAAAAGCCCCAAATAAATTCTTTATCAAAGTATGTTGTGTGATGAATAGTTTATTAATTTCCCTCTAGTTAGTTAAAATTTTTTATTGAAATATAGTTGATTTACAATGTTGTGTTAGTTTCAGGTGTACAGCAAAGTGATTCAGTTATATATGTGTGTATATATAAATACATATATTATTTTTTTAAAACTTATTTTTGTATTGATGGAGAAGGATATGGCAGTCCAATGCAGTATTCTTGCCTGGAGAATCCCACAGACAGAGGAGCCTGGCAGGCTATATTCCATGGGGTTGCAATGAGTCAGACACGACTGAAGCGACTTAGCACACACGCATTTTTTGTATTGCTGCTGCTGCTAAGTCGCTTCAGTCATGTCCGACCGTTTGTGACCCCATGGACTGCAGCCCACCAGGCTCCTCCGTCCGTGGGATTTTCCAGGCAAGAGTACTGGAGTGGGTTGCCATTGCCTTCTCCGATTTTGTATTGGGGTATAGCCAATGAACCATGTTGTGATAGTTTCAGGTGGACAGCAGAGGGACTCAGCCACACACACATGCATCCATTCTCCCCCAAACTCCCCTCCCATCCAGGCTGCCATGTAACATTGAGCAGAGGTCTTGTGCTGTACACACAGAGTGTGCGGGTGGTTATCCATCTTAATATATAGCAGCTACTTTTGCATGTGATTTTCACTATTGATGATGTAAGTACACAACACGTCGTGAAATTTTTGTTGATTTGTTTCCCAGGAGTCCAGATTGCCTCTTTCTCTTCCTGTTGTTGCATCGAAATAATCTACCTCGGTGGGAGGGGGAATAATGGTTCTTCACAGATGCCCATGTCTAATCTCTGGACCCTGTAACCATGTTTCCTTACTCAGCAAAAGGTTTTGTAGATGTGAGAATTAAAAGAGGGAGGCAGGAGAATCAGAAGAGATGAGGACAGAAGCAGAGGTCAGAGGGATGCATTTGGTACCTCTGAAGATGGAGGAAAGAACTGTACGTCAGGAATGCAGACCAGCTCTAGACGCTGCAAAAGGCAAGCAGACCAGTTCTCTCCCAGAGCCTCAGAAAGAAACACAGCTCAGCAGACACCTTGGTTTTAGCCCCATGAGACCCATTTCAGACTTTTGATCTCCAGATTGAGTTTAGGTTCTTTGAAGCTATCAAATTTGTTGCAGTGGCAATAGGAAACTACTGTACTCTCCTTGCAGTGTTTACAGAGTGTCTAACCTTTTATTTTAATGCTCCTATGAGTTAGGACAGTTGGCTCATCCTATTATTTAGGTCGGGCTTCTGAGCAAGTTGTTTGCAGTGATACACATGGATCAACCCAACTTTACAGAACTTTGCATGGATTGATTCAGTATATGAGTTTAGGAGAAGGAAGGAAGGGAGATGGCAGCTTGAACCACTAGAGGTTGTGGGGGATCTTGAGGGAAGGAAATTGCTTTAACTTGAGAGTTTCTCAGGAAATCCTGATTAGGCCTGATCAGGGCCTGTGAAAATCATTGACCTAATAGAACTAGGGACGATTGAGCAATTCTGTGCTAATTACAGTTCTAAGAGCTTAACTTACATTGACTCTCTTTTCCTTATACCAGCAGTGAGGTACATACTATTGATAATACCTGTTTTTACAAATAAGGAAATTGACACATAGGGCTATAGGTTTTACTTAAAACATTTTGGTTTTAATAGGATTGTTAACATTGAACTGGTTGTCAAATTGTATTGATAACACATAAACATTTATGATCACAGAATTATTTTATGTTCAAATTTTAAGCCTTAAAGCTTTTTTTTACCTACCAATTTGTATTTAACTAGCTATAGTATTAATAGGTTCTAGGTAACTAGCTATTAGGTTTATTCTAAACTAGACATTTAGAATATAACTGTTAAAAATAGGTTTAAAAACAGTTAAGTATCTTGTCCATGAAGGCAGTTAAGTAAGACACTGCCTTGGCATAAAATGTCCACTGGGTGGCAGGTTTTCATAAAAAGTATGTGGCATTAGATTTCATGTCATTGTTTCCCCAGATTTATAAGGCCAAACGAATCATTTGCTTTGGGTTGTTAAATAGCTAACTTTTTGAGTTTCTTAAAGGGGGAGCCCTTGTACTGTATTTAATATTGATTCAAGGTAGAAACAGAGCTTTAGCAGCTTAACACTTTTGAAATATATATATAACCCTTTAAATAAGGACTTAATTTAAAATGCATTTTACAAATTAAACTTGAGCCCATGGGCAAACTTGTAAAATGTTCTTGATTTTTTAAAATGAAGCTGTAATAATAAAAAGTCTATATGGTCTTACATCCAGTAACTTTGTAGTAGAAAAATTTTAGTTTTTTAAGAAAGATAGGAAAAAATTATACACTATGAACTTATTTACATTTATTGCATGAACTTCTTTTTTACATGCTTAACGTTTTCACATGGAGGACAAATTTTCCTCCCACTAAGAATTTTCAGGGTTACAATTTGAGGCCAGATCAAAGACATTAACTCGTTTAGTGCTGAATTCAGGAAGAAACGGTACTTTAAAAGCTACTCAGAGTACCCACTCCAGTGTCCTTGCCTGGAAAATCCCAGGGACGGGGGAGCCTCGTGGGCTTCCGGCTATGGGGTTGCACAGAGTCGGACACGACTGAAGTGACTTAGCAGTAGTAGCAGCAGCAGAGTACCTTCAAAGACTGTTTCTGTAAACGTATGCTTGGTGCCTTTGTCAGCTGACATCTGCCTGCCCGTCATTCAAACTGTAGATACGAAGACGCCACCAGGGGGCGCTATGCCGACACCAAGGCGTGCCCACTTCCACATTCACCTCCGCAAAGCTTGTTAACAAGTTCTAACTTTCTCTTCCTCCTCCTCCTCTCCTGCTGCTTTAATCAGTATTCCTTTGGCCTATGTATCCAGTTGTTAGCACAGTAGTGTAGGTGTTCCTAAGACATCACAGACTCTTCTGTCTTTGATAGGTGCTATGAGCTCTGGCTCACTAGCCTTTAACATGTAAATATGCCAATTCGTGAATTTTAAACTGTACTTTAAAGTGATCAGTTCAGTAGTTTTTCCTAATCATGAAAAAGAAAAGATTCTGCCACTATGCCCTCATTTAAATGTCAGTGACTACACATTTAATGGCTCTTACTTTATCTATTGAACTGAATTTATGAACTTAATTTTCGAAGTACAAATATTCAAATACAATTGAACTTTGAGCCTATCATAGCACACGTGACATGTAACACAAGTAGGAAGAAGTCTACCAGAATATATTCTCCATCAATTAGCTCTGCCACACAGCCGAAAGGTGAATTCCCCAGTGGCAGTTTATTCATACCAGTTTTGATAGTTGTCAAACCTGAAGCTTACATTTAACATCAGCACTTTATCGTACTTTATACTGGTTCTAAATTTAAGCAGTGTTTTAAACTGAAATGTCATTATTTCCTTGTCAGAAAAAATAAAGGAAATGAAAAAAATCAATAGCTGATGACAGTTGGCAGAAACAAACAATGTAATCAATCAATTAAGGGGATGTTGCATATCCATTCAATGCAGAAAATGTAGTAGATACTCAGCTAATACTCCACTGCTGGTTGACTTATTGATAATGCTGGTTTCTGTCCATTAGCCTCAGGGGTTCATATTTTTTAAAAAGGAAACTCACTGCAAGTGAAAATGTGAACAAGCATCAGTACTTGGCTTTCTTAAAAAACCTTTTTATACTGGGCATATAGGTGATGGACAGTTTTGTGTTAGTTTCAGGTGTACATCAAAGTGATTCAGTTATACATATACATGTATCTATTCTTTTTCAAATTCTTTTCCCATTTAAGTTGTTACATAATATTGAACAGAGTTCCCTGTGGTATACAGTAGGTTCTTGTTGGTTATCCATGTTAAATATAGCAGTGTGTACATGTCAGTTCCAAACTCCTTAATTATCCCCTCCCCCTCAACCATAAATTTATTCTCTAAGTCTGTGAGTCTGTTTTGTAAATAAGCTCATTTGTATCTTTTTTTTTTAAAGATTCCACATCCAAGTGATATCATGTGATATTTATCATTCTGTCTGTCTGACTTCGTTCAGTAGGACGATCTCTAAGTTCATCCATGTTGCTGCAAAAGCATTATTTCATTCTTTTAAATGGCTGAGTAGCATTCCACTGTGTATATATACCACATCTTTATCCATTCATCTGTCGATAGAGTTTTAGGTTGTTTCCAAATGTTGGCTCCTATGAATAATGCTGCTGTGAACACTGGGGTATTCTTTTGGGTCATGCCCATTGGGTATATGCCCAGGAGTGGGATTGCAGGATCATATGGTAGCTCTATTTTTCAGAATGGCCATCATCAAAAAAATCCACAAACTTTAAATGCTAGAAAGGGTGTGGAGAAAAGCAAACCCCCCTACACTGTGGGTGGGAGCCACTGTGGTACAGCCACTGTAGAGAACAGTATGGAGGTTCCTTGAAAGTAAAAACGGAGTAATTGACTCTTGTTTTTAGACAGCTATGTTGTCTCATTGCCTCAGTCAGTTCAGTCACTCAGTTGTGTCCGATTCTCTGTGACCCCATGCACACCAGGCTTCCCCATCCATCGCCAGCTCCCGGAGCCTACTCAAACTCATGTCCACTGCACTGATGATGCCTTCCAACCATCTCATCCTCTGTCGTCCCCTTCTTCTCCCGCCTCCAATCTTTCCCAGCATCAGAGTCTTTTCCAATGAGTCAGGTCTTCGTATCAGGTGGCCAAAGTATTGGAGTTTCATTCAGCTTCAGCGTCAGTCCTTCCAGTGAATGTTCAGGACTGATTTCCTTTAAGATGGACTGGTTGGATCTCCTTGCAGTCCAAGGGACTCTCAAGAATATCCTCCAAAACCACAGTTCAAAAGCATCAATTCTTTGGCACTCAGCATTCTTTAGAGTCCAACTCCTGCATCCACACATGACTACTGGAAAAACCATAGCTTTGATTAGATGGACCTTTGTTGACAAAGTAATGTTTTGGCTTTTTAATATGCTCGCTAGGGTGGTCATAGCTTTTCTTCCTAGGAGCAAGTGTCTTTTAATTCCAAGGCTGCAGTCACCATCTGCATGATTTCGAAGCGCCAAAAAATAAAGTCTGTCACTGTTTCCATTGTTTCCCATCTATTTGCCATGAAGTGATGGGACCAGATACCATTATCTTGGTTTTCTGAATGTTGAGCTTTAAGCCAACTTTTTCACTTTCCTCTTTCACTTTCATCAAGGGGCTCTTTAGTTCCTCTTCACTTTCTGCCATAAGGGTGGTGTCATCTGCATATCTGATGTTTTTGATATTTCTCCCGGCAATCTTGATTCCAGCTTGTGCTTCATCCAGCCTGGCATTTCGCATGATGTACTCTGCATATAAGTTAAATCAGCAGGGTGACAATATACAGCCTTTGCATACTCCTTTCCCTATTTGGAACCAATCTGTTGTTCCATGTCCAATTCTAAGTGTTGCTTCTTGACCTGCATACAGTTTTCTCAGGGGGAAGGTCAAGTGGTCTGGTATTCCTATCTCTTTAAGAACTTTCCACAGTTTGTTGTGATCCACACAGTCAAAGGCTTTGGCGTAGTTAATAAAGCAAAAGTAGATCTTTTCTTGTAACTCTCTTGCTGTTTCAATGATCCCACAACTATTGGCAATTTGATCTCTGGTTCCTCTGCCTTTTCTAAATCCAGCTTGAACATCTGGAAGTTCTGAGCTATCAAGGAAGCCCTCTCTGGGATTCTATTAATAAAAAATATGGTTAGTGTTAACTTTAAACATAACTGTGAGAAAACATTTAATAGAGTCCTTATGCATTGCAGAGTTGTTTTTCTTGTGCTAAGTCCAAGTTTAGTTTTTTAAAATTATGTTTGTCATTGACTATCATCAAATAGTTTACAATTTTTAGCAAAACAAGACATACACAAACTGGACATCTGGATGATAAAAGAGGACAAAGTGTAACTAAGTGCCAAAATGCATGCTATCCTAGCACTGTCTGACAAGCATCACAATGCAGGACAAATAGCTCTACAGGATATCTAGCTCCAGTTTTTCTTTAAATAAAACATTTACAATGTGTTGTCATTTTTTTAAAACTCAAAATGAATGAAAGTTCTAAATGTAATTTTAATGCCCAAGTCTTTTCTATTTATGATTTCAAATACAGAATAATTAGCATTTTTCATTTTTTATAGCTCCATGGAGGAGTTACCACATCACATACTATGTGGAAAATACATTTCAGAGAAATCCTCATCAAACTTACTAATATTTAGACTTAATTTTACACTGCAGGCTGGTTGTAATATTAATGGAAGTCAGCACTGAAGACCATTTTTTATTTGGGCTGATTATTTTTTTTCCCATTCTGTAACTCTCCACCACAGTTTTATTTATTGCTTTGAGCTTTTCTTGCCCATTCTGTGGCTGTGGTGTAGGCTGAGGATTGAGAAGACCTGGCAGGAGGTAGAGATGAGCTCAGCTCACCCATCTCTTCAGACAGTGCTCTCACTAACTCTCCAGATGTGGCAGTAAATACAGAAATGACTGTCATAGGCAGGTTATATTTTCTCCTCACAATTTAATCAAGAAGACCAGGAATGATTTTGTAGTTCCACAGCTGCAGGATGGAAAGCAAATGGCAAAACTCACCATCTTGTCTGTTGGCCCACTCTGATATTCCAGTGCAGAATCAAAAGCATTGAATCAGATGCCTGCTGCCTTGTATTGTTGTTGTTCAGTTGCTCAGTTGTGTCTGACTCTTTGCGACCCCATTGATTGCAGCATGCCAGGCTTCCTTGTCTCTACTATCTCCCTGAGTTTGCTCAAACTCATGTCCATTGAGTCGGTGATGCCATCCAACCATCTCATCATCTGGAGCCCCCTTCTCCTCCTGTCTTCAGTCTTTCCCAGCACCAGGGCGTTTTCCAGTGAATCGACTATTCATCAGGTGGCCAAAGTGTTGGAGCTTCAGCTTCAGCATTAGTCCTTCCAATGAATATTTAGGATTGATGTGATATATACTCAATAAGATAGTTTTCTCTTTTCTTTTATGAAGTTAATTCCACTCATTAAAACTGGTGATATGCATAGAATTATACTTTAAGAGAACCTTAGAACTGAAGTAAGCCTTGACTATGAAGTAAGCCTTTCCTAGGAGCTACCTCATGTCCAAGGTCACGGGAGGCGGCCGAGAGGAGCTAACCCAAGTCCAAGGTAAGGAGCAGCAGCTGTGCTTTGCTGGAGCAGCCGCGAAGAGATACCCCACGTCCAAGGTAAGAGAAACCCAAGTAAGATGGTAGGCGCTGAGAGAGGGCATCAGAGGTCGACAGACTACAACCACAGTCACAGACAGCTAGCCCATCTGATCGCATGGACCACAGCCTTGTCTTACTCAATGAAACTAAGCCATGCCGTGTGGGGCCACCCAAGACAGATGGGTCATGGTGGAGAGGTCTGACAGAATGTGGTCCACTGGAGAAGGGAGTGGCAAGCCTCTTCAGTATTTTTGCCTTGAGAACCTCATGCACAGTATGAAAAGGCAAAAAGATAGGACACTGAAAGATGAACTCCTCAGATCGGTAGGTACCCAATTTGCTGCTGGAGATCAGCAGAGAAATAACTCCAGAAAGAATGAAGGGATGGAGCCAAAGCAAAAACCATGTCCAGTTATGGATATGACTGGTGATAGAAGCAAGGTCTGATGCTGTAAAGAACAATATTACATAGTAACCTGGAATGTTAGGTCCATGAATCAAGGCAAATTGGAAGTGGTCAAACAGGAGATGGCAAGAGTGAACATTGACATTCTAGGAATCAGCGAACTGAGATGGACTGGAATGGGTGAATTTAACTCAGATGATCATTATATCTACTACAGTAGGATTCTTCTAAGGCAGGAATCCCTTAGAAGAAATGGAATAGCCATCATAATGAACAAAAGAGTCCGAAATGCAGTACTTGGCTGCAATCTGAAAAATGAAAGAATGATCTCTGTTAGTTTCCAAGGCAAACCATTTAATATCAAGGTAATCCAAGTCTACACCCTGATCAGTAATGCCGAAGAAGCTGAAGTTGAATGGCTCTATGAAGACCTACAAGACCTTTTAGAACTAACACCCAAAAAAGATGTACTTTTCACTATAGGGAACTGGAATACAAAAATAGGAAGTCAAGAAATATCTGGAATAACAGGCAAATTTGGCCTTGGAGTACAGAATGAAGCAGGGCAAAGACTAATAGAGTTTTGCCAAGAGAACACACTGGTCATAGCAAACACCCTCTTCCAACAACACAAGAGAAGACTCTACACATGGACATCACTGATGGTCAACACCGAAATCAGATTGATTATATTCTTTGCAGCCAAAGATGGAGAACCTTTCTACAGTCAGCAAAAACAAGACTGAGAGCTGACTGTGGCTCAGATCGTGAACCCCTTATTGCCAAATTCAGACTTTAATTGAAAAAAGTAGGGGAAACTGCTAGACCATTCAGGTATGACCTAAATCAAATCCTTTATGATTTATATAGTGGAAGTGAGAAATAAATTTAAGGGACTAGATCTGATAGACAGAGTGCCTGATGAACTATGGGCAGAGGTTCATGACATTGTACAGGAGACAGGGATCAAGATCATCCCAAGAAAAAGAAATGCAAAAAAGCAAAATGGCTGTCTGAGGAGGCCTTATAAATAGCTGTGAAAAGACAAGAAGAGAAAGGAAAGATATACCCATTTGAATGCACAGTTCCAAAGAATAGCAAGAAGAGATAAGAAAGCCTTTCTCAGCAATCAATGCAAAGAAATAGAGGAAAACAATAGAGTAGGAAAGACTAGAGAAAATTAGAGAAATTCAAGAAAATTAGAGATGCCAAGGGAACATTTCAAGCAAAGATGGGCTCAATCAAGGACAGAAATGGTATGGAACTAACAGAAGCAGAAGATATTAAGAAGAAGTGGCAGGAATACACAGAAGAACTGTACGAAAAAGATCTTCATGACCCAGGTAATCACGATGGTGTGATCACTCACCTAGAGCCACACATCCTGCAATGTGAAGTCAAATGGGTCTTAGGAAGTATCAGTATGAACAAAGCTAGTGGAGGTGATAGAATTCTAGTTGAGCTATTTCAAATTCTAAAGGACGATGTTCTGAAAATGCTACACTCAATATGTCAGCAAATCTGAAAAACTCAGCAGTGGCCACAGGACTGGAAAAGGTCAGGTTTCATTCCAATTCCAAAGAATGTTCAAACTACTGCACAATTGCACTCATCCCAGATGCTAGTAAAGTAATTCTCAAAATTCTCCAAGCCAGGCTTCAGTAATATGTGAACTATGATATTCCAGATGTTCAAACCGGATTTAGAAAAGGCAGAGGAACCAGAGATTAAATTGCCAACATCTTATGAATCACTGAAAAAGCAAGAGAGTTCCATAAAAACATCTATTTCTGCTTTATTGACTATGCCAAAGCCTTTGACTGTGTGGATCACAACAAACTGTGGAAAATTCTTAAAGAGGTGAGAATACCAGACCACCTGACCTGCCTCTTGAGAAATCTGTATGCAGGTCAGGAAGCAACAGTTAGAACAGACTGATTCCAAATAGGAAAAGGAATATGTCAAGGCTGTATATTGTCACCCTGCTTATTTAACTTATATGCAGAGTATATCATGAGAAATGCTGGGCTGGATGGAGCACAAGCTGGAATTAGGATTGCTGGGAGAAATATCAATAACTTCAGATATGCAGATGACACCACCCTTATGGCAGAAAGTGAAGAATTAAAGAGCCTCTTGATGAAAGCGAAAGAGGAGAGTGAAATGTTGGCTTAAAGCTCAGCATTCAGAAAACTAAGATCATGGCATCTGGTCCCATCAGTTCATGGCAAATAGATGGGGAAACAGTGGAAACAGTGGCTGACTTTATTTTGGGGGGCTCCAAAATTACTGCAGGTGGTAATTGCAGCCATGAAATTAAAATGCAATTACTCCTTGGAAGGAAAGTTATGACCAACCTAGATAGCATATTGAAAAGCTAAGACATTACTTTGTCAGCAAATGTCTGTCTAGTCAAGAGTATGGTTTTTCTAGTAGTCATGTATGGATGTGAGAAGTGGACTATAAAGAAAGCTGAGTGCCAAAAAATTGATCCTTTTGAACTGTGGTGTTGGAGAAGACCCTTGAGAGTCCCTTGGACAGCATGGAGATCCAACCAATCCATCCTAAGAGAAATCAGTCCTGGGAGTTCATTGGAAGGACTGATGCTGAAGCTGAAACTCCAGTATTTTGCCCACCTAATGCGGCGAGCTGACTCATTTGAAAAGACCCTGATGCTGGGAAAGATTGCAGGCAAGAGGAGAAGGGGATGACAGAGGATAAGATGGTTGGATGGCATCACCAACTCAATGGACATGAGTTTGGATAGACTCTGGGAGTTGGTGATGAACAGGAGGCCTGGCGTGCTGCAGTTCATGGGGTTGTAAAGAGTTGGACACAACTGAACTGAACTAAACTTTACTATTTTCTAATCAACTGCCATCTCAGTCTTCTCTATAACACTGATAATTTGTAGGATGGCTGAGTGTACATAATCAGACATCAGGGAGGTCCTGGATAGCATATTATTAGTGATATTTTCAACTTGAAAACTCAAACTGGTATAAACAGGAAGAAATACATGTTATGAAAACTTCATTGGTCAGGCAGTTTATTTGATTTAATAGCAAAGGACCCAGACATTTTCCCATCTCTGCTTTGACATCCTTTGTAAATTTTACTCACTAATTCATGACTCAAGATCATGAGCATCGCAAGCAGATGTGGCTACATCTGGAAATAAAAGGGACCTTTTCTCAACGTCTTTTAACTTTTCATACAAGAATCAGAAATTCATTTCTGGAAATCCCCTCTCCGCATCCCCTCTCCTTTTGACTGGCTGAAATATCCATTTCGAAATCAGTTACTTGCAAAAAAGAAAACCACCCCAGTATAACAAACAAACAAACAAACAAAAAAAAACAGTTGAGTTTACTGTGACTTTTTAGAATGAGCATGTGGGAAGACTGCTGATGAGTCAAACTGATTTTGCTGCTCTTCAAAGCAGCTCCTTTTCAATAAAAAGTTTGCTAGTTCTCACCAATTTGTCTTCCTTTGGTTCAGATAAGACTAGAGAAAGGTCCTTCAGAAAGGCAAGGTCAACGTTAAATGACTGTTGCAAAGATTCTGTAATGAGCACACACACCCATGTGATGGCACTCGGTCCAGAGATCCAAATGAAGGAAGAGTCACGTTGGTGATGACCTTGTGACTTCTTAAGAAATTAAGTTTCATTGGTCAGCTCCCTCAAGTTGAATTTGGAGAAAAATTCAAATACATTATCTTCCAAGTTTTCTTTGGTTCTTACAGTTTTTCTAACGCTTTGGGGAAAGGGCATTAGGTAAGAAATGAGGTTTAAAGAGGCAGCTTTATTTTTTAGGTACACCATGATGGACAGCAGGATGTGTTTACTTCTCCTTTTGCACCTGGTCCAGTGCAGCCCAATCCTATTCTGTTTCATGCCAAAGGCATGAAAGAGCAGTATCACTTATGCATTTTTGTTGTTGAAGTTTGATTGATTTATAAGGATGTGTTAATTACTGTTGTACGCAGAATGACTGTGGTATATAGATATATTCTTTTCCATCATGGCTTATCACAGGATATTGTATATAGTTCCCTGTGCTATACAGTAGGACCTTATTTATCCATGGTATATATAATAGATGGCATCTGCTAAACCCAAGCTCCCAATTCATCCCTCTCCCACCTCCCTCCCTCTTGGCAATCCAGTCTATTCTCTGTGTCTGTGATTCTTTTTCTGTTTTGTGGACAGTGTCGCTTGGGTCATATTTTAGATTCCACATAAGTGATATCATATGTTTCTTTGTTTCTGACTTTCTTTACTTAGCATTGAGAGAGTCAATTCCTAGGCAGATTGATAAGAAGTCCAGGGGTCCCCAAGGAGAGAGAGGTCTGGAATTCTCAAGGAGGAGAAAGGACCAACTTTTTTTCCCTGTACATTCCTTAGGATTATATAACAGTAATGTATCCTGCTTGAGGACAGTCTCTGGAGAAAACCTTCTGGCTAATCCTGTTATCTTAAAATGTAAATTATGGGAGTAGGTCTAGTGAGGTCTTTACAACCTCCAGACATTCTTTTGATTCATTGTAATAACTAATTAAAAAGTATATAACTCCATTGCTAACACTAGCAAGGGGGTACTCTTTCTGCTCCCTTCTGATGTCTATGTCAGAAGCTTTCTCTATCCCTTTTATACTTTAATAAAACTCCATTGCACAAAAGGTCTGAGCGATTAAGCCTTGTCTCTGGCCCCAGATTGAATTCTTCTCCGGAGGCCAAGAATCTCGGCATCTTTTTGTGGTTCAGCAACAACCGTTCAGTATGATAATCTAATTTCATCCATGTTGCTGCAAATGGTGTTATTTCATTCTTTTCTAAGGTGCAGTAGCATGTCTTCTTTCTCCATTCATCTGTTGATGGACATTTAGGTTGTTTCCCTGTCTTGGCTATTGTAAATAGTGCTGCTATGAACATAGGGGTGCATATATCTTTTTGAGTTAGTTTTGTCTGGATATATGTCCAGGAGTAGGATTGCTGGATCATATGGTAGGTCTATTTTTAGTTTTCTTAGGAACCTCATACTTTTTCCACAGTGCTGCACCAATTTACATTCCCACCAACAGTGTAGGAGGGTTCCCATTTCTACACACCCTTTCCAGCATTTGTTATTTGTAGACTTTTTAATGATGGTCATTCTGATCAGTGGACTAGTATCACTTCCACTTTAATGAAAGACTTAGTACGCCCTAATGTGAATCTCCACTCCAGACTGTGAAACAGATTGAGGATTAAGAGGGGGATTCTGCTATTTGCTGTGGTAAGAACCTGCCTGCCAACGTAGGCGACGTTAGAGGCTAGGGTTTGATCTCTGGGTTGGGAAGATCCCCTCGAGGAGGAGATGGCATTCCACTCCAGTATTCTTGCCTGGAAAATTCCATGGACAGAGGAGCCTGGTGGGCTGCAGTCCATGGGGTCGCAAAGAGTCAGACATGAATGAAGCGACTTAGCAAGCATGCAAACAGAAAAAAAAAAAAAAAAACCCTAGGAAACAAAGAATTATTTGAAGGAGAATTTAAAGGGGAATTATTTGAAGGACTATTTTTCCTTTACCTTTATTTTAAAATGGTAGTGATAATATTGGTTAGTGTAGTATGATGAACTAGAGGGTTCCATTCATAATTACATAAATTACTGAAAGAAGGGCCCACATAAAATATTTCACCTACTATTTATATATATATTTTCCAAATAATGACTGTTGTCCAGATTCTCTTAAAAAGCTACCCAGGACACTGTTTCTGTCATCAGAATGGCCCACTGAAGGCGGATCTGCATAGTCTGCTTGATTAACCAGCGGAGTCAGTGCTGTCAGAGTTTTAATTCCCCAGCTCTCTGGCTTTACAGCGTTATGAAGTGACCCGGATTCCTGGTTAAGTCAAATGCATGAATTTTCTCTCCCAAGTTTTCTACCCACATTGTTGACTGAGTGAAGGAAAGTCCTAAGCAGGAGTTGAGAGATGCTGGGCAGTGCTTATTAGGCCAATACCCGGTGGTAGCATTTATTTCACAGATACTTCCCTGACAATATATAGTTTACACATAAAGTGAGGTCACTGATATCATCACTTGTTACGAGCCAATATTAATTTAAAAAAGGACAATTTAAAACAGTGTAAAATAAGACCTTTCTGTGTTAAGTGCCTATGTTTGGACTGGCCGTCAAGAACTGAAGGGGCTGAAATGCCACCCTTCTGACAGGAAACAAGTAGCCTACCATGGTTCATATGTGCAGAGTGCATACGCAAGGCTGCCGGGGGAGAGATAAAGGATGTTACCACTCAAGGTGCAGCAAGCTGTCTGAGCATCACCTGTGCCTGGGATCCCCCTGCCCTCCAGTTCCAGGTGGCAGGTGTGCTGATAAGAAACAGACCTGGGGGATGCTGTGTGGTTTGTCTGTGCCACCCTGAAGAGCACTGAGCTTAGGACATTCCCCACGTTGTAAGGGCTGCTGAAAAACCTGTCTATCCTTTGTCCCGAAACGAGGCTATGTTCTTATTATGTGCATTGGGAGACAAATTTGCCCTCCATCCCAGAGGGAAATATTCTATTTCTCAAGGCTCTTTGCTCTGCAGACATTCTTGTAAAGATACTCTGGAATAAAATACTTGTAATGTGGTATATATGGTGTGGTGTGGGTGGTATCTATGTATACCATTTAATTCTTCTCAGTAATTCTGTAAAGATAGCTCATAATTTTTGTTTTAGATGTAAAGAAGGAGTATCAGCTAAGCATCTTGCCTCTTGTCATAGAGACTGTAAGGAACAAACTTTTGGATAGTCAATCCGTTGTCCTACTCAACAGCCTGTAATCTCTCTGATTAGCCGACGCACTAATTGCCATGATTTAAAACAGAGATACACATATGTATTCTGACAGCGAGTTCTGGAAAGAATGCCCTTTGACTTTTTATACTGCTTCTGTTAGAAATATCTATTTCTATTAAAGAAATATCTGTGGTGCTGTTGTCTTCATAATTGGATTGCTCTACAAAATCTGTCCTGTGCAATACCGTTCAAATAAGTATGTAAGATGGTGGTCAATGAAGCAGTAAGGTTCCCCTTTTCAATCAAACCAATTGCTCTTTGTAAGTATTATTTTGGAAGATACCGTTAAAAAGATGTTGAATTAAATTGAGCTTCTGAAAACTGCTCACCTCATGATTCCTTCTGATTACATCTTGGCATAATTCCACCAAATTTCAATATGTAATTTAGGGATAATGTATAACGGGTATTGGAACTATTGCAGCTCCTCCACATTTAAATGAGAGGCCAATTTTATTAGTTACAACTGTAATAACTCTGCTAAATAGATCCTATAACTTAGTCACTCATTAGGAAATTATTTCTCAGCAGGAACATATTATCTTTATATATTTAATTCAGGTTTTAAAAAGGAAATTTATTAGTATTGCAAGTGTTTTCAGAGAGCTAGTTTTTACAGATGCTATGTTAAGATTCTAATGAATTACTTCCTCTGGTGTTAAACTCAAGAGCTTATTTTTCATTGTCTTATTTTTAAAAACTTTATATTCACATGAAACATTTTAAAATTATGCAGTGATGTTTAGACTCCAGCCGTCAAAATACCAGAGAAGTGACAAGACCCCCTTCCATTTTATCACTCAGTGTTTGGTTGATACACGTTATGGGGAGGAACATTTTTGGATTAAAAAAATTACTGCAAATATGTAGCTAGAAACTAGTATGCATCATATACTAACCTAAATGATGACTACTCTAAAAGGAGTATATCTTGTAAAATAAATTTGGAGAAAAGCTGGTTAAGTTTTTACAGGAATTATTGTTGTTTAGTTGCTAAGTCATGTCCAACTCTTGGCGACCCCATGGACTGCAGCCCACCAGGCTCCTCTGTCCATGGGATTACCCAGGCAAGAATACTGGGGTGGGTTGCTATTTCTTCCTCCAGGGAATGAACCCAAGTCTCCTGCATTGCAGGTGGATTCTTTACCACTGAGACACCAGGGAAACCCCAACAGGACTTAGATAGCATAATAAACAATGGTGCTGAGAGGTTCTGCTCAGAAATGGAGTTTTTTCATCCTCCTTGAAAAGTGTTTGATCCCAGAGCCCTTTTACTTTGTAAGCTTCCCTATATTTGAGGAAGTCCTGAATACTTTGTTGAAAGAAAGTGAAAGTGAAAGCTGCTCAATCGTGTCCCACTCTTTGCGACCCCATGGACCATACAGTCCATGGAATTCTCCAGGCCAGAATACTGGAGTGGATAGCCTTTCCCTTCTCCAGGGGATCTTCCCAACCCAGGGATCAAACCCAGGTCTCTGGCATTGCAGGCAGATTCTTTACCAGTTGAGCCACAAAGGAAGCACCTGAATACTCTTTTAGAAAAATTTCGCTTATTATTTTTGCTTGTGCTGGCTCTGTGTTGTCGCAGGGGCTTCCATTTGCTGTGCTGCATGGCCTTCTCATTGCAGTGGCTTCTCTTGTTTCAGAGCGTGGCTCTAGGTGCCTGGGCTTCAATCATTGTCGCACCAGGACTGAGTTGCTCTGAGGCATGTGGGATCTTCCCGGACCAGGGATGGAACCTGTGTCCTCTGCGTTGGCAGGCGGATTCTTGTCCACTGGACCACCAGGGAAGTCCCTGAATACTCTTTGATGATCGTTTTATCCCACTAGAATGGCATAGATCATAATCTCAATTGTTTGGGAGATCTCACATACTTTATACAACTGTTTGTTTAAAAAAAAAATTCAGTGAGTTCTGTGTGTTCTCAGGTCTCATGTGGACTTGAAGAGAGACAAGTGGAAAGGTCATTATAGCAGATGGGAAAGGTGGCCTGGGGGACTGAGTGATGCCGAAAGTGCTAGGGTGATGCCAGAATGAATGATGGGGATTTGTTGGTCGTTGTCTCTAAGCTCTTCACTGTGTCTGGATTTCCTCATCTTTAAAATAAAAATAATGCCTTCTGATTTGCTGACTGTGAAGATTTGCAGAAATATCTACTTTGGAATATTCCATAAATGGCAGCTATTTTAATTGCTTATTATTTCAGCTCGTAAAAAGTGACTCTTGAAGTTATAAACATGGAAGCAAAAAAAAAAGTAATCTTTTTTCTTTTGAAAGTTCCTTTCTTCTTGGTACTGTGTAATACTTACATGAAACTGTATGTATAACTCATCCAGCACTGTATCTGTAGTGTAGTACGGTACACATGTACTGGAATTTTCTTTGGAAATTAACACTAAATTATATCACATTTTGCTCAGTTAGTTCAGCAATATTTTTGAGTTACCATGTGGCAGACGCCTCTCTAATTGCCATAGATACATCAGCAAATAGAAAGCAACAGAAGTCCCTACCTTTATATAGCTTATGTTTTCAATTGGAGCAAGCTCTTAAACTTTCAGTAAAAGTAAAGAGAAAATTACAGAAAATTGGAAAAGCAGCTTAACAATAGCATGCAAAAAAGACTTAAAATTCACTTGCACTAAAATAGGCAAGACTCCCTGTGTCTTAAAAGCAGTTCAGTTAATTTCTTGACAGAGACAGTGTGCATGGGTATGGAGATGATAAAAATGCTGTTACATCTCTGAGCTGCTGATTTTAAGATGGGACTCCTTTATATTTGTAAGCTTCTAGCAACTTATTTTTCCACTAAACTGTGCAGATATACTTTTACTTGGTTTTCAAATCTCTTCTTTTCAAAATATACCATGTGAGGCTCATTCCATTTTGCAGATTTGAACAGCTCTCCTCAGAGAGGTGCTCCCTGAGTTCACTGAGGAGCAGGTCAGTGCAGCAGAGAAACAGAAACCAGACCTGACTCCTGGTGGAGGGTGCTTGCTGTTCCTGGTTGCTAAGGGAACCTGACAATATTGCCCTTAACAGTGACAATAGAAGATGACTGAAGCTGACTTTTCACATGCATGCAATCCAAGCATTCTTGAGAAATATTTTTTCCTTGAAAAGAGATAGTTACATTTAAAGTGAAAACTTGAGGAGAAACATGTTAAAGTCATATCGCCTTTCATTCTATCTTACTAATTATTCAGCATATAATTTGCCACTTCACATATTTTGAACGAGCCCTAGCAATTTGAAATTTTTCCCGAATGCTGATGGAGGGCTGCTAGATCCGTCACAAATACGTGTGTGCCCTGGATTTGGAATAGCCTTCACACAGGAAAGAAATTACTGCTAGAATGCCCGTTAGGAGAACTGACTTGGTAACTTACCTTGTTTGCGTAATGTGGCCTTACTTTGGGAAGCATAGGGGTTAAACTGTCTAGGGGTGAACTCAGGACTGGGCTCAGATGCTGTCTCTACTAGGGGACATTATTCAACATCTCTAAGCCTCATTCTGCTTAATATATAGAAGACTTAACAGCAATGTCTGCTGCTGCTGAGTCGCTTCAGGCGTGTCCGACTCTGTGCGACCCCATAGACGGCAGCCCACCAGGCTTCCCCATCCCTGGGATTCTCCAGGCAAGAACACTAGAGCAGGTTGCCATTGCCTTCTCCAAGGCCTGAAAGTGAAAAGTGAAAGGGAAGTTGCTCAGTCATGTCCGACTCTTAGCGACTGCAGCCTACCAGGCTCCTCCATCCATGGGATTTTCTAGGCAAGAGTACTGGAGTGGGGTGCCATTGCCTGCTCCGAATGTCTACTTCAGTATAACTTTAAGGTTTGCCTGAGATAATGTATATACTTGATAGTGATTACTCAGTCAGATATTAACTGTTATCATACCCCTTTGAGGTTACTTGTTCAAAATATGTTCAAGAAAATTACCAATTTGTTAAGACATCCTATCCCAAGTTACTCTGCTCATGAATTTACCATGGAGATGTCTTGTGTTTATGGAAGTCTCAAATATTAACAATCTTAAAAACAAACAAACAAACAAACAACCTGTATGACGAAGATAAAGAGGTAACACATGGCCAGTAAAGAATGAAGTCCGTTTTGAACATGACTTCTTGTATGTCCGTCTCATGCTTGACTTTTAAAATGATTTATTTTATTTTTTGGGTTGCTCTGTGTCTTTGTTGGGCTTCCCTGATACCCAGGCAGGTAGAGAATCCGCCTGTAGTACAGGAGACGTGGAACATGCGGGTTGGACCCCTGGGTCAGGAAGATCCCCTGGAGTAGGAAATGGCAAGTCACTCTAGTATTCTTGTCTGGAAGATGCCATGGACAGAGGAGCCTGGTGGGCTACAGTCCACAGGATTGCAGAGTCAGACACGACTGAGCGATTAAGCATGCACAGGTCTTTATTGCTGCTAGTGGGCTTCCTCTAGTTGTGGGAGTAGGGGCTACTCCTCATTGCAGTGGGTGGGATTCTCACTGGGATGGCTTCTCCTGTTGTGGGGCATGGGCTTAGTTGCCCCATAACATACGGAATCTTCCCAGTCAAGGGATTGAACCCATGTCCCCTACACTGACAGGTGGATTCTTATCCACTGGACCACCAGGGAAGCACTGTGTTTGATTTTATATGTTCATATGAATAAGTTCTTGAAGTTTTTCAAAGATACTCTGCAGAAGAATTTCTGCCATCAGTGAGAATGACAGTTAACCAGAAGTGCTCCATTTTCAGTTTGTCTTAATGTGAGAGTCTTCATTTAATTTCTGGGGAGACAGAAGTAGGAAGAACAGAGAACTTGTAACATGACTGGTTTTAGGCCTGAGCACGAAGGAAAGAAGCACACTGTCCCAAGGATGCCATGGTGGCAAAATCTCAGCTCCTGGTTGGCAAGTTCGATGAGGAAATTATGCTGGCAGCTCCTTGTCAAAAGATAAGAAGGCTTTCTCTACTGGGAGTGATGTGCAGTTAGCATAATAGTCATTATTAGGCAGGAGGGGTTGGAGAAGGTATGAATTCCATGGAGTGTTATCTGGGTCGTATCAGGCAATTTCAGATACATGATTTTTAAGATGGGTATGGAAGGCATGATTTTGCAGTGGTGTGATAGTGGGATTGCTCATCTAAAACACGGTGCCTCTGCAAAAGGAGTGAAAAAAAAAAACATCCTGGCTTTATGGAAGGTAATGTAGCAGAAATCAACAGAACATAATGGCCTCAGGAGCCAGGCTGCCTGGGTCCATAGTCTGTTTCTCTCACCTCATAATGGTGTGATCATGAATAAATTGCTTAACTTCTTTATCCTTCAGACCCTTCATCTGTAAAATAGGTGTAATAATAGGCCTCACTTCATAGGGTTTTCTAATGCTGAAATAAGACAATGACTATAAAAGATCGAGTGTGGAACATAACATGTGTTGAATATATGTTAGCAGTTATTACCTGTGTAGTAGAGAAGAATGCCTTAAAATAACATAGCACTTGGCCATATTAAACTCTGCCTCATTTAACCTTCACAGATCCTAAGGTAAGAAGTTGGGTAGGACCCTCCTCCCTGACAACCTAGCAAGTTGAAGTTCAAAGAAATCCAGGGACTTGCCCAAGTCACATAGCTATTCAGTAGTGGAGTTGATTCTGTAATGAGACATCCAGGTGGGTAGACGTTCTCCTTTAATATTTTTGTCAGGTCACGTCTTCACCATCACAAGTGATGGTTTTCCCACAGGACAGCTCTGTGACAGAGTTAACAGATGAGTGACATAAATGGCAAAAGCTGTGTTTCCAGGGAGGGTCAGAGAGAGCAGCTATATTGACATTAGGGAATAAGAACTGCTAGGGTTGGGTCTTCAGATAATCTTGGAAGGAATAACAAACACACTGCAACTTGGATGCTACATGAATGCAGGCTGAAAGGAAAAGATCTATCAGCCAAAACTGTAAAATATCTTAACGTGTAGTTAAAGTAATAAATGATATGGTGCATTATATACTGATTACTTGCCACATATTCAGAGACATCTAATTCTCTTATTTTGTTCTTGGCTTTGTAAGTGTAGGGAGAAGAAATCAGCCTTTATTCTAATATTTAAGTTGCCCTATCACTCAATATAAATTGCCTGCCTTCAACAATTATGGAAGATATTAGGCACAGCGAGGCAGGAAGAAAATTAAGTCAGTTCTGCAAAAGGAAATATTGCCTTTTCAATAGCTTTCACTAATGTCACTTTGAAAAATCTTGAATATCTGTTTTCCTGTTCAATTATTAAAAACAATATGCTCGTGAGACTTCGTCCATTAGTTCTGAATTTTGTTCATGCTGTTTTGTATAGTGAGACACTACTCTAATTATCCTGGGTATTAACTTAGCCCTTCAGTATTTTTCTTTGGATTTGTTACATCTTGCCAATGATTTATAAACATTCAAGTATAATTACTGAAATCTTTTTTTTTTGTTCAGTTAAAAATAATTGAAAAACGTGAAGCAATATCTGGAAAACCCATAATTTAAACATAAAAGCTTTCTTTTGCAATTAAAATTTCTGCCTATACCTAAAACTGAAGACATATAAACCTTTGGGAAAGGAGATGAAGTTCATAAACAAAGAGTAAAATTCTTGGCAATGTGCATAATACTATTTTGGAAATATTAAAATAATAAAATGTTACTGAAATTTTGGTTCAATTAAATTTAACTTAGTGATATTATTATTAGGCAAGAAATGTTGCTTAAAATTTATTTTTTAGTGTAACACTTATAAGAAAATTTTCAAGTCAAAGCCTTTTTTTTAATCTCTAAAATAAAATCAGCATCTCTTAGAAAAGAGTTGTGATACTTAAATTACGTACTGTATTTTTTCTACCATATATCAGCTACCACTATGTCAGATCTAATATCTCTGGAAGATAAATTCAATGTTAAAGAGTATAATTTCTAAGTGTATTTAAATTATAAAGCCTTTTGAGACCCTGATGGAAGCTGTGGCCCCTCTTTCAAAAAAGCTGCACATATGCACCATGGGTTTTAGATTTACAGATGAAATAACTTTGTCAAAGGAAATTTGTCTTGTGCTTTAACTGATTTAATCAATATATTTTTAGCATACTGGGTTTGGAAATTATGAAAGAGGGAAGGTTTGCATCTTTTTTTTATTGGCTAATGTGGCAGAACAGATAACACAGCCATTGAGATCATTAAAAAGAATTATAAGAAGGGTCTATTTACAGAAATATAGGGAGGATTTTAAAAACTAATAAAGGATGGTGGAATCCTCAGTGACTAGCAGCAGTTTCTAATATAAATATTAGGTCAGAGTTTCACACATATTTGAGAAGAGTCTTTAACTTGAAAGATAGAGCCTAAATGAAACAATAAAAAAGACTAAATGGACAATTCAGGAAACACAGGAAACTGAAAGAGAAAGTTCTATAATTTGTCTTATTCTCTATTTGGTAAGAGAAGATATTGCATCCATTAGGTAGGACCTGGATGCCTTCTAAATGAACATTCAGAGAATAAGAAACAACTCTTCAAAATTAAATTGCTAGTTAATATTTTTAAAACCACGCATAAAACTGAGTAACATAAAACAAAAGTAGATCTCCTCAGATTGCAAAAAGGTATAAAAGACAATTAGAAAAACATTGAAGGACCAGTCCAAGAGGCACACCAATGAAGGCTCAAGACAGTGGAAAATACTATCAAAATCCCAGGAGAAAGTAATATAAAATCTATAACCCCATACCAGGAAAACTAGACATACCTAGTGTATGAGTGGGATAAAATTATTTTTATTATACAAAGTTTAAAGTTATCTTCCATGTAGTGTACCTTTTCAAAGGAAGTTACTGGAGAATGGGGAAACAATGGAAACAGTGATAGACTTTATTTTCTTGGGTTCAAAAATCACTGCAGTCGTGGGTGCAGCCATGAAATTAAGACACTTGCTCCTTGGAAGAAAAGCTATGACAAACCTAGATAGCATATTAAAAAGCAGAGACATTTGCCAACAAAGGTCCATTTAGTCAAAGCTTTGGTTTTTCGAGTAGTCATGTAGAGATGTGAGAGTTGGACCATAAAGAAAGCTGAGCGCTGAAGAATGTATGTTTTTGAACTGTGGTGTTGGAGAAGACTCTTGGAGTCCCTTGGACTGCAAGGAGATCCAGCCAGTCCTTCCTAAAGGAGATCAGTCCTGGGTGTTCATTGGAAGGACTGATGCTGAAGCTGAAACTTCAGTATTTTAGCCACCTGATGCGAAGAGCTGACTCATTTGACAAGACCCTGATGCTGGGAAATATTGAAGGCAGGAGGAGAAAGGGATGACAGAGGATGAGATGGTTGGATGGCATCACCAACTCACTGGACATGAGTTTGAGCAAGTTCTGGGAGTTGGTGATAGACAGGAAAGCCTGTGTGCTGCAGTCCATGGGGTCGCAGAGTCAGACACGACTGAGTGACTGACCTGAACTGACCTGGAGAATGTGAGCCATCAAATGAAAGCAGTAAAGACTTGGAGTTTGAAAAAGCGAAGTATTGACCATGGGTAAAGGTGAAGATTTTGTTCAGGATGACAGCTCTGCAGAAGGCTAGAAGGAAGAGGAAGTTTAGAATAGAGCAGAATTCCACAGATTTGATTGTGTGGAAAAGCATGGTGAGGGGCATACTACAGAACTGTGGCAGGATATGCAAGGGCTTAGCTAAAAATACAAAAATAGAACAAATTTTAATAAGGCGTATTGACTCCAGAAGTGAAAATTTTTTCTAAGGAAGGAAGTATCAGTTCAGTTCAGTCGCTCAGTCATGTCCAACTCTTTGCGACCCCATGAACTGCAGCACGCCAAGCCTCCCTGTCCATCACCAACTCCTGGAGTCCACCCAAACCCATGTCCATTGAGTCAGTGATGCCATCCAACCATCTCATCCTCTGTCATCCCCCCCTCCTCCTGCCCTCAGTCTTTCTCCCAGCATCATATTTCAATATTTCATATTTTCAAGTGAGTCAGCTCTTCGCATGAGGTGGCCAAAGTATTGGAGTTTCAGCTTCAAAATCAGTCTACCAGTGAACACCCAGGACTGATCTCCTTTAGGATGGACTGGTTGGCTCTTGCAGTCCAAGGGACTCTCAAGAGTCTTCTCTAACACCACAGTTCAAAAGCATCAATTCTTCTGTGCTCAGCTTTCTTTATAGTCCAACCCTCACATCCATACATGACCACTGGAAAAACCATAGCCTTGACTAGATGGACCTTTGTTGACAAAATAATGTCTCTGCTTTTTAATATTCTGTCTAGAAAGAAAGTATAGTCAGTTGTAATCCATGATAGCCATAAAAATGAAAATACTGAATACTGGTTAAACCAAAAATTGAGGTCTAATTATCTTGGAGGCTAGGGGAACCGTGAGCTTGAGTAATAAGTTAAAATACTTGGCTATTATTATCACTTGCTG
Source organism: Antilocapra americana (assembly GCA_007570785.1). NCBI lineage: Eukaryota > Metazoa > Chordata > Mammalia > Artiodactyla > Antilocapridae > Antilocapra > Antilocapra americana. Next base: position 1,164,963 of record ML660213.1, on the reverse strand, counting down.
TTTAGTAGGGCCTTTTTGATGTGTCTTTTTTTTTTTTTTTAAACTTTCTATTTCTTTGGGATATAGCGAGTGAAAATGTTGTGATATTCTCAGGTGAATAGCGAAGGGACTCACCCATACATATACTTGTATCCATTCTTCCCCCAAACCTTTTCCCATCCAGGCTGCCACATAACATTGAGCAGAGTTCTCTGTGCTATAGAGTAGGTCCTTGTTGGTTATCCATTTTAAATATAGCAGTGTGTACATGACTATCCCAAGCTCCCTAACTATACCTCTCCCCTGGTAACCATACTTTATTTTCTAAGTCTGTGAGTCTCTGTTTTGTAAGCAAGTTCATTTGTATTTTTTTTTAAGGTTTCCAATATAAGGGATATTATACGATATTTCTCCTTCTCTGTCTGACTTACTTCACTCAGTGTGACTAGATATGTCTGAGTTTTGAATGTACCATTTTGATATCAATTCCCTGGCACCACCTGGGTTCCTGTAATTCTTGAAGTTAGCTTCAAGCCCATCGATTAAATGCGAATTCTTCCTCAAGACTGCTTCCGCTTGAGACGCCAGCAGAAAAATCTCAAAGCCACCCACACTTCTGACTGAAAAGTGAAAGTGAAAGTCACTCAGTCATGTCCAACTTTTTGTGACCCCCATGGACTGTATAGGCCATGGAATTCTCCAGGCCAGCATACTGGAGTGGTTAGCCATTCCCTTCTGCAGGGATCTTCCCAACCCAGGAATTGAACCCAGATCTCCCTCATTGAAGGCGGATTCAGCTGAGCTACCAGGGAACACTTCTGACTGACTGGCTGTAAATTCTGGAGTCCCATGACCCCTTTAGGCTCCCACTTAGGTTCAATAATTTGCTAAAAGACTTAAAAAAAACCATTAAAAGAACTACACTTATGATTATAGTTCTACTGTAAAGGCTACAACTGAAGAACAGTTAAATGGAAGAGATGCTCAGGATAAGGTTTGGGGAGAAGGGAAACACTCTCTTAGTGGAGTCCAGGTGAATAATCATCCAGGCACATCAGTGTGTTCAACTAGGAAACATGTCTGAATCTTGGTGTCCAGATAGTTTATTGGTGTTTCGTTGTATAGCTATGATTGATTAATTCATTGGCCATATGACCAAATTCAGTCTCTGACCTCCCTGAGCCCTCTACCATTCTCTTCCAGGAGATACAACTGGCTCAAAGTTCCAATACTCTAATCACTAGTGATTGGTTTTTCTGGTGACCAGCCCCTACTCTGAGCTATCTAAGGACCCACCAAGAATCACTTCATTAGCATAACAAAGACACTCCTGTCACTTAGGAAATTCCAAGGGATTATGAGGCTCTGTGCCGGGAACCTGGGGTAAAGAACAGATATATTGTTTATTATACTATGAAAGTTGACCAGTTAAACTCAGTAGATTGCTTCTAGAAATGCAAAACAAATAACAACTTAGTGTTGTACAAACAGTAAGACCATGCCCACAGGTCCACCTCATATTTCTTACAACACATATATTCAGTTTGAGAAGAAATACTTTAAAAGGGCATTCCTAGATTTTGTCCCCCTTTATAATGGGGAAAAGAAATACCCCGAGAAAGTTGAAGCTGCTTGTCCTTCTTTAGGATAAGGGGAGGAAGAAAAGCCTCACCAAATCTGTCTCCTGGGTACCTGCAAGCCCACGCTTCTAATCTGGGTACATCTTCAGCCTCCCTTGTCTTGATAGAGATTTGATATGGTTGTCCACTCCTGTCCTCCTCTGAGCATCACAGGCTTGTAGAGATACAAACTTGTGGTCCCTTAAGAACCATACAAATGATTTGTCATTCTGATTCCAGAAACAAAATGTTCATACTTTCTTATAAATGCTATATTGTGAGTGTGCTCAGTCTCTCAGTCATGTCCAATTCTGTGACTCCATAGACGGTACCTACCAGGCTTCTCTGTCCATGGGGTCCTCTAGGCAAGAATACTGGAATAGGTTGTCATTTCCTCCTCCAGGAGATCTTCCTAACCCAGGGACCCAACCTGAAAATGATATATTACATAACACTTAATCTAGAAGATTCTAACAGAAGTTAAGAGCTTGGTCTTTGGAAGCATGCAGACCCATCTTCAAACCATAGTCCCGCTACCTATTTTCTGTGGGACCAGGAATATTCAAATGATAATAAAGTAGAAAAAATACTATTTATAACGTGACCAAGTCAAATTAATGCCATTTACTTTTTCTTAAGCAGGCGCACCTGAGAGGTGTTGCAGGTCTGGTTCAGACTACTTCAATAAAGCAAGTATCAAAATGCATCACCAAGTTTTTGGTATCTCTGTGCTTATAACAGTTATATTTACACTAGCCTATAGTCTAGTAAGTATGAACTAATGTATCTAAAAGTGTGCATAACTGAAGTAAAAAATTTGTTGTTGTTCAGTCACTAAGTCGTGTCTGACTCTTTGCGACCCCATGGACTGCAGCACACCAAGTTTCCCTGTCTTTCACCATCTCCCAGAGCTTGCTCAAACTCATGTCCATTGAGTTGCTGATGCCATCCAACCATCTCATCCTCTGTTGTTCCCTGCTCCTCCTGCCTTCAATATTTCCCAGCATCAGGGTCTTTTCCAGTGAGTTGGCTCGTCACATCAAGTGGCCAAAGTATTGGAGCTTCAGCTTTGGCATCAGTCCTTTCAAAGAATATTCAGGGTTGATTTCCTTGAGGATTGACTGGTTGGATTTCCTTGTGGTCCAAGGGACTCTCAAGAGTCTTCTCCAACACCACAGTTCAAAAGCATGAATTCTTCAGCACTCAATTTTCTTTATGGTCCAGCTCTTACAACTCTACATGACTACGGAAAAGACCATAACTTTGACTATATGGATCATTGTTGGCAAAGTAATGTCTCTGCTTTTTAATATGCTGTCTAAGTTTGTCATAGCTTTTCCTCAAGGAGCAAGTGTCTTTTAAATTCATGGCTGCAGTCACCATCTGCAGTGATTTTGAAGTCCAAGAAAATGAAGTCTGTCACTGTTTCCATTGTTTCCCCATCTATCTGCCATGAAGTGATGGGACCACATGCCATGATCTTTGTTGTTTGAATGTTGAGTTTTAAGCTAGCTTTTTCTCTCTCCTTTTTCACCTTTATCAAGAGGCTCTTTAGTTCCTCTTGGCTTTCTGCCATAGGGTGGTGTCATTTGCATATCTGAGGTTATTGATATTTCTCCCAGCAATCTTTTATTTTTTATTGAAGGATAATTGATTTACAGAATTTTGCTGTTTCCTGTCAAACCTCAACATGAATCAGACATAGGTACACATATATCCCCTCCCTTTTGAACCTCCCTCCCATCTCCCTCACCATCCCACCACTCTAGGTTGATACAGAGCCCCTGTTTGAGTTTCCCGAACCATACAGCAAATTCCTATTGGCTGTCTGTTTTACACATGGTAATGTAAGTTTCCATGTCACTCTTCCATACATCTCACCCTCTTCTCCCCTCTTCCCATGTCCATAAGTCTATTCTCTATGTCCATTCCTCCATTGCTGCCCTTAAATAAATTCTTCAGTACCATTTTTCTAGATTCCGTATATATGCATTAGAATGCAGTATTTATATTTCTCTTTCTGACTCACTTCACTCTGTATAATAGGTTCTAGGTTCATCCACTTCATTAGAATTGACTCAAATGTGTTGCTTTTTATGGCTGAGTAATAGTCCATTGTGTTTATGTACCACACCTTTAATCATTCATCTGCTGATGGACCTCTAGATTACTTTTGTGTTCTAGCTATTAAATGGTGCAGTAAATAGTGCTGCAATGAAAAATGGGATACATGTGTCTTTTTCAGTTTTGGTTTCCTCAGGGTGTATGCCCAGGAATGGGATTGCTGGGTCAATTGGTGGTTTTATTCCTAGTTTTTTAAGGAATCTCCATACTCTCTTCCATAGTCGCTGTATCAATTTACATTCCCACCAACAGTGCAAGAGTGTTCCCCTTTCTCCACACCCTCTCCAGCATTTATTGTTTGTAGACTTTTTGATGATGGCCATTCTGACTGGTATGAGGTGATATCTCATTGTGGTTTTGATTTGCATTTCTCTGATAATGAGCAATACTGAGCATCTTTTCATGTGTTTTCTCCCAGCAATCTTGATTCCAGCTTGTCCTTCATCCAGCCTGGCACTTCGCATTATGTACTCTACATATAAGATAAATAAGCAGGGTGACAATATACCGCCTTGATGTACTCCTTTCCCAATTTGAAACCAGGTCTTTGTTCCACGTTCGGTTCTAACTGTTGCTTCTTGACCTGAATGCAGGTGTTTCAGAAGGCAGGTGAGATGGTCTGGAATACCTGTCTTTTTAAGAATTTTCCACAGTTTGCTGTGGTCCACACAGTCAAAGCCTTTAGTGTAGTCAATGAAACAGAAGTAGATGTTTTTCTGGAATTCTCTTGCCTTTTCAATGATTCAGTGAAGTTGGCAATTTGATCTCTAGTTCCTCTGCCTTTTCTAAACCCAAGTTGAGCATCTGAAAGTTCATGGCTCACGTACTGTTGAAGCCTGGCTTGAAGAATTTTGAGCATTGCTTTGCTTGTATGTGAAATAGTTGTGAGGTAGTTTGAACATTCTTTGGCACTGCCTTTCTTTGGGATTAGCATGAAAACTGACCTTTTCCAGTCCTATGGCAACTGCTGAGTTTTCCAAATTTGCTGGCATATTGAGTGCAGCACTTCACCAGTATCATCTTTTAGGATATGAAATAGCTTAGCTGGAATTTCATCACCTCCACTAGCTTTGTTCATAGTGATGCTTCCTAAGGCCCACTGACTTCTCATTCCAGGATATCTGGCTGTAGATGAGTGATCACACCATTGTGGTTATCTGGGTCATGAGGATTTTTTTGTATAGCTCTTCAGTGTATACTTGCCACCTCTTAATATCTTCTCCTTCTGTTATTTCCATACCGTTTCTGTCCTTTTTGTACCCATCATTGCATGAAATGTTCTCTTCATATCTCTAATTTTCTTGAAGAGATCTCTAGTCTTTCCCATTCTATGGTTTTCTTCTGTTTCTTTGCAATGATTACTTAGGAGGCTTTCTTATCTCTGCTTGCTAGTCTTTGGAACTCCGCATTCAGATGGGAATATCCTTCTTTTTCTCCTTTGCCTGTAGTGTCTCTTCTTTTCTCAGCTATTAGTTTTGCCTCCTCAGACAACCATTTTGCCTTTTTCCATTTCTCTTCTTGGGACTGGTTTTGCTCTCCATCCCCTGTACAGTGTTATGAACTTCCATCCATAAATACTCTTGCTAAAAAATTCAAATTATCATTTGAGGCAGCAGCAAGTTTTGATCTTTATGTTGATGATGGTTCTTACTTTGATGTTGATAGCTGCTGACTGGTCAGGGTAGTGGTTGCTAAAGGTTGTAGGTAGTCTTAGCAACTTCTTCAAATAGGACAACAGTGGAGTTTGCTGCATCAGTTCACTTTCTTTTCTTTCATGAGTTATTTTTTTAAGTGTATAATGCTGTTTGACAACATTTTATCTACAGTAAAACTTCTTTAAAAATTAGTCAAACCTCTCAAATTATGCTGCTGCTTATCAATTTATGTAATATTCTAAATAAGCCTTTATTATATAAGCTTAGGTAATATTTAGAAATCCTTTGTTGTTATTTCAAGAGCATCTTCATCAAGAGTGGATTCCATCTCAAGATCCCCTTATTTTACTCATGCGTAAGAAGCAACTCCTCATCCATTCAAGTGTTGTCGTCAGATTGCAGCAATTCAGGCTCCACTTCTAACTCTCTTACTGTTTCTACCAGAGCTGCAGTTACTTCCTCCACTGAAGTCTTGAACCCCATCCATGTGGGTTGGAATCAACTTCTTGAATTTTCTTGTTACTGTTGCTCTTTTGACTAGTCCCATGAATCATGACTGTTCTTGATGGCATCTGGATTGGTGAATTCTTCCTAGAAGGGTTCCCATTTACTCCACCCAAAGATCCATAAGAAGAATCACTGTAGCCTTACAAAATATATTTCTTAAATAATGAGACTTGAAGGTTGAAATTATTCCTTGACACATGGGCTGCGAAATGGATGCTCTGTTAGCAGGCATGGAAACAACATTCATCTCATCATCCTGCTTCATCAGAGCTCTTGTGTGACCCGGTGCATGGTCACTAAGCAATAATATTTTGAAAGGAATGTTTTGTTCCGAGCAGTAGGTGTCAACAGTAGGCTTAAAATATTCAGTAAAGCATGCTGTACATAGATGTGCTGTTATTCAGGCTTTGTTGTTCCATTTAGAGAACACAGCAGAGCCGCTATAGCATAAATCTTAAGGACCCTGGGCTTTTCAGAAGGTAAATGAGCATTGGCTTCAATTTAAAATCACCAGCTGCCCTAGCCCCTAATAAGAATCAGCCTGTCCTTTGAAGCTTTCCCGTCAGGCATTAACTTCTTTTAAGTTATGAAAGACTTAGATGGCATCTATTCCCATTGTAAGAGTGTTTCATCTACACTAAAAATTTGTTGTTTAGTGTGGTCACATGAATCAGCTTATTGAGATCTTCTGGATAACTTGCTGCTTCACCTTGCACTTTTGTTATATAACAATTTCTTTCCTTAAACCTCATGACCCACCTTCTACTAGCCTCAAACTTCTCTTGTGTAGCTTCCTCACCTCTCTCAGCCTTCATAGAACCGAAGAGACTTAGGGCTTTGCTTTGGATTATCCTTGCCTTAAAGGATGTTGTAGCTGACTTGATCTTTTCTTCAGACTGATAAAGCTTCCTCCATGTCATCAATAAGACTGTTTTGTTTTCTTGTCATTTGTGTGTTCACTGGAGTAGCACTTTTAATTTCCATCAAGAGCTTTTCCTTTGCATTTGCAACCTGGCTAGCTGTTCAGTGCCAGAGGCCTAGCTTTCAGTCTGTCCATTTTCAACATGCCTTCCTTGCTAAGCTTGATCATTTCTAGCCCTTGATTTAAAGTGAGAGATGTGCGACTCTTCCTTCTCTTGAACACTTGGGGGTCATTGTAAGGTTAATAACTGGCCTAATTTCAATCTTGTTGGGTCTCAGAGAATATGGAGGCACAAGGAGAGGGAGAGAGATGGGGAACAACTGTCAGTGGAGTAAGTAAGAACACACGTTTGTCCAAAGCTGTTACAATAGGGACATCAAAGATCCTGATCACAAATCACCATAACAAAGATAACAATAATGAAAAAGATTTGAAATATTGCAAGAATGACCAAAGCATGACACAAAGACAGGAAGTAGGCAAATGCTGTTGGAAAAGTGGTGCTGATAAGATGGCTTAACACAGGGTGGCCCCAAGTCTTCAATTTGTAGAAGACACAATACTACAAAGCACAATATAGGAAAGCACAATAAAACAAGGTGTGCCTGTATACATCTTCATGTTTTGTCTAACAGTTTCTCTATTCCTGTGCTAGGGATGAGCAAACAGAGATAAATCAGCAGGACAGTGAAGACAGTCAGGAGATACATGTAGACAAATGCAGGAAAGGTCAAAGTCAGCAGCCAGGTTCTCACAGGTCTGCTAGAATACCTTCAGAATCAAAACCTGGTCCTCAGGGTCAAAATGTGGAAGCAACCCACCTGCTTCAGGCATCCTAATTTATGTGTAATTATGCAGAGCAAAAAGAAAGCTCTTTTTGTGTGTACTCAAAGAATAAAACACAAAAAGCAAGTTTAATGAGGATGTAAGCTATATGTTTGACTGCCTAACAATCACACTTTATATACTTGAAAATCAGGAGTTGATAGACCCAGAGCTACAGTGCACCCTGGGGAGCCAAGGTTTACCATTTCAGGCTTTCTCAAAGAATCCTGTGGAGAATACAGGGAAAAAAAAATGTTTTGCCAAGAAAATTCTATCTGTAATAGATTGTGGGTCTCTCAGAAAAGCAGATTTCCCCTCATTGCTTACAAATGACTAGCAAGTTATAGGACAGCTTGAAATGACTTTCACTATACATTTAAAAAGGACCATTTAGTTGTGAATGAAACAAAACCATTAGCTTTGCTGTATAGTTCTATACCTGATGCATAGCTTTTAAAATTTTCTTCCTTTTCCACTGTGCTACATCTAAAGGAAAAGCACTTTGGTTGTTAACTTGCCAAATTTGGGTTCATTTTACTCTGACTGAAGGATTTTCTGTTTTCAGAACATTAAAAATTGTTATGGTTCTTTGGATCTCAGATATTCAGAGGTCATTTTATTCCTTTTAAGCTTCAGAATGTCTTTATACTAGTGTGAATCCTTGAAGGTGCATTGATTTCCAATATTTTGTATGTGTACTCTAAGGGGGAAGCTTTGAACAAGCTCTAAATTTTGAGATCAATTACAGAATGAATGGAATTTGGGGAGAGTGGACACTTTTGACTCTTGAATGCTTTATTGAGCTCATCTGCTGCTTATTTGAGTCTGAGAATGTTGATAATAAAAGAAGAATGATATACAAAAAATAGCAACAATGAAAGAATCAATGATTCCTTTTCTCTTGGGTTCTAGATTGAGAGCTCAATTTGCCACTTGTCTTAAATAGTCAATTTCATGCACAGTTCACTTGAATCTGAGTTCCATAGCAGAGAGAGATTTTGACTGCTTCTTCTCCTGTAATATAATAAGCTGTAGGAGAGGTAAATATTGTTCGCTCTTATAAGATTGACTGCAGAAGTTTTGCAAACAGCTATGGGGCATTTAACAATTTCTCCTGTTATGATACCTGCAATTTTCCTTCTCTTTTATATATTGTTTGGCTTCCTCAGAAATTCCTGAAATTGGAGCCAAGGTACTTATCCATTTAATCAATCCATCCACACCCATAAAACCTCTCAAACTCCCAAGCCTGTTGTTCTGTTGTTCAGTCACTAAGTCATGTCCGACTCTCTGAAACCCCATGAACTGCAGCACGCCAGGCTTCCCTGTCCCTCACTATCTCCCAGAGTTTGCTCAGACTCATATCCATTGAGTCAGTGATGCCATCCAACCATCTCATTCTCTGTCATCCCCTTCTCCTCATCCCTTCAATCTTTCCCAGCATCAAAGTCTTTTCCAGTGAGTTGGCTCTTTGCATCAGGTGGCCAAACTATTGCAGCTTCAGCTTCAGCATCAGTCCTTCCAATGAATATTCAGGGTTGTTACCCTGAGACACCTTTTAGAGGAGACGGGGTAGCCTTCATAGTGACTCATCTTTATTTATTTTTCGGTGAGTCTTAAAGTGAGATTTTTGAAAACACGTTTCTGCATTTATAACTTTTGGGGTCTCTTTTAAAACAAAACAGAAAGAAGAAGAAACCACACAGAAAATTTACAGTTCTATGATGCTGTAATAGAAAGTTATTTTTTGTGAGAAGAGTGTGATTCACTTATGTAATAATACTGAGTATGAGTTATAGGGGAAAAACAAAGCTGTGGTCTTTTAGCCCTTACTTGGGCATGAATTCATGCTATAATCTCAAGAAATTCCTTCTTGATTTCTAACTTTCACTTCATAAAGTAAAAGGATTGGATGCAATAATTCCTAAAGTCTATTTTAGTCAACTTAATTAAGCAGTTCTACTTATGCTGCTGTTTCTAGCCAAAGCAGTCAAGAACTTGGAGGCTATTAGCTAAACACAATTGATGCATGTTTAATACGTCCTTTAGGAAAATGGGAGAGGAAACTTGAAACAAACTTTTGACTGGCAGGGCCATTTTCTTGTAACCTGCAGTGGCACGGCCATGGCTCCTGAGTGCTGTTCTTCATTGCTTTCCCTCGTGGTCCCAAGTCTAGGATGAATCTGTGAAGGACAAGGCTGTTCCTCCCAAGCCCCCTTTAATCACTGCCAGTTAAAAGAACCAATAGATTTCAAGTGGTGGCCATTTTTATCTTTCAAACAGATTTACCCTAGACCTCTTAAATTAGAATATCAGGTCTTTGTCAGATTGATGATAGAAAATAAAAGAGGGAAGAGAGTAAGTTTACAGCTTATGATCTAAGGTGTGATGGGAATTGCTGACACTTCCATTGTGCTAGAAAACTAGGGCAGAAGGACACATGGTAGCAGCAGGAAACTTCTCCGACTCTCTTGACAACTTTCTACTTTGACAGTTCCTGCGAGAGTCCCAGCTGTGGCCAGGTAAGTGGGATGGTGTCCCTTTGACACAGCAGCTGCCCTGTTGGCAAACGTGAGTTCTGTAGGATCCTTAGGAAGGCAAAATGTGTAACATTTCAAAGAGGGACTGCTTTATTACTATAGCAATACCTACAAGTCTTCAGTGACTTGACGGATGAAAACCAAGTCTTAATTCATTGTTTGGAAGGACTGGGCTCCCCAGGTGGCTCTGAATCCTTCCTCAGTTTTACCAGAAGGAAGGAGACTGAAACTGAAAGACAGATGTTGGGCCAATTAGGTATGTCAGGCTATTTCCTTCACTTTTATGCCTTCTGTGAGTTCATAGTTTTCTAAATCCATTCAAAGTTAATGTACAAAGAAGGTGATTTACACTCAACTAATTAGATCAGAGCTGAGCAGTTACTTTAGGCCAGTTGGGAGAGCATAATAACCTGTAATTATTTGGAGGCCATAAATATTGAGGCAGGCGAGGAGGCATTTAATAGGTCATTTAAAAAGGGTACAATAATGGGAAGTGAAATAATGCTTGGAGCCTGGCTGTTACATCAGGGATAACTACATGACATTAAAAGGTCCGCTGAAAGGGGATATTCTCCTAAAGAAGACTGAGGAAATCCCACTCTTGCCAAGTTTGCCGTTGAACTGGGAAAATGGAATAAATAAAGGACTAATACAAGCACAGCTGATTTGGAGCTCCCTTGATGGCTCCGTGGTAAAGAATCTGCCTGCCATTGCAGGAGACCCAGGTTAGATCGCTGATCTGGGAAGATCCCACATGCTGAGAAGCACCTAAACCTGAGCACCACAACTATTGAGCCTGTGCTCTGGAGCCTGGGAGCTGTCACTACTGAACCCATACACCTCAGCTACCGAATCCTGTGAACCCTAGAGCCCGTGTTCTACAAGAGAAGCTACCCTAATGAGAAGCTTGCACATCGTAATCAGAGAGGAGCCCCCGCTTGCTGCAACTAGAGAAAAGCAATGCAGCAAAGAAGACCCAGCACAATAAAAAACTAAATGAAATTAAAAAGATTTTTGGGTGGCATCATAAATAGTACATTTGTTATATGACTGTAGACGTTACACTTGGTGCCTACTCTGGGCAAATACTTGCCTTCTCTGCTCTTTTAAAGGCTGTCTGTCCCTCAGGACCATAAGAGCAGGCAGCCTCCTCTCTCAGGCTGTCCCTGACGTGTAGAGCAATAATTCTCTGCAAGGAAGTGGCAGATGCTGCCTGGTGAGGAATAGCTAGGGTCGTCTTGGTAACCTGCCTGGGTGACCAGTTGTATGCATCATTCGCTCTAAGGACTCAAGTCAAAACCAGATTTTTCCACTCTCCCTTCAGTTTATTGGATATGTTGATAAAAACTAAGCTTAGTGTTAATCATGAGATTCCCCTAGTATTTCATGAGAGAAAGAAATACTAGGACTAGGGTTTTTCCAGTAGTTACGTACAGTTGTGAGAGTTGGACCATAAAGAAGGCTGAACATTGAAGAATTGATGCTTTCGAACTGTGGTACTGGAGAAGACTCTTGAGAGTCCCTTGGACTGCAAGGAGATCAAACCAATCAATCCTGAAGGAAATCAACCCTGAATATCATTGGAAGGACTGATACTGAAGCTGAAACTCCAGTACTTTGGCCACCCAGTGTGAAGAGCCGATTCTCTGGAAAAGACCCTGATGCTGGGAAAGATTGAAGGCAGGAGGAGAAGGGGATGACAGAGGATGGGATGGTTGGATGGCATCACTGAGTCAATGGACTTGAATTTGGGCAAACTCCAGAGATAGTGAAGGACAGGGAAGCCTGGCGTGCTGCAGTCCAAAGAGTCGGACATGACTTAGCAACGAAACAACAGCATATCAGTTGTAGGCTAGGGATGGGCAGTTTTTATTATTTGCAAGTTTCCTGCTTTACATGCTCTGTTGTAACAGCTCTTGAGGGACAGAGTCTCCCTTCCCCCCTTTAGTCTTCCTCTCTCTTAATCGTGAATGTAATATCCTAAAATAGAATTTAGTTTAGAAGATACTAGTTGCAAGAGTGAGATTCTTGAGAGAGATGGAAAGAACCCTGGCTAAAATTATTGCATTTCTCATGTTTTGCTGGGGGAAGCAATCATACAGTCTTACTTTTACATTAGACTTCTGTGTCAGAGTTTATATAAACTAAAGTTCATCATGCACTTTTTAGACAAATGGCAAAGTTAACGATGACCCAATTTAAAGCCTGGTTCTGAAGTGACATAATGAGGTTATTCAAAGTTCACCATTTGTTCTGCGAAAGATGGAAAACTGAAAGCAGTTCCTAATCCTAGGGACAGATATTTCAGTGTCTCTGTCCCAAAAGATAGGGGCTTGACAATTACACGCTCATTTTGAGTAGAGGTTGGCTTAGGGCTGGAGGGGATGAAATTCCCTGGAGGGCATTGATAATAGCAGCTCAGGGATTTGAGGTTTGCTAAAGGAGTTACAGAGATCCTTTTTTTTTTTTTTTTTTCCGATTTAGAGAGTCATCAAAGGAAAATATGCACAAATTGTTTTAGGGCAAATGGCAATAGAAGCATGAGCATTATGAACACTGATTAAAAAAAAGTGTAATAATAGCAGTGTATATGCTCTGTGCTAAGTTGCTTCAGTCATCTCTGACTCTTTGCAACCCCGTGGACTGTAGCGCACCAGGCTCCTCTGTCCACGGGATTCCCCAGGCAGGCATACTGGAGTGGGTTGCCATTTCCTCCTCCAGGGGGCCTTCCCCACTATGTCACTTGCATTGACAGACAGGTTCTTTACTACTAGCGCCACCTGGAAAGCCCAATAATAGCAATAGGTAAAGGAGTTGGACTTATGAAAATATAAGAAACTTTTTGGATTTGTCCAGATTTGATACTGCAGTATTAGAATTTGCTGCAGTAGAGAAATTCTATATAAAACCAAGGTACAATTATTCCCAGGGAGATGGACAAGTATTCCAGTATTCAAGTTTAACCTTTAGCATCTATTTTATGCAGTTAAATTTTTTTTACCTGAAAAGTGCCAGTCAATTTTGGAAAGCTGTCCTCAGGTTTTACTGGTGCACTAGGGTAGAAAGTTGAATGAGAACTGCTCAAGAATCTGTACCCTTGGAGAAAACTGCTGAGGACTGGAGTTTCAAGTGTAGAGTGGTTTCATCTGTATGAATGAGGTAAGTCTCATCACAAGGAGAGAATGTCTACTTAAATGATCCTTGCCAGAAAGAGAAGAAAAAACATTTCATTTATAAGACTGCTTGCCATGACCTTGTAGTTTCCAGAGGAAGAAAGTGTTACTCTCAGTGAGGATACTGGTCCCTTTCCTGGAATTGGTTGATCACAACCAAAACCTACAGAACTGCTGTCATGCCAGTTGTCCTTTTTTTTTTAATGTTAGACATCTATAAGAGATCTAAGCTTTAGAAAGAGTATTTTCCTTCCTTAAGCTCCGTTGATTTACTTGGGGTGTTAGTGTTATATTAAAATTAAGACATGTTTCGTTTCATTGCTTTGTAGTTGCTGCATTTTTTTTTCTTTAACAAATTGAAGGTTTGTGGCAACCCTGTGTCAAGCAAGTCTGATGGCACCACTTCTCCAACATTTACTTACTTTGTGTCCCTGTCACGTTTTGGTAATTCTTGAAATATTTCCAACTTTTTCATTATTTGTTATGGTGATCTCTGATCTGTCGTCTTTGATGTTACTGCTATGATTCACTGACGTCTCAGATGATGGTTAGCATTTTTTAGCAATATTTGGCGAAATTTTTAGTGTTTTTAATTAAAATTTAATATTTCTTTAGCGTAATATTATTGCACACTTAATAGAACACAGTCTAGTGTAAGTATAACTTTTATATGCACTGGGACACCAAAAAGTTGGTGACTCATTTTGTTGTGACACTTGATTTATTGCGTTGGTCTGGAACCAGACCCATAGTATCTCTGAGGTGCATCTGTAGCACGGACAGCATGGCTTAAACAACAGACGTTTGTCTTCACATAGTTCTGGGAGCTAGAAGTCCAACGTGGATTTTTTGGCAGGTTTAGTTTTGCTGGAAGCTGCTTTCTCCTTGATTCATAGATGAATGACTTTTTGCTGTGTCATCACCCAGCCTTTTCTCTGTGTGTGTTCCTGACCTTTCTTGTGAGTCCTAATCTTCTCTGATTAAAAAGAGAAGTTGTGGTACAGTGACATGACAATGGACTATTACTCAGCCATAAAAAGGAATGCATTTGAGTCAGTTCTAATGAGGTGGAGATGAACCTAGAGCCTATAATACAGTGAAGTAAATCAGAAAGAGAAAACAAATATCGTATATTGACATACATACATATATATATATATATATATATATATATATGGAATCTAGAAAGATGGTACTGATGAATGTATTTGCAGGGCAGACATATAGAACAGACTTGTGGACCCCGTCGGGGAAGGAGAGGGTGGGATGAAGGTAGCACTGAAACATACACATGACCATATGTAAGATAGACAGCTAGTGGGAATTTGCTGTTTGACACAGGAAACTCAAACCCATGCTCTGTGACAACCTAGAGGGGTGGGATGGGGGAGGGACAGTCAAGAAGGAGGGGACATATTTACACCTATGGCTGATTCATGCTGATGTACGACAAATCAATATGATATTGTAAAGCCATGATCCTCCAATAAAAAATAAATGAATTTAAAAAGGACACTAATCAGAGTGGGGTAGAGCCAGTTGTAATGACCTTTTTGGTTTTTTTAAACTTAGTTACCTTTTTCTTTTTTAAAAAACTAGGTGTTGTGTTTCAGGTGTACCGCAAAGTGACTCAGTTATACATATACATATATCCACTCTTTTTCAGATTCTTATCTCATATGGATTCTTAGAGAATGTTGAGCAGAGTTCCCTGTGCTACACAATAAGTTCTTATTGGTTGTCTGTCTTTTATATAGTGTTGTGTGTACGTGAATCCCAAGCTCTTGATTTATAACCCCTCTCCCCTCATGTTTCCCCTTTGGTAGCCAAAAATAAACCTAATTTGAATCTCAAACATTCTATCTCCAAATCAGTAGTCATGTTCTGTGGTATGTGGGGTTCAACTGTTAATCTGGGGGGACAATTCAGCCCCTGACAGACCCTTTGCCTAGGAACAAAGCGAAAAAGGAACATGATTTTAGGTGGAGGTCAGTGGAGATGGATCTCTGATATTTGTATCCAGATACAGAGTTGTTAAGAACTTCAGTCACCCTATTAGGAGAAATTAAATATTTCATTTTTCTTTTCCATATTAGACTGATTCTGCCTTTCCTAAATTTCCTTTGTTGTTGTTGTTCAGTCACTAAGTCATGTCTGGCTCTTTGTGACCCCATGGACTGCAGCATGCCAGGCTTCCCTGTCCTTCACCATCTCCTGGAGCTTGCTCAAACTCATGTCCATTGAGTCAGTGATGCCATCCAACCATTGTATCCTCGATCATTCCCTTCTCCTCCTGCCTTCAATCTTTGCCAGCATCAGGTGGCAATCTTTTCCAGTGAGTCAGCTCTTTGCATCAGGTGGCCAAAATATTAGAGCTTCAGCTTTAGCATCAGTCCTTCTATTGAATATTCAGGGTTGATTTCCTTTAGGATGGACTGGTTTGATCTTCTTGCAGTCCAAGGGACTCTCAAGAGTCTTCTCTAGCACCACAGTTCAAACGCATCAATTCTTTGGCACTCAGCCTTCTTTATGGTCCATCCCTCACATCTGTACACCACTACTGGATAAACCAGAGCTTTGACTATGCACATCTTTGTAGGCGAAGTGATGTCTCTGGTTTTTAATATGCTGTCTAGATTTGTTATAGCTTTTCTTCCAAGGAGCAAGCATCTTTTAATTTTGTGGATGCAGTCCCTGTCATTTCCTTAAAGGAATAAAAAACATTTCCCCTCAGGGAATATTTGTATAGTAACCTCTCCCAGGCCTAGAGAAAGCTAGAAACTTTAATGATTCTGATAATGTGGTCTTAAATAGCATTGCTATTAGTTAGAAAAGGCACATGAGATCATAGTTTGTTTAAGACATAAAGACATACGGCTGAGAAGTAAGAGAAGAGTGAAAGAGGGAAATGAAGGAGCAGGACTTCTGGCTTGTACAGCTCAAGGGCCATCATGACGGTCAGAGTGATGGTCACTGCCTGAAGCACAATTCCATGAAAGGATGCATGTGATGGTCTTCCTTAGAGGTATCCATTAGAGCAGTTGGGAATCTCAGGCCCCACGGGGGAAGGAATTTTTTCCCACAACAAAATGTGTGCATTGCTGGAGAAATGCATGTTTCCCATCAGTGTATATTAGATGTGAAAAGATTCATACCATGGGGTCTGCTCAGCAGGTCCGTAGTCTCCAGCTATCCTTCTTCCTGTTGTCAGTTATTAAAAAAAAAAAAAAAAGCACCATATTGGAAAAGTAACATCTGGGGGATTCCTTTTGGGAAATTATCTGATGTTTCAGTACTAGGGAGTGATGTCTGTTAGTGAAATGTGGTAGCACCTTCCTGCCCTCAAGGGCCCAAACTATGCCTACATTCTTTTGATTCTGCTCCTGAAACACGGACATAGAACAATAGAAATTTACTTAAAGTGATATTCATATTAAGGTTTCAGTCAGTCCATAAGCAAATATTTATTGTCTAAATGAAACTCAGTAGGGTAAATAATTCTTTTTCCAAGTTGCTTCTGAAATACAGACTTTTTTTATTTGGTGACTATACTAGAAGGAATCCAGTTAATGTTTAGGCCCAAAGCAGCAAATATTGATCATAAAGAGGTATAATAGGAGAGACACGGATGGTTACTTGCACTCTCGAATGTCCCTGAAAAAGCAAGTCGATTTTCCGTAGAACTTGATGTTGAAAAAAGTTGTAAGCACAGTCTATGTTTGGTGTCTATGTTTGGGAGGTAATATCTCCATTCTGCTCTCGCTCTCTGTGGCTCTCTGTCTTACACACACACACACGCACACACACACACACACACACACACACATTCTGTGGCTCTCTGTCTTATACACACACACCCAGGATCACACAGAGAGAGGAGCTGGGTATGTGTTGGATGCTTGTGTTGTTTGGAAATCAAGAAGGGAGTTACTTTCACTTGTAAGTCTGGGAGGGAGAGAATCCAGATAGGATAATAAGGTGCAACCTAGTTCTGCAACCACCCAAAAATGTAGTTGGCTTAAAAGCAACTGCGTTATTGTACCGTGTTGGGAGCACCAGCAGCCTCAAGTTGGCTGTTCTTTTATTCTGTGTGTGTAGATTCGTGGAGAACGCTTGTTAATATTCTCCTGGCAGATGGCTAGAGTGGAGGGCCCAATGTGGCTTCAGTCACACATCTGACACTTTGGCAGGGAGGCTGGAAAGCAGGGCTCAGTTGGGGTGGTTTTCCGGAGCATCTTCCTGTGGTCTCTCTAGCACCTTGGTCTTGGGGAAGTCTCACTGCTTATGTGGTGGCTGAGGACTTTCAGAGACAACGTTCTAGAAAACTTGGAGGAAATGGAGAGATTGTTGATTGTATCTTAGCCTTAAAAGTCTCATTTTCTCCATTCCACTGCAATCTTTTGGTCAAGCTGGTCAATGTGGTCAAGCTAGACTGAAAGTCATGAGATGGAGAATCTGCTTCTCTAGGAAAGAAATGCCAGATCATTTACTGCTGTCTTTATTCTGCCACATCAGGCTGTCCATAAATAAAAGGAATTCAGTGGGAGGAGGAGATTAAAGCCTAAGATGTCCTAAATATTTACACCCTTTCCCCATCTTTTGTTTTCAGAAATCTTATTTCCATGGCTCATGGGAAAGGGTTTTGACCAATCTGAGCATTTAATCTAAATTCTTTTTCTTAAAATGTGTTTTCAGAAAATTTGATTCATTTTAAGAGACATAGATCTCAGGGTTGAATTGGCTTCAATTCCTGGCTTTGATTACTGTCTCAATTAGTGGTAACTGCAGGTATCAACTTTAAGTAAAGCAAAAGAAAGCCAGCACCTGTGATTTTTGCCCTTTTCTTTTTCTTTTTTCTGTGCTCATTAAACGGTATTGCACAAGGGTGGGATTCCTAAACTTACACCACCGCTGGGGACAGATCTGTTATGGGAATAGACTTCAGCAAGAGCTGCTCGAAGAGAGTTGGGATGGAGGCTGTGATCAGGAGTTTCAGAAGCACACTTCTGCAGTTTCCTTGTGATACATTTGAGAGGCAGTGGGGGTGGTAAAGTCCCCTGCAGTCATTAAAAGGTTAGTCAAAGTTTTGGAAACAGATGGCAGAACTGATGCTACCACTATGTGGAAGCCCACATGATGAGCAGTGAGACAAAGTTGCTAATGAAGATGAGAAAAGGAAACACTTATGGTTAAATTTAGGATTATTGGTGAACTTGGAATGAGGCAGGAAAAAGACAGGGGAAGACAAACACAGAGATACAGAGAAGAGACACATGATGTACAGAAGGCTGTGCCTATACGCTTTTGCAGCTGCCTCACATTCTCTTTGGAATCAGATGAGGTATAAGCTAATTGACAAGGAAAAATGAGTTGTATAACTCAGCAAGACACAGATAGACTTGGAGGAATGGAGACAAAGGGTGAATTTTCAAGTATAACATTGTTTTTCTAGTAAAAGAATTAAAAATGTTAGCATTCCCTTTAACTTAAAAAACACTGCTAATACATATTTTGCTTCCTTACTGAAGCTCATGACAATCTCAGGCTGAGAACTAATTGATCCCCAGTGTGCAGGTGATATGTTGATGTAGATCACATATCATGATTGAGAGAAATGATCTTATCTATTGTAGATAGAAAAGATTGCATGTCTTGTCAGAGGAGGCATACTTCTTCTTTTTTTCAGTTTTCAGTTCAGGTTGCTCTTTGTGACCCCATGAATTGCAGCACACCAGGCCTCCCTGTCCATCACCAACTCCCGGAGTCCACCCAAACCCATGTCCATTGAGTCAGTGATGCCATCCAACCATCTCATCCTCTGTCATCCCCTTCTCCTGCCCTCAATCTTTCCCAGCATCAGGGTCTTCTCAAATGAGTCAGCTCTTTGCATGAGGTGGCCAAAGTATTGGAGTTTCAGCTTCAACATCAGTCCTTCCAATGAACACCCAGGACTGATCCCCTTTAGGATGGACTGGTTGGATCTCCTTGCAGTCCAAGGGACTCTCAAGAGTCTTCTCCAACTCCACAGTTCAAAAGCATCAATTCTTCTGTGCTCAGCTTTCTTTATAGTCCAACTCTCATAGCATACATGACCACTGGAAAAATTATAGCCTTAACTAGACGGACTTTTGTTGGCAAAGTAATGTCTCTGCTTTTTAATATGCTGTCTAGGTTGTTCATAACTTTCCTTCCAAGGAGTAAGCGTCTTTTAATTTCATGGCTGCAGTCTCCATCTGCAGTGGTTTTGGAGCCCAGAAAAATAAAACAGAAAAATAAAATTCCTTAATTTAGAATTCTCAGATTACTTAAAAAAATAAATGGACTTTTAAGGTAAATGCCAAAAATGTCAAGTGAGATCAATGAACATTTTTGTTGAAGTATCACACATCATTGAAACGATACATTTTTAAAGCTCTGTTTTCTTAACTTGTTACTAGATAACACATGGTCAAATAATGAAATACCAAGTGATGAAAAGATGTGAACTGTCATGTTATTTGTGTTAAAAACTTAACTGAGTTTAAAGGACTGCCAAAGACCTAAATTTTATGCCTTATTTTGAGCTAAAATGGAAGGATGATGTGCCAAGATGCGTGTGGTGGGCGGCCCTCAGGGTGGTGCCCAGGGAGTTCTTGCTCCTTGGTGTTCATGCACGGGTGTGTTCCCTTCCTGCAGTGGGTAGAAATGTGTAACCGACAGGATATTGCAGATGATATGGAGCATGGCTGCCAAAACTCTTTCATAAAATAGATTATAGCTTCCATTTCATTCTCTTAGATCTAGAGCTTTAGGGGAAAGTAAGCTGCCAAGTCATGAGGACGCTAGAATAGCCCAATGAAAAATCCCTGGGACAAGGGACTGAAACCTTCTGACCGCCCCCATGTGAGTGGGCCGTTTTGGAGGCAAGGTTTTCAGCCCTGGTCAAGCCTGCAGATAGCTACAGGCCAGATCAGCATCTTGACCATAACCTCATGATATACAGTGAGTCACAAATAACCGAGCTGTGCCATCCTGAATCCATGATCCACAGACGCCGTATGACATGTGCATGATTATGCCTGTGTTTTTTTTTTTTTAATTTGGTTGCTAAATTTTGGACTAACTTCTTGTGCTGTGGTTGATAACAAATGTAGTACACATTGATGTTATAGGATTTAAAAAATGTGGAAGTGTTAGTTGCTCAGTTGTGTCTGACTCTTGTGACCCTATGGACTATAGCTCACCTGAGTCCTCTGTCCTTGAGATTCCCCAGGCAAGAATACTGGAGTGGGTTGCCATTCCCCTCTCCAGGGGATCTTCCTGACTCAGGGATTAAACCCTGGTCTTCTACACTGCAGGCAGATTCTTTACCATCTGAGTCACCAGGGAAGCCCTCCTATAGGATTAAATCTAACACTTAATGGATAGCATTGTGACTTAATGCTGGGTCTCAGATTTATTATATGTGAAATGAGAAGTATAACTAGATGATATCTACGATCCCTTCTAGGTATAATTTGTATGAATCTTTTTGAGCCTTTCAGACTGAGTGTTAAGTCCAATAATGATCTGACTTGAATATTGAAAGAAAATTTTGCTAAATCCTTACAAGCTATTTTCATTTTATGTTTGAAATTATTCAAAAGATAAAACAGTACTTTAAAAGGTATATTTAGTTAAGCAAGCTAACTCATTCATATTATAATGGACAAATCTGTTGTGGAAGGCAAATTTTATAATATACATGACCTTTTGATAAAAGGTAAGGGGAAAATGAGTAAATAAAAGACATTGATTCTTAACTCTGAATGGACATTTGAGTTACCTGGAGAACTTTTTAAAAAAACACACTGATGCGGGGGTTTCCCTTTTGGTCAATTCAATCAGAATTTCTGGTGATGGAATGGGACAGTCAGGAGAATTTTTTATATACTCCGTGGAGTATTTAGCCATCATTGAGAATTGCTGAGACACTCATAAAGAGAAGTTAGTTATCAGATTGAGGAGAGGTTACAGGGGTTTTTTGGTGGGTAGAGAGAAGAGTGTTGAGGCTCCATGGGAAGAGGAGCCACCAGTCCTGGTCACCCAGCTCATTAACAGGAGGCTGCTCAGCTTCTACATGTGGATAGGATAAGTTAGCTCGATAATTAAGATCCTCTCAGCAAGAGCAGAAAAGAAAGCCTGAGGGGTTTGTGTTCACTTGGTGTCTATAATTATAAATTAAGGATTATAAATTAAACTGACAAAATGCCAGACGTGGAGTGTATAAAAGAGTGTCACCTTTGTTGGTATGGGGAGTTTCGGGATATTTATTATTAAAGTCAAATATTTGGTTCCCTTTTATGGAGTGATTTGGAAAATACTCTTCTTGTTCTTTAAAACTTTATTTTCTAATCACAACAGTAAAGGTTGATCTGATGGGCCATCTGACAAGAACCCCTAAACATGTAGGCAGAAAACCTTTGTAACTCTCCAAATAGCATTAGAAGTAGTCACTTTGCATAGTAGAAACAAAGCACAGTGCCATTTAAAATATTATAAAGACTAATGAGAAGTTGGAAAAGTTTCCCAGCATAAAAAGTAAAGCGCTCATAAATCAAAATCAAAATAGATTATACCAGTAAAAACATGAGCAAATCACATGAGCTGACAACTGAGAAAATAAAAATACAAACGGTCAGTGAATTCGAGATGGTCAGCCTCATAAATCAATGAAAATTTTCCATCTGTTGGATCAACAATTTTTTAAAATGACTGTATTAATGATACCTGTCACTTAAGTCCACTTAGGGAAGTTGTCTCAAATGAAGAGCAGGCTAGCATTCTGTATTCAAATTCAATATGTACAAATGTATTTAACCATAAAATTTTATTCTAGAAATTTATATTTAAAATGTAAAGGGATAAGCAGAAATATAGCTATCTCTAGGGAAGCTTACTTTATCATTGTGAAAACAGAAAATTTGAAATGCTTCAAATGACATTAAAAAGAGGATTAGTATTGTAGCATATCTATAAAGTGGAGCATATGTATAAAATGGAATCTTTTTCAGGCATTTAAAAATAATGTTATCAGTGAGTATTCATTGAACCTATGATTAGAAAAGAAAAATCCAAGTTATATCCAAATCATTGGAAAAGACCCTGATGTTGGGAAAGATTGAGGGCTGGAGGAGAGGGGGATGACAGAGGATGAGATGATTGGATGGCATCACTGACTCAATGGACATGAGTCTGAGCAAACTCTGGGAGATGGTGAGGGACAGGGAAGCCAGGCATGCTGCAGTCCTCTGGGTCTCAAAGAGTCAGACATAACGTAGCAATTGAACAACAGCAGTGAACATGCATAGTGGGAACCTAAATATTTGAATATATGGTGGCCAGGCTGTGTGTGGTGACAGAATTCTGACCTTCAATCTCTGCAGCAAAGTGAGCTCCAACCAACTGGGGATGGCAAGCCAGAACTTCTGCAGTAAATAGTTCAGAACAATGAGGGCTTGGTCCACATGTGTCTGTCAGGTTCATTTTTCCTTTATCCCTGTTTCTAACTGAACTACCCAGAGAAAGCCGTCTGTCCTCCTCTCCAGTCACATAATAGGCCTTGCATCTAGGTAGCCTGCCTGGAGCTTCTCCAGGCTAATCACCTCCACTCCGCATGCCTGGAACTTTCTTTTCCCCACTGTCAGGCATTCCACATTTGCACCTGCCTCTGAGTCTCTGCCAAATACGAACGGTGACAGCTGAATCCTTTGCTAGAGCAGACTCCCAACAAATAACCTCTGTGTGTTCTCATTAAAGTAGTCTTTGATTACTTCTAGAATAACTTACATACTATTATGTTCATCTTGTGGGTGTTCAGTGTGAACCACGTCTGTTCCTGAGTGTATGCATGGGGAAGTATCTGAGAAGTAGTCACTAAGATGTTAAACTTGGTTATCTCTGAGAAGTAGTAAGGAGGCTATTTTTAGTTTTATAGGATTTTATATTTGAATTTTTTCAGTGAGTGTGCACAATTTATATAAACAGAAATAAAACCATTCTGGTTTACAAAGGAGTTTTTTCATTATGTGTAGTGTTATTAAATCATTCCATATTTATAATGGAATGTATCTATTTATATATATGGCTCATATAATGTATCTCTATATTTATATATAGATAAACAGTTGATTGGACTTACCCTTTGCTCAATCACTTTTTTAAAAAATGCTGCCTATATTGGATATCGCAAAACTTTTATCCTGATAAATATTATTTACATATGGAAAATAGACCAGTTGAGAAATATATTTTTAATTATAAAAGTGATTAATGAGTGTTAACCATAAGGGACTCCCCGATTCAATAGTCTCTATTATCCAGCTATAACTCAAATAACTATTATCATTCCAGAGCTAGAAAGAAATCCCTCTAGATTGATAAATATAAATCTTTATGGTCATCAATTTCCCCTGAAGTTTCTTTAACAAAGGCCAGAAAGATTAAATTTTTGAATGGGGCCTTGCTTCATTTCCATCAACATCTGGTTATTTATCTTTCTAAATTAAAACCCTGGATGTGACAGAGACTAAACTTTGAATACATCTGCAGTCCTAACTTTACCCAGCCAGTGGGGAAAAGGAAGTGTAAATATATGGCCAATTTCTCAGCGAAGCACAATGCTGTTCTTAATTAACGAGGATACTATGAGGCCACTCATAGGAGGAGACAGGCTTAATCCATCTTAAAGCAAAGAGTTTCTGCTCTTGCGGTCTCCCCTCATTTCTTTTGACTTTTCATCCGTAGCAAGTGAGACGGTGGTTGGGACCAGGGCTGGTCACCTAGGAAGGACAGACAGTCATCAAGCACATCAGACCTTGCTTTTTCTTCTGTGCTATGTTTTTTTTTTCCCCCCATGTCACAGTATTGTTGTGAGGATTAAGAATATATGTGTGTGCTGTGCAAACATATATATGGTTATATAGCATATATAGGGCTTGCCTGGTGGCTCAGTGGTAAAGAATCCACCTGCAATGCAGGAGATGCAGGTTCAATCCCTGGAGTAGGAAGTGGCAGCCATTCCAATATATTCTTGCCTGGGGAATTCCATGGACAGAGGAGCCTGGTGAGCTACAATCTGTGGGGTCACAAGAGAGTCAGACACAACTGAGCAACTGAACAGCGACAATAGCGTATATATGTTGTTAGAGATATGGAAAGAGGCAAATGTCTTTTGTTTAAAACTAAGGTCATTATCTTTTATTTTATGTTTTTAATTTGAAGAACATCCTTTAAAGACTTTTGGATACCAGGATGGATGAGAATAAAATATATGGAAGTGGTTTAAAAATTACTGCTATTCAACTCCTGATATAATATCTTGTCATTTTCCTCAGTAGATAAAAAGTAAAATGCCTTAAATTTTCTCTAGTAAAATATTTCTAATGGATTTCATCCAGTACTCGTGAAGTGTTAAGATGTGTTGTGTTAACCCCATCAGAGAGATCTCTGAGACCCTTTATAACCTCCCTTAGCCCAGTTTGTGACTTTTGTCAAAATAGCTCAAGTATTGCTATTGACCTGTTTTTTTAAGATAACTCACTGCTCAAACATTCCACTGGCCAACTCTATTCCCTCGATTTATTCCCAGATAGATTCAGTAAACAGGTGTATTATATCAAAATGACAGTGTCTCCCTCATGGGCGGTATCATGCTGATATAGATATTTTCTATTTTAAAAGCTAATATAAGCTCTTCTCTGGTAAGCACAAAATTCATATGTAAATTAAGCATACATTTGGGGTTAATGTCTTTGAACTATCAGTGGAAGAATATTTAAAAAATTAAAACATTTCCCTTTGGAAAGCCATTTCCTGACTATGTTAAAATTAATTAGGAAAAACCCAGGAACAAATCAAATATGGGAGAAAGATTTTATAATGTAAGATCTAAAAGTAAAGTACAGATGAATTAAAAATTGTAAAAATATTACTTATTCTTATGAGTCAAGAGCCATGTAAGAAAAATTAAGCAACTTCTTAAATGAGAATTTTCTCATCTAAGTAATAACTAGCTTGTTCTTTCATTAAAAAAGCAGATCGCTTATATCTGAAAATAATGCACTCTAGGTAAATATTTTGAGGTGATTAAGGTGTATTACAGTCAGACTGACATTCAGTTTAAGACGATCTTTTGTTCCTACATTAGAAATTTATATGTAACAGTTTGGCATTGTATATTTCCTTTAATGAAAAATGACATTTGAATGGTTTTTGAAAACAGTACTGCTGATAAATCTGACAAGTCAGTGTTAAAAACGGACAAGAATAACAAGCACTCGACTATTCTGCCCTGGATTCACTTATTCCAGCATAAAAGCCTGTTTCCTCTGTGACTCTGTTTATCATTGATGTAGCACTTTAGCATGCAAACCTAAATGCACACATTTTTTTTTTCTGTAACAATCTAATTCCTATTTAGATCTTCTGCTCCACCAGGAGTACAGTAACTTACTCTTGGTTAACCTCTTTCCCTTAATATATATGTGTACTTTATCCTGAATTGTGTCTAATCTCTGGGATTTGTATATTAGTAAGGGTTTTCCAGAGAAATGTACCAGTAAGACAATAAGGTATATATGTGTATGTCTTCTACCTCTATCTCTAATTTTGAGAAATTTATTTCTAGAGTTGGTTCACGTGATTTAGTTGTAGTTTGGGTCTGAAGACCGTGTGCTGTCAGAATTCTTTCTCTCCTGGGAACTGCAGTCTTGTTTTTGTTAAGGCCTTTAAGTGATTGGATGAAGCCTATACATATATGGAGGGTAATCTGCTTTATTCAGGGTCTGCTAATTTAAATACTAATTTCATCTCAACAATACCTTCACAGAAACCTTTAGAATAATTAACCAAATAGCTCTGTACTGTGACCAAGCCAAGCTGATACGTAAAATGAACCATCACAGTTTCTTTAGCACCATTGGGGTGGAGAGGTAAGTGTGTGTGTGTGTGTGTGTGTGTGTGTGTGTGTGTGACCATCTCATCTTTGATGCCATTAGTCCATGTGACATCCACTGAGATAGCCAGGGCTTACGCTCCTGGTCCTACTTCCCAGGCCTCTCAGGTGTGTGGTCTCAGGTGGTCCTGTGAGTGCAACCTCAGTCTGTTGCTTCCTTAACTGCTGATGCAGAAGACTGTCTGCAAAACTCTGTGGCATCATTTGCTGAGATGTGTGAGGGGAGCATTCCCTGATGGAGTCTGTCTCCTTGGAAACGGCCATAGCGTGGAGCAGCGGAAGCTGATGGGCTTATCCACATCACCCTCTCCTCCACTCTCTCCGCACTCCTCAGAAACCATCTGCCTCCTGCCCACCGAAGGCACTTCCCCTGTCTTAATCTGGGTCATTCTTTCACATCTGCATCTAAGTCCTCTTGCTTGTCTCTAGCGTTTAGACATTTTGAACCTCAAAACTTAATTATTATTTTTCTTTATGGTGGTTGTTGCTACTATTTTGTTTTGTTTCTCCAAAGTTTCCCCTTCTTTGCCAATGATGAAAAGAGTAAGGAGGAAGAAAAGAATAGAATGTGCTTTTCATTTGTTGATTCTGTAAGTTAAACATACTGTGTGAAGAGGAAGTGAGTTACCAGGGAGATGTCTGTTGTCTATTCAAAAAATATTTTCTTAGTTGATTTCTAGCTGCTTGGAAGCTCTCTTATGATTATTAAAACTAATTTTATAATTCTATTTCGGTTTTCTTGGCCTCTCATACCATGGTAAGGATCAAGTCTTTCTAATGCTTACCCTGCATTTGCAAAGTGATGCTTGAAGATGCCTATGGACCTACTCTAAGCAAAGGCAGACATTTTTACGGTGTCCATAAGATGTCGCTGTTGACCAGAGAAATGTGTCTATCACTTCAACTTTGAAACAAACGAGTGTTAATCCTGACTTGAATCAGAAGAGGAAAAAGTGTCAGAAAAAGAAACAGATCTCTAATCCATCCTGAAATTAGACAGAAGTAACAACCCTTCACTTCAAGCCGAGGAATGATAATCCTTTAGGTACTTCTACATTTCACTTGCATGTTACCCTTAAAACCTGTTAGGTAGACAGGGCAGGGGCTGTTTATGTCTATTTGGTAGTTAAACTGTTGGAAGCCTGGGTTTTGGACCTTTGTTCTTGGAGGCTTTGTGATCAGAGCACCAGCATCCCTGGATAGGTACCTTTATTAGTTCTGTCTCTGGTTTCTTCACTTACAAAATAAAAATTTGAATTTGGTAATCTCTCTTGGTTTGACAATGTAATCCTTGCTTCACAAACAAATTTCAGAAACACGACTTTTTCAAGGTCACTGTTTCTTCGTTTCTGAGTTTGTGCTAGAACTTGGGTCCCACTTAGTTCCTTAATGCAGGCCAGAGCCTACTGAGCCATGAGATTTCCCTGAGCTGCTGTTTCTGCAGAAACATAAAAGAGACCTGCTCTTGGAGCAAAACTCCTCCTATAGCTGTTTTTCCTTCCTTACTCTTAAGGACATTTATAATAAGTAAAACGAGGTAGGATTTATTTATTTATTTTTCCTTTATTTATTTTTTATTGAAGGATAATTGCTTTACAGAGTTTTGTTGTTTTCTGTCAAACTTCAACATGAATCAGCCATCAGTTCAGTTCAGTCGCTCAGTCGTGTCCGACTCTTTGTGACCCCATGGACTACAGCACACCAGGCCTCCCTGTCCATCACCAACTCCCAGAGTTTACTCAAACTCATGGCCATTGAGTCTGTGATGCCAGCCAACCATCTCATCCTCTGTCATCCCTTTCTCTTCCCACCTTCAATCCTTCCCAGCATCAGAGTCTTTTCAAATGAGTCAGTTCTTCGCATTAGGTGGCCAAAGTATTGGAGTTTCAGCTTCAACATCAGTCCTTCCAGTGAATATTCAGGACTGATCTCCTTTAGGATGAACTGGTTGGATCTCCTTGCAGCCCAAGGGACTCTCAAGAGTCTTTTCCAACACCACAGTTCAAAAGCATCAACTCTTTGGCACTCAGCTTTCTTTATAGTACAACTCTCATATCCATACATGACCACTGGAAAAACCATAGCTTTGACTAGATGGACCTTTGTTGGCAAAGTAACGTCTTGGCTTTTTAATATTGTGTCTAGGTTGGTCATAACCATAGGTATACGTATATCCCCTCCTTTTTGAACCTCCCTCCCATCTCCTTCCCCATCCCACCCTTCTAGGTTGATACAGAGCCCCTGTTTGAGTTTCCTGAGCCATACAGCAAATTCCCCTTGCTATCTATTTTACATATGGTAATGTAATTTTCCTTGTTACTCTTTCCATACATTTTCCCTCTCCTCCCCCTCCCATGTCCATAAATCCATTCTCTATGTCGGTTTATTGAAGTACTATTTTTTTTTTTTTTAGCTTTTGCTTGTTTTAAGTTTAGGGCTTCCCTGGTGGTTCAGATGGTCAAGAATCTGCCTGCAATGCAGGTAACCCGGGTTTGATCCCTGGGTCAGGAAGGTCCCCTGGAGAAGGAAATAGCAACCTACTCCAATATTCTTGCCTGGGAATCCTATGGACAGAGGAGCCTGGTGAGCTACAGTCCACGGAGTCTCAAAGGGTCAGACACAACTGAGTGACTAACGCTTTTTTAAGTTTGGCAACAATGGCTTGGCTTTTCGGAACATGAACTTGTGGTGAATCAAAATGGAATATGTGTATGGGGGAGAGGGGACGACAGAGGATGAGGTGGTTGGATGGCATCACTGACTCAGTGGACATGAGTTTGGGCACGCTCTGGGAGATAGTGAAGGACAGGGAAGACTGGCATGCTGCAGTCCATGGGGTTGCAAAGAGCCGGCCACGACTGAATAACTGAACAGCAACATGAACATATATGAATAATAAAATGAACACACATTTATCGACCACCCAGCTTTATACAGTAGAACTTTGTTCCTACCTTATTCTAGAAAGAAATTCAGTCCTTTCTTGTCCACATACAAATCATATGGAGGTCTAATTTTACTCCAAAGAGAAGAGTGTCCTTTAACAAAGGCCGATTTCTTCCGATTTTACCCTTTGATTTACTTGTAGCTCATTCATAAGCTTCAGAAGGTAGAGGCTATGGCATCTTCCCTAAGTCTGCATTCCACAGTTTTCATCTCTCTTCTGAGAAAAATTGAGTAATGTTTAAACTGTACTTTCTTCCAGACTGTAATCCTTATTGTAAATTATAATAGATTATAATTCTTATTAATGCTAAAATATAAATTTGTCGACTGAAAAAAAAAAAAAAAGCAGAACCTAAAAGCTGAGAATTGTATTTTACTTGGTAGAATTTCTGAGGACTGCAAGACCAGGAGATAGCTTCTCAGGGAGCTCTGCTCTGAGTACGTAAGGGAGGCTCCCAGGGGTTTGTTAAAAACCAGGTGGTCAGAATATCAAAAGATTACTATTTATTAAAGAAAACCAGGCATCTCAAGTTAACGAATTTAGCACTTTTCTATGTATGGAAAGATACACAGATCATTCCTTAAATATGCACCTCAGCTCTCTGGGGCCAGTACCCCTTGTTTTCCCATCTCGTGTCAACCCAGGGTGTACCACTGGGGCTGTGGCTACCGTGGCTGATGGTTTGATGGCTGGCCTTCTGCGTCCATCCTGAGTTCTCTCAGGACTCACCATCTGGGGGCGGCTGAAATGGGATAGCTTGATGGCTGCAGCATCCTCTGTTTACTGATACGGCAGACGACATTTTTTATTCACAAACTGTTTACTTTATTTCCGGGAGAAGCTTGGAGGAGAAAGAAGAGCCGGAGTTCAGAGTGACCTAGAGAGGAGAAAGAGCCCATAAGAGTTTTCCAAGGAGGAAGTTTCTGAAACTGGAGTGTCTACATATAACATTTAGAATGATCTGCCATGAAGTAACTCCATTCTTTGATTACACATCAACTTTCCGGAGGTGGTCCTGTGGGGGATGAAGAGACTGGGGCTATATTGGAGCAAGGCACAGAACAGAAGGAGAGAAAAAAGGATGAAGGAAAGCAAAAAGAAAACTTCTGCAGGTGTAACTGTGTTTGTGTTCAGTTGCGTTAGACTCTTTGCAGCCCCATGGATTGTGGCCCAGCAGGCTCCTCTGCCCGTGGAATTTTCCAGGCAAGGATATATCAGTGGCATGCCAGTCCATCTCCAGGGCATCTTCCTGACCTAGGAATCGAACTCGTATCTCCTGCATCTCCTTCACTGGCAGTCAGATTCTTTACCCCTAGCACCACCTGGGAAGCCTGGTGTCAGTATATTTAGGGTAGTTTGATTAGCCATTTGGGCTTCCCTGGTAGCTTAGTTGGTAAAGGATCTGCCTGCAATGCAGGAGACTCTGGCTTAGATTCCTGGGTAGTGAAGATCCACTGGAGAAGGGATGGGCTACCCACTCTAGTATTCTGGCCTGGAGAATTCCATGGACTGTGTAGCCCATAGGGTCACAAAGAGTAGTACACGACTGAGTGACTTTCACTTCACTTCACTTATTAGCCATTTGAATTTAAATGTTACAAAAGTTTACAATTTGTAATTTAAATATTGCAAATATTATAAAATTTAAATATTACAAATATTACAAAATTTAAATATTGCAAAAAGATTATCTTTACTATGCTGAGAGATTTCACTATGTTGAGCAGTATCTAGAGAGTAGATACCCTACTTTTCTATATGCAAAAATGTAACATGCTTTTACTGAAATTATCAGTGTCTCTCCTATTAACACACACATGAATGATTTGGTTCAACGAAAACCTTTAGTTTTCTTGGCAATCCTGGAAGGTCAGGGAGCTTCTGATTGATTTAAGCCTGAAGAAGGTAAAAACTGTGCATTTCTCAGCTGCTGGCCATTTCAGCAGCCTCCAAACCAAACATCTCCAGCTGTATCCCAAGGGGTTAAGAGAAAGCCTGTGCTAGACATTGAGCAGCAATTATGTACTTACCGGGAAAATTGCCAATCGTTCCTGGACTCTGACCCTCTCTACAAGGTGCCTAGCTCTTCTGCCTTTGAAATTTATACTTTAATTATACCTCACATTTGACAGCATTTTGCGTTTTTCAAAACCCTTTTAAATAATGCTTTCTCTTGAATATTGTCCCCACTGCAGACCTTGTTTGCTAGGGTAGATATTATCGATTGTCTTTTGCATGTGAGTGTCAACTAAAAAAAGCTGTATAACTTGAGAGTTTTGAATTTTATTTGGGGAAAAATGAGGACTGCAGCCCGGGAGGCAGCATCTCAGATATCTCTGAGAGACTGCTCCAAAGCGGCAGTGGGGGAAAGTCAATATATAAGTTTTGGTGAAGGGGGAGTTCAGTGCCATGAAACATTCATTTTACAAAAGGTTTTTGTTTGTCATGAGGGTCTGATGGCACCATGGAGGGATTTAGTGCTTCTCTAGATGGGAGGAGATACAAGGATTGAGATAATAAAATATGTTCCTAAAAACACCCAACCATCTAAAGACCTGTCTCACCGGATTCCCTGGAGCACAGAGTGCCTCCCTCCACCCTGAAGTCCCTCAGGAATCGTTGAAGGCCAACTGCTATAGCTCCATGGGCTTCCGTCTCCAAAGAGGCAGATGGCAAACTCCTTTGTTGTTCAGTCGTTGGCAAGGCCCTTGGTAAGTGCCAAGTTGTAGTTGACATGAGTGAGAGTGAAAGTGTTAGTTGCTCAGTCGTGTGTGGCTCTTTGTGATCCCATGGACTATCCAAGGAATTCTCCAGGCAAGAACTCTGGATTCCCTTCTCCAAGGGGTCTTCCTGACCCAGGGATCAAACCCAGGTCTCCTGCATCACAGGCAGATTCTTTACTATCTGAGTCACCAGAGAAGCCCAACAATCTAGGATAAATAAGGTAAAATTCCTTGCTCAAGGTCACAAAGAGCTCAGGGAAAACATGTCTTTCCTTTCTCAAAGGCTGAGTGTCCATATGCAGGAAGCACTTGTGTCTGTAAATATAACCTTCACTTTATTGTTGATGGTCTAAATCCCAAATAAGAGCCAAGCTGTTTTCCTAGCTTGCTGTGAATGGTCTTGGATTCCTGATCTCTGAAGGGGAAGATTTAGCTTCAGGACCAGGGACCTGGCTTGATCACTCAAGAGCTTTTGTGTAGCACAGTTTTATTAAAGTATAAAAAGGGACAGCAAGCTTCTGACAGACATCAGAAGGGGAAGTGCCCCCTCCCCACCTGGCTGGTCTTAGCGAGGGAAGTATATACTTTTAAAATTGGTTATTAAAATAAATCAAAAGAATGTCTCAAGGTTGTAAAGATCTTCTTAGACCCACTCCCATAATTTACATTTTAAGATGACAGGATTAGAACTAACAAGGATCTTACCAGACCCACTCCCATAATATACATTTTAAGAGATCAGGATTAGTCAGAAGGAGAGACTGTCCTCAAGCAGGATACATTGTTGTTATATAATCCTTAGTTCAGAGTTGTTTGTTGTGTAATCACCAGAAAAAAATGTTTTATAAAGAATAAAACATTTTATGTGACTAAGACTAAGGAATGCAGAGGAAAAAAAAGACATATGTCCTTTCCTCCTCCTTGAGAGCCCCAGACCCCTCTCTCCTCCTCAGGGACCCCGGACTTCACATCAGCCTGCCTAGGAATTGACTCTCTCACTATTCTTGCTCTTGTCATTTTCTCTTTCTAACCTGGGAAAAAAACTCCAGGGAAGTTAGAATCAAATGATGAATTAGTTGTTTCTGCAAAATTAATGGTGAAGTTTCTGATGGGACTTTGAGCCCACCTTCCAAGTTTCCTCTTTAAATAGAAACTTCAAGATCATTAGTCACAGAGTTACACAGTGCATCACAGATTCAGGTCCATGTGAAATAATTCAACATTTCTCCAAGTGTGATATTAACGAGTGTTTTAAAAAAAGTTTCCATGTTCAGATTAGCTTCGTTACAGGACTGGTCCCAGCATCTCATATTTGTGTTCAGTTCAGTTGCTCAGTCGTGTCCGACTCTTTGCAACCCCATGAATGGCAGCACAGCCAGGCCTCCCTGTCCATCACCAACTCCCGGAGTCCACCCAAACTCATGTCCATCGAGTTGGTGATGCCATCCAGCCATCTCATCCTCTGTCGTCCCCTTCTCCTCCTGCCCCCAATCCTTCCCAGCATCAGGGTCTTTTCCAATGAGTCCACTCTTTGCATGAGGTGGCCAAAGTATTGGAGTTTCAGCTTCAACATCAGTCCTACCAATGAACAGCCAGGACTTATCTCCTTTAGGATGGACTGGTTGGGTCTCCTTGCAGTCCAAGGGGCGCTCAAGAGTCTTCTCCAACACCACAGTTCAAAAGCATCAATTCTTCGGCCCTCAGCTTTCTTCACTGTCCAACTCTCACATCCATACATGACTACTGGAAAAACCATAGCCTTGACTAGATGGACCTTTGTTGGCAAAGTAATGTCTCTGCTTTTTAATATGCTGTCTAGGTTACTCATAACCTTCCTTCCAAGGAGTAAGCATCTTTTAATTTCATGGCTGCAATCACCATCTGCAGTGATTTTAGAGACCCCCAAAATAAAGTCTGACACTGTTTCCCCATCTATTTGCCATGAAGTGGTGGGACCAGATGCCATGATCTTAGTTTTATGAAAGTTGAGCTTTAAGCCAACTTTTTCATTCTCCTCTTTCACTTTCATCAAGGGGCTTTTTAGTTCCTTTTCAATTTCTGCCATCAGGGCATTATTGTCTGCATATCTGAGGTTATTGATATTTCTCCTGGCAATTTTGATTCCAGCTTGTGCTTCCTCCAGCCCAGCGTTTCTCATGATGTACTCTGCATACAAGTTAAATCAGCAGAGTGACAATATACAGCCTTGACGTACTCCTTTTACTATTTGGAACCAATCTGTTGTTCCATGTCCAGTTCTAACTGTTGCTTCCTGACCTGCATACAGGTTTCTCAAGAGACAGGTCATATGGTCTGATATTCCCATATCTTTCAGAATTTTCCACAGTTTAATGTAATCCACACAGTCAAAGGCTTTGGCATAGTCAATAAAGCAGAAATAGATGTTTTTCTGGAACTCTCTTGCTTTTTTGATGATCCAGTGGATGTTGGCAATTTGATCTCTGGTTCCTCTGCCTTCTCTAAAACCAGCTTGAACATCTGGAATATCATGGTTCACGTGTTGCTGAAGCCTGGGTTGGAGAATTTTGAGCATCACTTTACTAGCATGTAAGGTGAATGCAATTGTGCGGTAGTTCGAGCATTCTTTGGCATTGCCTTTCTTTGGAATTGGAATGAAACCTGACCTTTTCCAGTCCTGTGGCCATTGCTGAGCTTTCCCAATTTGCTGGCATATTGAGTGCAGCACTTTCACAGCATCATCTTTCAGGATTTGAAATAGCTTAACTGGTAACAATATTTGTGTTACCCCTTCGCTTATAATTGTATTGTATTTATTTATGACTGTTTAAGGTCTTTGTCGCCGTGCTGGCTTTTTCTCAAGTTGCAGAGAGCAAGGGCTAGGTTGCACAGTTGTGATGTACAACCTTCTCATTGTGGTGGCTTCTTTGTTGCAGATCATGGGCCCTAGGGTGTGTGGGCTTCAGTAGTTGAAGCCCCTGGGCTCTAGAGCACAGCCTCAATAGTTGCGATGCATGGGCTTAGTTGCCCTGTACCATGCAGGATCTTCCTGAATTGAAGATTGAGCCCTTGACCCCTGCGTGGCAGGCGTATTCTTTACCACTGCGCCATCAGGGCAACCCTACCCCTTTGCTTATGAACAGAGAGATTGAGGAGGCCATTTCTCTTGACTTTCTTTCCCACAGAACTTTTTACAGACCTAGGTTTTTGCTCTGGTGGTGTTTTGGTTTTTTTTTTGCTTGTTTTTTTCCAGATCATTCTCTGTGTAAAGCTATATCAGAGAAGAGTTCCG
This sequence comes from Antilocapra americana, assembly GCA_007570785.1. Classification (NCBI taxonomy): domain Eukaryota; kingdom Metazoa; phylum Chordata; class Mammalia; order Artiodactyla; family Antilocapridae; genus Antilocapra; species Antilocapra americana. The sequence goes on along the minus strand of ML660213.1, from coordinate 1,129,705 downwards.
TGATTTCTCCCACACTTTTTCTTAGCATCATTCTTTCTGAGACGTCATCCCAGTTATATGTATTGCAGAATAGTATTCAGTCAAATGATAATTGAATAAAATCTTCAGATAGATTTGGATAAAGTAATTTAAAATGGAAAATATACAAAGGCTTCCTTTCTGTGATTTATTGAAGAAAGTAAAACAAGGGGATTTAATTTATACTACGTATGTGCAAGTCACAAATGGCCCAGATTATAAAAACTTAATGTGGAAGGGTTCTAATACTCCCTGTGGATGAGGAATGTGATTTAAAAAAATGGGCAAGTTCACCAAAAAAATGTAATTTCCTTCACTGTGCTCGGCACAGAGACTGTCTCCTGAACAATCAGGAATCCTGTTGGGCCTGTTTGTTCTTCCAACTTTTCTTTCTTGTCAAGATCGAATTTCCCTGTTCATCTGAGAGGCCGGCTGGGAGCTTGTTTCTCTCTACAGTTTGCCTAGCACTGATGCCAGGAGCAGATTAAAGATGTCCATTCCCAAATAAAGCATGTCAGGTTGGATCGCAAGCTCAGTTGTATCTTTGAAAGGCAACACTTTAACTCCTGCTTCTTTCAGGCCCTTACAGCCTGGAACAAAACAAAACCACAGTCGCCTCCTTGATGATAGATTTGGTGCCACGTGTGTGCTCAGCCGTGTCTGACTCTGTGCGACCCCGGGGGCTGGAGCCCACCAGGCTCCTGTGTCTATGGAATTCTGCAGGCAAGAACACTGGGATGAGTTGCTGATTGCTCCAGGGGACCTCCCAGACCTAGGGATTGAACTCAAGTCACCTGTGTCTTCTGCATTGGCAGGAGGGTTCCTTAGCATTGAGCCACCTGGGAAGCTGCGCTTGGTGGTAGTTTATCATCATGATTCCAAACCCTTTTCCAGAACCTTAAAGTTTTTCATAACACGTTCACTTACTTTGAACTCTCTTTTCTTCTTCGTAAGAGTTTCTGTATGAGATGTGGGTGATGATCTCATTATACAAGAGACCAAAGGGAATGTGGTCTCTTGTAAAGGGAATTGTAAATTATAAAGGGAATGTGGTTGGTGGTTGGATCTCTGACCTCTGTCCTTCCATTCAGTGTTTTATTTGTTTGTTTTTATTACACATGAGCCCACTTCTTGGAATAAGGTACCACTTCTAAGATAATATTGTAGTAAAATATTTTGGTTATCAGTTTCGGCAGAAACCATGCTAAGCTTTGTTATATTAAGTGTCTAGAACTGTGCTAAGAACCTCATAGGAGGATCAATGGAAGATGTGCTATTTCCCTTTATATATTATATATATATATATATTACTTTTTAAATTCAGGTATTTATAATATAACCTAAAGTATTTGGTTTGTGTGTTTTATTATTATTTTTTTGGTTTGTTGTGTTTTGACAGTTATGTATATCCATGTGACCATCACCTCGAAACATGTAAAATCTGCTCACCATTCCAGAACATTATCCCTTGCTCCTTTGCAGTCAGTTTGTAGCCTGCCTCCTACTCACAACCTCAGAGGAACTGTATGACATCTCTGTTACCTTAGATGTTCTTAGCTTTCATAGAATTATAACCATGTATTTTGTGCTCTTTTGTGTTAAGCTTCTTTCACTCAACGTAGTATTTTCTGACATCATTCAGTGTTGTACAGTGGCTCAGTGATCAGGAGCCCACCTGCCAATGCAGAAGACGTGGGTTTGATCCCTGGGTCAGGAAGATCCCCTGGAGAAGGAGACGGTGACCCCCTCCAGTATTCTTTCCCGGGAGATCCCATGGACAGAGGAGCCTGACAAGCTACAGCCCATGAAGTCGCTAAGAGTTGCACGTGATTTAGCAACTAAACAACAACTACAACAACGACGGCGTTGTACTGTGTATCTGTGATTTGTTCCTTTTAATTGGTAAGGAGTCTCCCATTGTATTACTGTACTCTACTTTATTCAATCTCCTGTTGATAAACATTTGGGCTGTTTGCATTTGTGGCTAGTATGAATAAAGCTTCCTTTGAAAATTCCTGTACAAATATTTCTGTGGATATACGTTTTCATGTCTTTTCAGTAAGTAGCTAGGGTTGGGATTTCTGGATGATAGGGAAAGTGTATGTGTAACTTTATAAAAAGATGACATTTTCCCATTTTTCATCTCTACCAGTAACAGTATGTGAGAATTCTGGTGGCTCCAAATTTGATAATGTCATTTGATTTTAACTATCCTATAGTTTGTGACATGGTGTCTTCTTGAGGTTTTACTTTTCATTTTGCTGACAATTAATGATTTTGAGCATCTTTTCAGGATATAGTGACCATTTATTTTCTTTTGCAAACTGAGTGCTTAAGAATTTTGCCAAGTTTTTCACTTTTAAAAACTTGTTGGCTAAAAAAATTCTTTATATATTTATATTCACATTCTTTGTCAGCTATGTGTTATAAATATTTTTTTCCTAACTCATGCCTCCCAATTTTTTAAAATAGTATCTTTTCATGAACATAACTTTTAAAGTTTGGTAAGATCCAGTTTATAATTTTTTTATTTTATGGTTAGAGCTTCTATAGTCTTGTTTAAAGTATGCTTTGTCAACTGCAAGGTTGTGAAAATACCCTTCAAAATGTTTTTTAGAAGGTTTATGGTTCTTACCTATTTATGTTTAGGTTCATGGTCTAATATAAATTGCCTTTTGTGTGTTGAATCAGGAAGGGTTGTTTTCATTTTTTTTCATATTAGTATATTTGTTTATTTCAGTGCTGTTAAGAAGATACTGCTTTCTCTGTTGTTTTGCTGCTTTTCTCAAATACCAACTGAGGTTATATGTGAAGATCTCTTTATGAGCTTTCTGTTGTGTTCCATTGATTTTTATCTGTCCATCCTATGACAATCCCAGACTGTCTTGAATACTGTATTATTATAGCGACTCTTGACATCAGGTGATGGTGTAAATTCTTCAACTCGGCTCTTGCTTTGTAGAACAAGATCTAGATACCTTGAATTTCCATATAAATTTTCAAATCAACCTGTCAATTTCTAAAAAAAAAGTCCTGATCATTTGATTGCATTAAATCTATAGAGAACATGGGAAAAGAATGGACATCTTAACAGCATTCGGTACCTGAGTACCAAATAAATATCTATTTATACCAGTTTTTCTCAGCATTCTTTCCTAGTTTTCAGTGTAGACATTTAAAAAGTTATTGTAAATTATATCTATTTTTAGATTGTATTTTCCAATTATTTTATTGCTAGTGTGTTGAAATACAATTATGTTGCATATTGATAAGATGTCTTGTATATTGGCTGTTCAGTGAGTCTACATTGATTGCTAAATATAACATTACCTATAAGTTTTCATGGATGGCCTTTAACAGACTGAAGATCCCTTATATTCTTATTTTTTTGAGAGATTTAAAGAAATCTTGAATGGATACTACTATTAATTTCTAATGCATACCTTGAGATATGTATGTGGTTTATCTCCTCCATTCTGTTAATATCATAGCACGTTATTATTGTATGTTAACGTGTGTGTGTGTGTGTGTGTACTTGGTCATATCCAACTCGTTTTGACCCCATGGACTGTAGCCCACCAGGCTCCTCTTTGCATGGGGTTTTTGTAGCAAGAATACTAGAGTGGATTGCCATTTCCTTCTCCAGGGGATCTTCCTGACCCAGAGCTTGAATCTGCATCTGGCATTGACAGGCAGATTTTTTAGCACAGTGCCACCTGGGAAGCCCATATGTTAACATAATATACATTAACATATGTCATGGACAAGGACGGTTTTCGTATGTTAAAACATGTTTTACATTCCATTTGGAGTCTCCTTTTTACAAATTGATGGATTTAATCTGCTAATTTTGTTACTTTTTTTTTTCTTTTCTAATAATTTTGTTTATTTATATGTTTTTGGCTCTGCTGGGTCTTCACTGCTACGCGGGCTTTTCTCTAGTTGCAGTGAGTGCGGGCTCCTCTCTAGTTGCCGTCTGGATGCACGGGCTTCTCATTGTGGTGGCTTCTCTTGTTGCAGATCATGGACTCTAGGGTGTGCGGGCCTCACTGCGTGCAAGGTGTGGCTTCAGTGGTTTCTGCTCCTAGACTCCAGGGCACAGGCTCAATAGTTGTGGTGCACAGGCTTAGTTGCTCCGTGGCCTGGGGCATCTTCCCGAATCAGGGGTCAAACCCATGACTCCTGCACTGGCAGGCGGATTCTTAACCATTGACCACCAGGGAAGCCATTGAATGTTTTGCTTTTATGCTCCTGAGGGCCTTTTAGTGGTAACTTTGGTTCTTGTGTTATCATTGTAAGTTTGTTCTCCCGCACTGGACAGGGGAGTCCTGATTCTGAGCAGGGGTCTCACTCAGCTCTCGTGCCCTGACTCAGCCTTCGGTAGTCTCCCCTACACTTGAGGTCGGCAGATGGGTGAAGTCTTTGTGTGTGACTGGGGAGCCTTGGAATTGTAACCTGACCAGAGATCCCGTGTGTACCCATGACATATTCCTAGAAGTGAGGCTCTGGTTTCTTTTTACCACTCTGTGAGGGATGAAAAACACAGGTCTCTCATCTCCTCAGAAAGGCTCCTCACTGGAATTTAGTTCACTTAGATTTCCTTGTATCCTCAACTCTTGAATGGTTTCTAAAAGCTATAGAGTTGTAGTGTATCCAGCTAGTTGTGACTATTCGGTTGGGAGTAATGGTGTCATTGATTTTCTGCTTTCTGTCCAGAGGCCAATTCAGAGTGCACTTCTATTATCTCTGTATTATGAATGGAGAAATGGCTTCAAGGTCTCACAGCTTGGAATTGTTAAACTTGCATCTGTAATTTAGTTCTTTTCTGATCTCATTACCCATGTTCTTAACACATTACAGAGTCTATATTAACCACTTTCCATTTAGAAAAATGAATTACATTTTTTTTTTGGCAGAACTTACACTATTTTTACCCTTTCCTGAAGTATAACTTTAATGCCAGGCAAATATTTTCTATATTAGATTTACTTTGATCTTCATTGATCTACCAAGAATTTCAAGGAATATTTACAGATGATACTGCTTACTCTCTGTAGGATACCAGTGTGGAGAAGAGTCAGCAGGTACTCTATTTGTACCTCTTTGAATAAATTGAGCTTTTGCTCAAAATGAAATATGGGCCTCTAACCTGTGAATTTTAAAGGAAGAAAAATCTCATATATTCACTGCCAGGAGGTTGCAGTGTCTAGGACATCAGTCTGTATATACTTGAAAAAAAAAAAAGGGAAAATATTTATTCAAATGTAATAAAAAATAAAATACAATTCTAGAGTATTTTGCATGAACAAAATAATTAATGTAAAAGACAGCATGTTGTAAGTAGAGTGAAGGTTGCCTATTTTTGTCTTTCTCCATGATCTCTGGGAGAGGCAGGAGAAGGAGGTGGGTTTCTTCTCATTATAAAGCCCCAAATGCAATACTTTGGCTGGATCACTGGAGCCAGCTCCTCTTTTCCTGGCAGTCAACTCTCCAACTGTCCTCTGTAGCCCTCTGTCCTCAGAAATAGGCTTTCTGACACCCTGTTTCCTGTGTGTGAAGTCTAAGGTGATTGTTTTGATTTTCTGAGTTCCAGGTAAGAACTGAATCTGGAAAATGAGAGTTTCTTCTGGAAAGGCAAGGTTGGAGGCTGGAAAAAAAATTAGAGAACTCTAAGCAGAAACAGTGACAGATTTTATTTTCTTGGGCTCCAAAATCACTGAGGACATTGACTGAAGCCATGAAATTAAAAGATTGCTTCCTCATTGGAGGGAAAGCGGAGACATCACTTTGCTGACAAAGGTGCATATAGTCAAAGCTATGGTTTTTCCAGTAGTCATGTACAGATGTGAGAGTTGGACCATAAGGAATTCTGAGCATGATGGTTTTGAACTGTGGTGCTGGAGAAAACTCTTGAGAGTCCCTTGGACAGCAAGGAGATCAAATCAATGAATTCTAAAGGAAATCAACCCTGAATATTCATTGGAAGGACTGAACTGGGAAAGGAGAAGGAGAAGGGATTACAGAGGATTAGATGGTTGGATGGCATCACCGACTCAATGGACATGAGTTTGAGCAAATTCTGGGAGATAATGAAGGACAAGGAAGCCTGGTGTGCTCTGTTCATAAGGTCACAAAGAGCTGGATGCGACTTAGCAACTGAACAACGACCGCGAGGCAGCTAAGGGAACACAAGATTGACTTCAATAGGAAAGAGCTGGAGAGATGGTAATTTAAAGTAAATAAATGCTATAAAGTTTATCTTTTTTACCATTTGTCCTATGCCTACAGTTGTGATTAGAATAAGGATTCAGTGTGTTTTTATTGGCCATCATGTAGAAATTCCTTCAGGTCTAAGTAGTTGAGATTTAAAAAAGATTCTTCTGTGTATTTAGCCAGCAGCCTGTCATTACATAAGATATGCCAGACCTTTTCATTCTGGGCCTCAAAATGCATGTTCCTTTGTGAGTGAAAAACCCACTTCAACATAAAGAAAACACAAAATGAAATCGTATAGATTACATGCTCTAGGAGCTTGGAGAGGAAAAAATAGATATTTTATCTTTTCAGAGGAAGAAATTGGAAAGTCATTCAAACAAATGAAAGTTGAGCAGCATTTGAAACCGTAAGTACTTAATAAGGATGTAAGAAACAGAGGGAGCTTGCAGATGAAGGGGACAAGACCTCCTCACCTTGATGCTCAAGTAAGGGGACAGTCAGACAAAGGTCTTGGTGAGCCCAGACGCACGGAGAGGTCCAGTGCAGTTGAGTGCAGGGCTCTGAGGGCTGGATGAAGTCTGGTGGTGAAGCCATTTCTAGGTGTTGAACTGTGTTCTGTAGACAGCAGAGGTAACTGGAGGAATGGATGTAAGCTGTTACTGGAGAAACTGAAATTTTCCAGATAGCGTACGGTAGAAAAAATATTCATATAATTAGAACATCTCAGAACAATAAGGGTGACTGCATGCCAGGCTTTGAGCTGGAGAGAAACCCTGGGGTACAGTATGAGGAACCCCTTTTCTTTTCGCTAAAGTATGTTTGACACATGGCATTAAGTATGTTTAAGATGTTCAGAGTGTTGATTTGATGCATTTATATTGTGATGTGATTGCTATTGTAGCCAGAGTACTTCTACCATGTCACATAATTATAGTGCCTTTTGTTTTCAGAGTAATTAAGATCTAATCTCTTAGCAAGTTTAAGGGTTATAAAACAATCTTGCTGCCTGTATTCACTGTACTGTCTGTTAGATTCCCTTTCTAAAATGTGCACCATCAGTGCCTGTATGCTGTTTGTATCTTCGCTTTCCTTTCTCTTCCTCTCTCTGTCTCTGTCACTGTCTCTCTCTGTCCCTATCAAGAGAAAGAGCCTTTAAAGACGGATCCAGCTTTGTAGGCATGGCCACCGGCACTGTGCCCTTCTTGGCATAGTCCTGCCTGATAGTCTTGTGATAATTTTGAGCATTTAAATGTGGATTCTTTCTTCAGTACAACTTTTACAAAACACAAGAGCTGCAGAATATAATAGAATAGAGGCTATGGATGCAGACCCTGGAGTTGCCTGAAAAAAATGCAACCTGAAAGTTGAGAATTGTATCTTGTTTGGCAGACATACTGAGGACTCAAGCCTGGGAGACAGCTTCTCGAATCACTCTGAGGGAGCATTCCCAAGACGTAAGGGAGGAGCCAGGATATACAGGAGTTTTTTTGGGGGAAAAAAAGTAGAAATCAGGTAGTCAGAACATCAAAATTTACTGTTAACTAAAGAAAAACACGGTTTCCCAGGTGGCACTGATGGTAAACATCTACGTGCTGTTGCAGGAGATGCAGGTTCGATTCCTGGGTTAGGAAGATCTGTTGGAGAAGAAAGTGGCAACCCACTCCAACATTCTTGCCTGAAGAATCCCAATGACAGAGAAGCCTGGTGGGCTATGGTCCATGAGATCACAAACAGTCAGACGTGACTGAACATGCACACATATAAAGAAAAACAAACATCTCAAGTTAATGAATTTAGCACTTTTCTGTACATGGGAAGATGCAAGAGTCGGGGCTCTTTAAGATCAGTCCTTTGCTAGGCAGCTTAATTGAAAGTAGGGTCCTGATTTCCTCCAAACTGAGGGTGCACAGTCTGGGCGGCTGCAGCGGCTGATGGCTTGATGGCCACACATATTCTGTTTATTGGTATGGTAGGCCAAGATCTTCAGCTTTGTACACAGAGTGTATGAGAAAAGGATTCACCAGCCAGTCTCCAGCTGGCAAGAACTTTAGAGGCTCAGGTAACCTATTAGAAGCATTGTTTTAATTTATGACATGTTAAAAAAAGTGAAGGCATTTCATTTGTGATTAATTCTAGGAGATATACAAGGCAAACAAAGGTGTTGGGATTATATCCTAGCTTGATAAAAGAAAATGACTTCATCCTCTGACATTGAAAAGAAACTGAGAAAAGGGAACACCTGCTGCATTCCTGTTACCCGCTGGGAACATCCCTAGTCCCCTAAGGGGAGGTGAGTGAATAGATCCACCTCTTCAGTAGAGGTTCATTCTCTTCTCTCTTTCTCTCGTATTCTCTTCTGTCTTCATTATATGTGAAGATCTCTTTAGGTAAACTTTTCCTTTGCTTTGGCAGCAATGGAACAACTTTCAACATTGAAAAATATTAAAATTCATTTTAGTAAATTTAAAGACCTTAAGAAATTATAAACAGACACCACCCAGGTTCTGTAGATGAATTGTCTGCCATAAAGGCAGCATGAATTAGATCAGGATTTTATATCACAGATAGGTGGGGCTAGAATGTTATTTTCTGCTGGGTTTTGATTTGTTTCTATATCTCTCTACTCTTATTTTTTACTTTGTGCTGTTTTTTTTTTTTTTAAGATTTTATTTGTTTATTTGACTGTGCCTGGTCTTGCTTGCAGCATGCAGGATCTTTAGTTGCGGGATGCAAACTCTTAGTTGTGGTATTCAGGGGCTCTAGAAGGGAGTATGTCAAGGCTGTATATTGTCACCCTGCTGATTTAACTTGTATGCAGAGTACATTATGAGAAACGCTGGGCTGGAGGAAGCACAAGCTGGAATCAAGATTGTTGGAAGAAATATAAATAACATCAGATATGCAGATGACACCACCCTTATGGCAGAAAGTGAAGAGGAAATGAACAACCTCTTGATGAAAGTGAAGAGAGTGAAAAAGTTGGCCTAAAGCTCAACATTCAGAAAACTAAGATCATGGCATCTGGTCCCATCAATTCATGGCAAATAGATGGGTAAACAGTGGAAATAGTGACTGACTTTATTTTTTGGAGCTCTAAAATCACTGCAGATGGTGATATTAAAAGATGAAATTAAAAGACACTTACTCCCTGGGAGGAAAGTTATGAGCAACCTAGACAGCATGTTAAAAAGCAGAGACATTACTTTGCCAACAAAGGTCCGTCTAGTCAAGGCTATGGTTTTTCCAGTAGTCATGTATGGATGTGAGAGTTGGACTATAAAGAAACCTGAGCACTGAAGAATTGATGCTTTTGAACTGTGGTGTTGGAGAAGACTCTTGAGCATCCCTTGGACTGCAAGGAGATCCAACCAGTCCATCCTAAAGGAAATCAGTCCTGAGTGTTCATTGGAAGGACTGATGCTGAAGCTGAAACTCCAATATTTTGGCCACTTCATGCGAAGAGCTGATTCATCTGAAAAAAACCCTGATGTTGGGAAAGATTGAAGGTAGGAAGAGAAGGGGACGACAGAGGATGAGATGATTGGATGGCATTACCTACTCGATGGGCATGAGTTTGGGTAAACTCCAGGAGTTGGTGATGGACAGGGAGGCCTGACATGCTGTAGTTCATGGGGTCACAAAGAGTCGGACACGACTGAGTGACTGAACTGAACTGAAGTTCTCTGCCCAGGGATGGAACCTGGGCCCCTTATATTGAGAGTGCAGAGTCTTAGCCACTGGACCATCATGGAAATTCTCATGCTGCCTTTGACATTAATTTCAGTTACATATTCTGAGATAACCTGGGCTCTTCCAGGCCCTATGAAGATGGACTAGTAGGGGATATCATGGTATTAGAGAGACCTTTAGTGCTGGAAAACCCTGATGTTTTGGAAACTCGTGTATAAAATTGAGATGGCAAATGACTTCCTGAAACTGGCTGATAACCCTTGGAAAATAAGCTCAGTGAACAGTATATGTTATAATGCATACTTAAATTTGACCCTTTTTAGTTCACATTGTTTTTCTCTTCTTGCCCTCCATGGAAGGTAAAGTTATGTATCTGAGACATATCACTTAGTGTGAACATTATTTAGCTTGGTTGGCAGAATATTTGACAAGGCATCACGGCATATGAATTTTTTTATTGTAAATATCAGTTTCAATATATAAAGTAGAAGTAAAGATATGATGTAGTAAACTCTTACAAAGTAATTGCTGTGCTGTCATTTAAAGTGGGCCATTACCTAAATTGGTCTGTTTTACTTTTCCTGCAGATGGCCTTTTATATTAATGTTATCTTTGCTTATACAATGAAATTTGAAGTGGGTAGACTTAACAAGAAGACTAGAGAAGAGCAATGTTGGGACAAAAATGGGTCAAAATAGCAGATGTAACAAAATAAAGTGAAAAACAGAATATAGGATTTTATTATGGGGTAAAGTCTGTGTCCTGATGCAGAAAACACCAAGGGGTACATAAAATTAAGTGTGTAACATACACACAATGGAATATTACTCACCTTTAAAAAGGAACATATTTGAGTCTGTTCTAATGAGTGGATGAACCTAGAGCCTATTATACAGAGTGAACTAAGTCAGAAAGAGAAAGACAGATATTGTATATCAACACATATATATGGAATCTAGAAAGATGGTACTGACGATCCGACATGCAGGGCAGCAAAGAAGGTACAGACATAAAGAATAGACTTTTAGACTCAATGGGAGAAGGAGAGGGTGAGATGATTTGAGAGAGTAGCACTGAAACATATACATTATCATGTATAAAATAGGTAGCCAGTGGGAGTTTGTATGACAAAGGGGACCCAAAGTTGGTGCTATGTGACAACCTAGAGGGATGGGGGTGAGGGAAATGGGAGGGCTATAGGGGGATTCAGGGGAGAGGGGACATGTGTATGCATGTGGCCAATTCATGTTGATGTATGGCAAAAACCATTCTGATATTATAAAGAAAGTATCCTCCAATTAAAATTAAAAGAAAAAAAATTAAGTGTGCATCTCCTGAATTAATAGACAAAATATCTATTGGCAACAATATCTTATAGTTGCCTATATTAAGATTCCTTTTATAGGGCTCCAAAGATATTTCACATGGACCACTGAATTTTGTGCAGGCTTTTCAGTATCAGAAAAATGGAGCTGAATTAGAAAGCACTCATGAGCAGAGAGATGGATAAGAGCCTGTGGAGTTTACACATTACGAAACATAATTGAGTGAAAAATATGGTTTAACTCATCACTACTGTGAAACAGGGCCTCTCAGAATGTGATAACCCAGGCCTATGGTGTTTCATGAGTGTGTTAGGAGCCCTATGGGATGGACAGGCTTCCTCTTCTTACGGACAGAGGGGTCCTAACTAGGTGGTAGTGATGTGTGTTGGCCTTCAGGCTTCTGTGAAAGTGGCTGGAGTCGTTCAGGCTAGATTCTCAGCCTTATAGGAGAGGCAGTTGCTTGGGATGTCGGCACCTAGCTAAAGGAGATTCCTGGCGATGCTGTGGAGCCCCGGAGACCCTTTATGTGAGTGGATCCACCCTGGATTGGCCAGGGAATCTCTTCAAGAGTGTTGTGTTGCCCAATGAAGGAAGTTGGAAACCTGAGGTTATGTTGTGGTGACCAGGGAGCTGCAGTAACTCGTGTCATCTTTTTTTTTTTTTTTAGAAACTAATTTATTTCTGGCTGGGCTGAGTCTTCATTGCTACTCAGGCTTTTTTCCCGTTGCAGCGAGCAGGGGCTGCTCTCTAGTTGCAGGGCGAGGGCTTCTCATTGTGGTGGCTTCTCTTGTCATAGAGCACGGGCTCTAGGGTGTATGGGCTCGAGAGCATGGGCTCCGTAGTTTCGCACGGCCTTAGTTGCTCTGCAGCATTTGGGATCTTCTGCATCAGGGATCAAATCTGTGTCGCCTGTATTGGCAGGTGGATTCTTTACCATGGAGCCACCAGGGAAACCCCTCATGTCATCATTGTAAGACTGTCTTGCAAATCAGTGACTCAGAAGCCAGGCTGTAATTTCCCCCGGGGACTGTGATGAGGGTAGCAGAGACTTTCAGCCCTCCAGCAAGGAGCGTAAAGGACTGTCATATCCGCAGTCACAGTGACAGACTTTGGAGGAGTGTGAGTTACAACCAATGTGGAGAAAGTTGAAATACAAAAGCACAGTGGTGGTGACATTGGTTGTGACACAGGACAACTCAGTAGTGTTCACTTAGTTCAGTTGCTCAGTCATGTCCATTTCTTTGCGACCCCATGGACTGCAGCACACCAGGCCTCCCTGTCCATCACCAACTCCCAGAGTCCACCCAAACTCATGTTCTTTGAGTCAGTGATGCCATCCAACCATCTCATCCTCCGTCGTCCCCTTCTTCTCTTGCCCTCAATCTTTCCCGGCATCAGGGTCTTTGCAAATGAATTAGCTCTTCGCATCAGGTGGCCAAAGTTTTAGAGTTTTAGCTTCAACATCAGTCCTTCCAGTGAATATTCAGGACTGATTTCCTTTAGGATGGACTGGTTGGATCTCCTAGCCGTCCAAGGGACTCTAAAGTGTCTTCTCCAACACCACAGTTCAGTCCCTCTCTGTTCTAGAGCTGGGGGAATTTGGAAGCAAATGTATCAGTGGTGCAAACTACTCTTCCTTTTGAAACTTAAGACCGGTGGTAGTCTTGTCATGGGTAGGACTGGAAGCTACCACCCTTTTGGGTGTTAAAAAGAATGACACAAAAACTCGCGGAAAAGTTAATTGATCAGTAGGTCAGGAATGACAGTGTCTGACCTTGGTGAGGATCCAATATGAAAACCTGATTTGGTGCCTCTTACATCTGAATATGCCTGAAGCAGGACTTTGTCTTCCAGGTGACAGTTTTGGCGAATCTCTAAGGGATTATAAGGAATGATGACAAAAGTCTCCCGTACCAGATACACAGCATAGTGAGCAGGAGGTGATCGCAGAAACACCTGTTAGTCTGCAGTGGGGTGTGTTTGAGCACCTTAGGATCAGATCTGTGGTTCCTATAGCTAGATACTTTTCACTGTTTAATCTCATTTCATTTTCTGAAATGCATTCATCATATTCTTGTATAAAAGCTACAGAGCAATATTGGTTATTTTTATAACTCTACCTTTCTAAAAAATAATGCATTTATTTTAATTGGAGAATAATTACAGTATTGTGATGGTTTTTGCCATACATCAACATGAATCAGCTGCAGGTATACATGTGTCCCCCCATCCTGAATCCCCCTCCCACCTCCCTCCTACAGTTCTGCCTCTAATGTGAGTGTGTATGTTTTCATTATGTTGTGTATAGAAAGGTGTTGGACATGTTTTACCATACAGAATGGTAGTTATCACAACCTTTATTTTTACGTATAGCTCCAAATTAGAGTGCGTTTTTTTCTTTTTTGTATGTGTGAATCTGTGGTTATAAACAGTGATGATGTTTACACAGGCTGAATCATGATGCAACTAGTTGAAATATAGGTTTTGTGTAAAAAAGAAAAGCTATTTTCGATGAGATGTTTTCCAGTCACAGGTGTACTAGTATTTGTCTGTCCATAACCAGGCAGCTCAAGGATGTAGAAATTGTTGCTGGTTCTAGGGATCTCATTGATGCTATTAAGTGTGTATCACTACCATCTCCTGCACACCAACAAAGAGAAAATATATGCTATTCCTGCAAGTAGAGCAGCATCTGGACACTCAGAGTCAGGGGAAAAGTTTTAGAAGCTAATGCAAGGGAGTATGGAGGGAACAGGACAGTTGGTCATTTCAGAAACAAGACAAAGGAGGGATGGGAGCATGAAGGTTATATATTAATACTTTAAATGCCTTTTCCCCGAAGCAGAACATATAAAAGGGGATGATGAGAAGATGAAACTTGGCTCTTCACAGATGTGCCAGTTCCGCTGATAGCAGGAAAGGATTTTGTTGACTGGTGCGAGGCTTAAAGAACACTTATTGGTTCTTGTGCTTTCTGTGGAGAATTTCTCTGGAACCTATTTTAAAATCTAAAAAACATTTTATGAGAAAAATAAGAAAAAATGTCAAGGTCTTCAGCAACATGGCTCGAAAGATACTGGTTTATAAATAATATTACAGATGGAGTATTTGCGAGGTTGAAAACAGATTATTATTAAGTTATCCTAATGGATAATAGGAGAAATTGAAGCCATTATAAAGCAATATATTTAAAGACAATTCAGGGTTTCAGCTGACCTTAGAAAGGCAGTTGCAAACAGCTTCAGAGATAATCTTTCTATATGTTTCTTGGAGGAGGAGGTGAGTTATGAGGGAAGATTCATCTTTGACTGAAAAAGGATTCATTCTTGGCAGTGAACCAGCATCTTAGATCAAAGAAAACGAGATCATGCTGGGGAAAAAGAGCTATGTTCCCCAGAGGGCACTGCAACTTTATCTTCATCGTCTTATTGATTTCACCAAGAAAGATAAAGAAAACACCTTATCAGCAGTCAATCTGGGGTGATGGAAAACTGGACCTTTATCATATAATTTTCTGTACTTGTCTATAATTGCAAAATTTGAAAAACAGAATGAATAGTCAATTAAAACAGAATTATGATACAAGAATCTCTTACATTTTACACCTATATGTGGTGTGGGTATGAGCATAAGAAAGTTTTAGAACGGGACTTCCCCGCAGTCCAGTGCAGGAGATGCAGGTTCGATCCCTGCTTGGGAAACTAACACGCATGTGCTGCACAGAGCAGCCAGAAAGAAAAAAGACACTGTGCAAATGAAAGCCACACATAGGAAGGTACCATCCCATGTTTTATCATGTTTTCTGCCACCTGCAATGATCGCTACCCATTCACAGGTTCTGTTTTTCCTGTGTGACTAGCCGAGCCTTTGATAATGAAACAGAAGTGCTCTTGGACCACGTCCTGCATGCTGGGGCACCTGGGCCAGGACAGGTGGGAGGCAGATGGCCTGGTGGGTCTAGGTGGCCGGCCGGAGCCAGCCTGCCTTCGAAGTCTGGCTTGGCTCCCAGCTGGCCGTGTGTCGAGAAGGTTGTTTCCTGTTCTGCACCTCAATCCCTCATCTGTACAGTGTGGAGGGAAAAAGAGTGGCTGCCTTTTAAATTCTGAAGCTGAAATCACAGTGAAGAGGAAAGGTGTTAATATGTGTTTAGTACAAAGGGAAGGGGATCTGACTCATTATAAGCGTTCAGTAAATACTCTCACTATGTAGTAGAGACTCCTGTTCTCAAGGCATCTAACATCTCCTGTGTTTCACAGTCCTTTGTTCATGGAAACCTTTTACACAGAAAAGACCCTACATTCTTTAAACTATAAAATCTCAGGAGGAAATTTCTCCTAGATCAGCTCCTTTGAGAGACTCAGCATCTTGGTTAAAAATGAAAATGGAAAAAAACACTTTCTTTAAAGAGCTCAAGATCATAAGGAAATTAATGACATTAGAGAGCATTAAGAAACATACTAATCTGATCCATGGCAGAAAGTATTAGCATCATGGTCTGGGAAAAGGACAAAGCTAATGGAATGAATATTCATTAAACGTTTAAAAAGTTTTCTACTCTTCAGAACATTTGTCTGTGAGAAAGAGCAGTCTGTGTTTCTTTTTAATGCCGTTTGAAAGAAGGGAAGGAAAAAACACGTTTGAATGAAGAAGAGAGAAATGATGTTTGATCTGGTTTTGATTTAAGGGGGGAAATTGAAAAAAAAATTCTTTAAAACAAATCAGCAACCACTTCCCTCCCTCAACGTGATGCATACATAGTGGTGAAGCCCTGCCATTCCTCTTGGAAGTGGTCTACCCTGGGATAAATTACCTAATGAACTCATCCCTGCCCCCCCTTTGTTTTAACTGGCAAAGGTCGCATAGTCTTGAAATATATCTCAGTGACTCCATTCATCAGGCTTCTAATGTCCTCCTATGGATGTCAGGGGAGAGGAAATGGCACCCCACTCCAGTACTCTTGCATGGAAAATCCCAGGGACGGGGGAACCTGGTGGGCTGCAGTCCATGGGGTTGCAAAGAGTCGGACACGACTGAGTGATTTCACTTTCACTTTTCACTGTCACGCGTTTGAGAAGGAAATGGCAGCCCACTCCAGTGTTCTTGCCTGGAGAATCCCAGGGATGGCGGAGCCTGGTGGGCCGCCGTCTATGGGGTCGCACAGAGTCGGACACGACTGAAGCGCCTTAGCAGCAGCAGCAGCAGCGTGGACGTCAGACTCCAGCGCCTGGAGAAGGTCAAGAGCAGAGCTGAGATTAAAGGTGGGCTCAGCGTGAAGGCACCATGAGTCTGGTGAGGGTCAGGGAAGGACATACATTCACGAAGGGAACCCAGCCACTTCTGCCAGTATGCAGGCTAGATGTTCCAGAAAGTGGGATTTTTATTTGAAACTTTGTAATTTTATTTCTTAAAATTTATTGGGTGTATGGTTGATTTGCAATGTTGTATTACTTTCTGCGATACAGTAAAGTGAATCAGTTATACATATACCCATTCCTTTTTAGATTTTGTTCCCATATAGAGAACTGAGTAGAGTTTCCTGTGCTATATAGTAGGTCCTTATAAACTGCCTATTTTATATCCTGTAGTGTGTATGTGCAGAGTCGGACATGACTGAAATGACTTAGCATGCATGCGTGCATTGGAGAAGGAAATGGCAACCCGCTCCAGTGTTCTTACCTGGAGAATCCCAGGGTAGAGGAGCCTGGTGGGCTGCCGTCTACGGGGTCGCACAGAGTCGGACACGACTGAAGCGACTTAGCAGCAGCAGCAACAGCAGTGTGTATGTGTCAGTCCCAGATGTTCTAGAAATTGGGATTTTTATGTGAAATCTCATGGATTTTAAAGCCTTACTCAAAAAGAAAAAGCTAAACATAATTTTGCCTGACTCTTGATTTTTTTTTTTTAAACGACTGCCCCAGTATAACATGGTGGCACGACTTTGGTTTTTCAGTTATGACTTGGGACGTAAAAAAGACTGTCCATATATATCACTTTGCAGACAAACTGGGTGGCTTGATGTTTCCTGACTATGCCCAGTGCTGTCTTATATCTGCGGCTTTTCTTGTATTACCAAAGATTTTTCTGCATCCATTGTCTGACACTCTAAATTCCAGTTTGCACAGATGCCAAGATCACCTGAAACTTGATGCAGTTACTTTCAATTGGAAGCAACATTTCCAACCCAAATCCTTAGAGGATTTATTACACCTCTTATGATATTCTGCAAATGTCTACCTTGTGCTTTAAGTATTTGCATACAGGCTTTAGGGACATATTCTAGCCAATTTTGTATGAGCAAAAATAATGCTCATGTAGTGCGTGCTACAAAATTGTAACCACTGTTTTCTTTTGGTGTATTTTCTTCCACTCTTCTCCAAGAAAATATGGCAAAGTAATTTATTAGACTCTAAGGTGGGAATAGCAAAGTAGCTATACACCAGCAGAGGGAGAATATAAAAGCTTACTGAACCATTCCCATTGCTTTAAGAGCATTAAGTATTTCATTGTTGTTTAATCCTCGCTATTTTGATAGAGAAAATACAGTATCTTGATATTTTGAAAAATTTAAAAGAAAAGATGTTCTATTTTTTCAGGTTTCACCTATATCTGGGCAACAGGCTGAGGACATATTTATAGTAGGTCATGTGATAATAATAGTAATATCAAGTGTGTATACCAGCTGTTATTCTAAGCACTGTATAAATTTTAATCCATTTAATCCTTAGGAAAGCCAATGGTGTATAGACTATTATGATTCTGATGTTACAGAAGATGAAACTGAGAAAATTAAATGTTAGATAGCTGGCCTGTAATCACAAAACTACTAAGAAGCACAGACAGCATGAAACCCTCTCCTAACTTCTTGTTGCTGCTGTTGTTTAGTTGCTAAGCTGTGTTGGACTCTTTGCGACCCCATTGACTAAAGCCTGCCAGGCTCCTCAGTCCATGGGATTCTCCAGGCAAGAATACGGCAGTGAGTTGCCAGACCCTCCTACAAGGGATTTTCCTGACCAGGGATCAAACCTATATCTCCTGGTTGACTGGCAGATTACTTACCATTGTGCCACCTGGGAAGCCCTGTTTCTCTTTAAAAGCTCTGACTCAGCACCTCCCAAAACAGTTCTTTCAAAGTCTGTACTGTTTGTGGATAGAACCTTTCCAGCAATGGGCTCAGGTAGGACTTTAAAAAGCTCAGAATACTCAGCATTAAAAAAAAATTCATTTGAATCAGTTCTACTCAGGTGGACAGAACTGGAGCCCATTATCCAGAGTGAAGTAAGCCAGAAGGAAAAACAACAATACAGTATACTAACGCATATATATGGAATTTAGAAAGACAGTAACAAGAACCCAGCATGCGAGACAGCAAAAGGAACGCAGATGTATAGAACAGACTAGTGGACTCTATAGATGAGGGCAAGGGTGGGATGATATGGGAAAATGGCATTGAAACATGTTAATTATCATATGTGTAATCAATCGCCAACCCAGGATTGATGCTCGGGGCTGGTGCATCGAGATTTCCCGGGGGGAGGGGGGAGGGAGGAGGGAGGGAGGGGGGTTCTGGAGGGGGAGCATATGTAAACCCATGGCTATATCATGTCATTGTATGGCAAAACTAATAAAAAAAAAATAAATAAAAAGCTCAGAATATCAGCGGCAATTTCTCTCCAGCTTTGAAAGTTGAGTTTAAAATGTTCTTTGAAGCATTTTACCAGGCAGACTTGTGTTATTTTGCAGATTAATAATTTTTGAAAATAATTTGTGTTTTAGAATTTTGATGGTTTGGGGGTACCTTGGAACCATAGTCAGTGTGGTATTTCATTTTTTGTTCTCCCTTCACAGTAGATCTGATCCCAAACACCTTCTAAGAATAAAGTTATATAAAGGAGATTTTTACTAACTGAAAAATGTTTTACATACTGAAAAAATGCATCTAATGTTCAGTGAACATTAGTGCATAAGATGGATGAAGAAATAGACAGTTCAGCAATATCTTAAAGCCAAGATAGCCGGTGTTTCATAGTAACAATTATTGGAGAAAAATTCTTTTGCTTGTGCATTCCTAAACTTGCTTGGAGACTTTCATATTTCTGGCTTTGTTTATCGCTTCTTGGAATAAAAATTATTCTGCTATTCTTAGCAGATTTGGAAAACTCATTGTGTTGAATTATTAAACACGTTCGGTAAAAGCAAGGGGAATGCCGGGGAGACTGGAAGATCTCAGGAGGCTTCCTTTTAATTCCTCGGCCCCACCCCTCAATGTGAAAGGAAATGAAAGAAGCCTGGTAAACTGACTCAGAAGAGCTATCCACAAGGCGACATCTGTCTCAGTAATAGTAATGCATTCCATATTTTAGCTACTAACTTCTCTGAGAAGTCCTCTCTTCCCTCCAGTGTGTCATCTCTTATGACATGTGGGTCAGTCATTCTACTCCTTTGTGTTCTAGCATCTTGTCCTTTATTACCATATGCTCCAGCAGCGCACTCCCCTCTTTACCCCATCAGGACATCTTTCCCATGTCTGGTGCATGACAGTCTTTCCCCTTTAATGTTGTTCAGGGAGGGATGTCTCTTTCCAATGTGCATTCAATTTGTGACATTTTTCTTTCCCTGGGGCATCTACATTTCAACTCTGTTTCTCCAGAATGGATTACTCTTACTGTGAATGTTTTGAACTTTTGTTTGGCAAAACAAAAGTTCCAATGTTGTTTTGCTACTATAATGTTTGTTTTGTTACTATAAGATTTATCATGGAGGTATCATTTTATTTTGATAAAGATAAATGATAAGATATTTTGATAAAGATAAATGATAAGATTTATCATTTCATGTTGGCATGCTGAATGTTGTGTTGGGATGCTAGATAAAAATTCCCTTTGCGTATCTTGGGGGCAGGGTGTGCTGGAGGAGATTGTCCGGGGAGGTGGGATATCTCCTTTTTGCAATAGGTAGAGATTTTGTTGCAGGAAGGAGGAGCCCTTCCAGGGCCTAAGAGTGGGCCCTTGGAAATTTAACACTGGAAATGAATTGTCCAAGGAGATACATGGCAATTAAGAGCTCAAGGGAAGCCCCTTTATTGAGATGGGGTGCCCATGTGGAGAGCAGCATGGTAAGGGAACCCAGGAGGACTGCTCCGCCATGTGGCTCACAGTCTCTGGTTTTATGGTCAAGGTTAGTTTCCAGGTTGTTTCTAGACAATTATTCTGATTCTGGGTCTGTCTGGTGGCATGCTCATTGGTCAGCCAAGATGGATTCCAGCAAGGATTCTGGGAAGCTGTTAGGATGTATGAACTGGTGTCTCCTCTTCCCTTTTGAACTTTGCTGAATTCTTTCAATTGGTGGTAGCTTGTTAGTTCTAAGTTCCTTACCAGGACCTACTGTTTAAGATAACTCATGCAAGTGATTACTGTGGTGTCTGGCCAGGGCAGGCGGTTTCAGTCAGCGGTTCCCCTAACAATTTGATGTTCCTAAGTGGTAAAGAACTCGGCTGCTAATGCAGGAGGCATAAGAGATGGGGGTTTGATCCCTGGGTTGGAAAGATCCCCTGGAGGGAGGGCTTAGCAACCCACTCCAGTATTCTTGCCTAGAGAATCCCATGGACAGAGGGGCCTGGTGGGCTACAGTCTATAGAGTCACACAGAGACACAATAAAGGGACTTAGCACACATACACGCTCAGGCTAAAGGAACTTTCCCTCATTGCCTTTTTGAGTTTTCATCTTGTTATTGTTCTCTGGAAGACTCCTGTTTACTGTAAGTAATCTCATGGCCAAAACGGGGAAAAAATTGTGTGTGTGTGTATTTAGTGAGGATTAGAAGAAGGAGAGAAGGAGAGAAGACTTAGTTATGCCTACCATGTGATAAACATGCTAATATGTGCTTTCATAGATTAATTCTCATTTCGTTGATCCTCTGTGTAATATAATAGATAAAAGCATAGATTTTGGAGCTAAAATGTTTGCTTAGTTTCCCAGCTTCACCATTTACTAGCTGTATAACCTTGGGGACTTCTCTCAATCTCTCTGGAGATCCAATTTCTTTTGTTTGTAAAATGTGAACATTATTATTTGTGAAAAGTGTTGTTATGGAGTTTAATCAAGTTAAATTCAAATCAGAGTATTCAGTTTTGGTTCACTTAGCTTAGTACCTGAAGTTTGCTCCAGAATCTTTAGCTGTTATAACTCCTTAAAGGGGTATGAAATGTAACTGCACCCATCTTAAAAGATGAAATAGTTCAGTGGAAGAGTGTAAAGGAATTTCTCTGTTATTGAATACCCTATAAGTGACAATGATGGAATCAAGATCAAAGTATGTGTTTTAGTGAAGATACAGATTGGGCTACTGTGAGAGAAACATGAAATATTATGCTAGAAAATGACAGCCATTTTAGATCAGTAGATTTCAGGGGCCCACAATTTTTCGTTTTTGAGGTCTGCCCTTGTTTGCACAGTCCAAGAGGGCAAAGGTCAAGAGGGAAGGCATGCCCTGCCTTTAAGACAATAGTTCTTAAGTTCAGGTTTGCACATTAAAATCACTGGGGGAAGTGTTTGCCAAACATTGATCCTCAGTCCTCTCCTCCTTAGAGATTCTGACTCAGTTGATCTGATAGAAGGTTTTTTCTTTTTTTAAGCAGATTAAATTTTTTTTTATTGAAGGATAATTGCTTTACAGTATTTTGCTGTTTTCTGTCAAACCTCAACGTGAATCAGACATAGGTACACGTATATCCCCTCCCTTTTGAACCTCCCTCCCCATCCCACCCCTCCAGGGTGATACAGAGCCCCTTGTTTGAGTTTCCCGAGCCATCCAGAAAATTCCCTTTGGCTGTCTATTTTACATATGGTAATGTAAGTTTCCATGTTACTCTTTCCATACATCTCACCCTCTGCTCCCCTCTCCCCATATCCTTAAGTCTATTCTCTATGTCTGTTTCTCTGTTGCTGCCCTGTAAATGAATTCTTCATTACCATTTTTCTAGATTCCAAATATGTGTGTTAGAATGCGATATTTGTCTTTCTCTTTCTGACTTACTTCACTCTTTATAATAGGTTCTAGGTTCATCCACCTCATCAGAATGGACTCAAATGCATTCCTTTTTATGACCGAGTAATATTCCATTGTGTATATGTACACCACTTTTTATCCATTCATCTGTCGATGGACATCTAGGTTGCTTCCATGTTCTAGCTATTGTAAATAGTGCTGCAATGAACAATGAGGTACATGTGTTTTTTTCTTTCAACCCTGGTTTCCTCAGGGTATATGTCTAGGAGTGGGATTGCTGGGTCGTATGGTGGTTTTATTCCTAGTTTTTTAAGGAATCTCCATACCACCTTCCATAGTCGCTGTATCAATTTACATTCTCACCAACAGTGCAAGAGTATTCCCTTTTCTCCACACCCTCTCCAACATTTATTGTTTGTAGGCTTTTTGATGATAGCCATTCTGTCCCATGTGATGTGATATCTCATTGTGGTTTTGATTTGCATTTCTCTAACAATGAGTGATGTTGAGCATCTTTTCATGTGTTTGTTAGCCATCTGTATGTCTTCTTTGGAGAAATATCTGTTTAGGTCTTTCCCCCACTTTTTGTTTTTCTAGCACTGAGTTGTATGAGCTGCTTGTATATTTTGGAAATTAACCCTTTGTCAGTTGTTTCATTTGCTATTATTTTCTCCCATTCTGAGGGTTGTCTTTTCACTTTGCTTATAGTTTCCTTTGCTGTACAAAAGCTTTTAAGTTTAATCAGATCCTACTTGTTTACTTTTGTTTTTGTTTCTATTACTTTAGGAGGTGGGTCATAGAGGATCTTGCTTTGATTTATGACATCGAGTGTTCTGCCTATGTTTTCCTCTAAGAGTTTCATAGTTTCTGATCTTACATTTAGGTCTTTAATCCATTTTGAGTTTATCTTTGTGTATGGTGTTAGGGAGTGTTGTAATTTCATTCTTTTACATGTAGCTGTCCAGTTTTCCCAGAACCATTTATTGAAGAGGCTGTCTTCACCCAATCTTATATTCTTGTCTCCTTTGTCAAAAATAAGGTAACCATAGGTGCATGGATTTATTTCTGGGCTTTCTATCTTGTTCCATTGGTCTATATTTCTGTTTTTGTGTCAGTACCATACTGTCTTGATGACTGTAGCTTTGTAGTATAATCTGAAGTCTGGAAGATTGATTCCTCCAGCTCCATTCTTCTTTCTCAAGACTGTTAGCTATTAGGGGTCTTTTGTGTTTCCATATGAATTGTGAATTTTTTTGGTTCTAGTTCTGTGAAAAATGCCATTGGTAATTTGATAGGGATCACATTGAATCTGTGGATTGTAAACAGTTGTTTTAATAGCTTCCTATTCACTATATTAACAAGACAGGGATTCTTAAATATTGGAGACCTTCACCATGATGGTCCAGGAAGGATTTTGCAGCTTTGCTCCTTGTGGTGACTCAAGCATTCAAGCTCATTTTGTCCTGTGGCTCCTTCATCTGCTCTGATAGCTTGTCATCCTTTACTTCAGTCAGCACAGAGCAGGCACAACTGTTTTCTAAAAGCCTCGGGCTTAAGAATCAAATGTCACCCAGTTCTCAGACCATAGCAAGGAGATCTGTGAAAACAGATCTTGACTTTGTAGCTTCCCCCAGTGAACCTCAATCACTCTAGAAGAAGGATAGGGGTTTGAAACAATAACTATCCACCATTACCTTAACATCTCATTTATAGTCTAGAGAAGTATTTATTTATTAATATTTTCTCTTAATATTATACAGAATTTAACCCTTTATTTGTGCTTTATTTTCAGTGTTTTTGTCCTCAGAATCCATAATCCTTGTTTCTTCCCACCCCACCCCCATGTAATTAAATAATATTTTCCTTTCAAATTGAGCTAATTGAACTTTCTTATAAAATCTTTTGAGATTACTTGAGAAATTTTGTTCTAAATCCATCTACTGTCCCTTTGAATTGATAAAAATTATCACAGGAAGTTACTATATTTCTAACATTGCCTGATGACTATAAATCATTTAATTCCTTTGTTAATATTCCTTTTTCATGTTTATTTTCATGATTTAATTAGGTCATAAATGCCTAAAACTTATGGTAGCTTGTGCTTAGTTTTTTCTTCTCTGGCACTTAGATTTTAGCCTTTCTACAAAGTAGGTGGGCAGGTTCATTTGATATACATATACAAATACATATCCATGAGCACTCACACCAATAATGAATAGATTTAACTGGTATATTTAATATATACTACTTTAGGGATACAGTTAAAATGTAATATTGGTCTCCTACTCCCCATTTAAATTGTATTCAGCAGGAAATTATTTTCCCTGGTACTAAATAAAAACTATGGCAGACTTCATAGTTTTTATTAAAAATAAAATAAATAAATATTTTTTAAAAAATAAAATAAATAAAAATATTTTAAAAAATAAAATATTTATTTTTAAATAAAAATAAATAAAAATATTTTTTTTAAAAAATAAAATGAATATTAAAAAAAATATTTTGGCCACTCTGTCCTGCATGTGAGATCTTAGTTGTCCAACCAGGGATTGAACTCATGTCCCTGCAGTGGGAGCACTGAATCTTAATCACTAGACCATGAGGAAACTCCTTCATGACTTTTATGATCAAACTTAACAGAAAAATTTCATGTTCTTTTTAGTCACAAGACACTCAGATTTAAAAAATAATTCAATTTCTTATTCAGTATATTAATCTTCTTTTATCTTCATTCGAGGATGTCATAGCTTTCTTGTCTCCCAGTACATGATTATAAGAGGATGAAATGAAGGGGAGAGATGAAGGGTTAGGGTCTCTGTCTTCCTCTGGGTACCATGCCTCCGTGTACCATCATTGCCTCTATTTCCCATCTAGGGAAAAGAAACCTGATTTTGACAACTCTCACACTTAAATAAGACCATATAGATCACTCTCTATAGGCATTAATTATTTCCTATTTTGCTCTATTAAATTTCATAGTAATTTTCCCTTTATACTTTCTTGTCACTTACTTATATTTTCCATCTTTCTTATGTGCTCTCAGAACTCTCCTTTAAAAATTTTACTCCTTTTCTCAGAAAAGCATTGAGTTTCCTGAGCCTTAAAAAGTTTCTTTCCTCATTCCCAGTAGACAGTCGAGAAGAATGATGTTTTCTTTCGTATTTTTGTACATCTGGTGCATCAGAGTTTCTTATGCCTTTATCATTGGGTTTCTCTCATAGTGTCTAAGATCAAAGCGTTTCCTTTTATATACCTGGTGTTTTCTTTGTTCTCTGTACTATATACCTTGCATTCTTTGAAACTTTTTTTTAACCAACAGTCTATGTTGTTTTTGAATTAGGCCAGCAGGTTTCTACTCTGTCTAGAGTCTCTTCTTTCATTGTAGGTGGCCAGCTCTTTCTACCTGGGCATCCTGCCTGTGGCTCTAAAAAAGCAGCACCCTTCACTCTGCGAGGCTATTGCATTGTATCCCGAAAACCAGTACTGGCATTATGGCCCCACAGGCAAATTCCTACTCTTATCTTTCAACTTGGGATTCTCTATTTAAGTCTATTCAAGTTCAGAAAATTCTTTTTTCTCCTCAGTGTATGAAACCATCAGTCTTTCTCTCATCCCAAGGTTTTAAACCTCTTGTTCTGCAGATGGATTGCTATTTTTCTTCTCTTGCTAAATAAACTTTATCATCATTTCTATCTATTATTCATCAATTTCGTATTTCATGTGATGTTTATGGTTTGGGACTCTTCCGACGACTTGAGCCTGCTGTATATACCCTTGCGTGATTAAGAGTTTCAGAGCTTCTTATTTCTTGTGCTGCCTTACAAAACTTCCTTTTTATTTGGCACATCAGGCAGAATGCACTTTATTCTCTCATTCAGACAGTCAGTAATCACTTTTCTATTCTTTATTATCTTAGCAGTATATCATTATTTCTCTTTCTATAACACAGAGATATTTTATTTTACTGAGGGTAAATCTATGTAGCTATCATTTTCTAAAAGTCTTCAAGACTTTGTGCATAATTTTTAGATTTTTTTGTCTATACTTAAACAGATGGATTCCTGTTCTTTTATGTTATTCTTTTTTTTTTAAAAAAATTTTTGCTTTTTTTTTTGGCCATGACACACAGCCTATGGAATCTTAGTTCCCTGACCAGGGATTGAATCCTTGCCCCCTGCATTGGAAGCATGGAGTATTAACCACAGGACTACCAGGGGAATCCCCTCCTGTTTTGCTGCAGTACTCCGATTTCATAGGTAATAATTGCATTTTGACTTCCCTAGTGGCTCAGCGGTAAAGGATCCACCTGCAATGCAGGAGGTGCAGGTACAATTTCTGGCTTTGGACGGTCCCCTGGAGAAGGAAATGGAAACCCATTCCAGTATGCTTGCCTGGGAAATCCCATGGACAGAGAGGCCTGGTGGGCTACAGTCCACGAGGTCACAAGAGTCAGATACGACTTAGTGACTAAACCTACCACCAGCAATTTCATTTTACTATTTTTGTCCCAGGCCACCTTAGCTTCTAAGATTTTTCTTTTAATTTCTACTCTATTGTTTTTCTTTCTTTGTTTTTTTTTTTGTTGTTGTTGTTTTAAGTGCATCCCCAATTTTCCCAGGTTATTTTTATCCAATTGATCTGGGCTGTATAGATGTAAAAACAAAAACTGTAAGCTGACTATACGTGGCATTTTACAAAATGTTGAAATTTGAAAGCTATATAAGGAATAGTCTTTGCTCTCAGGGGGGAAAAAGTTACAAGAAAGAAGGGAAGGCATATGCTTAAGCCAGGAATTAAATTCCAGTGTGGTTTGCACAGAGCCAAAGATTTATAAGTGGACAGAGGAGAAAATTGACGCTGAAGATATGAGGAAATGCTTCCCAGAGACAGGCGACCCTGAGCAGCATTGATAGTGCAAATAGCAGGTCCTCAGGTGAACAAGGAGGGAGGGAACTCCTGAAGGATGGAGTGGCCTGGGCCCCGAGATCTCTGCAGGCTCACAGGGAATTCAGTGTTCCTGGAGCTTTTACTGGGGAGGTGGATGCCCGTAAACTGTGAGAGATGGGGATCAAAAGCACTGGGTGGAGGTCATGAAATTTCTTGCCTGTCGCTGTATGTAGGCGTGTAGCCTTCATTCTTTTTGTAAGAAGAAACTATTAAAGGCAGATGGTCAGGGGAATGATTTTGTCAGATAGGATGAGAAGTGGTTGCTGCGAAGGATGCTTTTGAGGGTGGCAGTAGCGATGCAGAGGCAGCCAGGCCAGTTATGAAGCTCTTGTCTAGAGGAGAGGCTTGGAGGGTCAGAGCAATGGTAGTAGCTGGTGGAAAGGAAAAGGCTTGTTCCTGCTGGGACGTGGACCCAAACAGAAGAAAGTGTAGGACAACAGGCATATTTCTGGCTCCCAGCAGGAGCTACCAATCTAGGCAGGTAGCCCTGGAGAAAGACTCGTCCGCTCCTGAATGTCAGCTTCTTTCTTCTTTGTACTGTAAATGAAGAGTTCTAGTCTATCAGAAAGCATGACCTCTTAAATTTCCTGCCTTCCCAGCTGGCGCAGTGGTAAAGAACCTGCCTGCCAGTGCAGGAGAAGCAAGGGATGTGGGTTCGATCCGTGGGTGGGGAAGATCTCCTGCAGTAGGAAATAGCAATTCACTCCAGTATTCTTGCCTGGAAAATTCCATAGATAGAGGAGCCTGACGGGCTACAGTCCATGGGGTCGCAGAGTTGGACACGACTGAGCACAGCGCACACCCACACCTCAGTCCATTCACTTTCTGTCGGGTAGCTCAACAGGTATTTTCTATAGAGGAAACGCAGGCTCACACTCTATAGAGGCAGTCAGGAACAGTTACAGGCCAACAGTAAGTGATGTGCCCTGGACTTATTTCACAGCCATAGCTCATGAAATCAATTACACATATCCAAGGATTCGCCCACAGAATCAAATTTTTGGTGATATATGGGGAGAGCATGATTTGTTATATTTGTACCCTCAAAGCTGAATCAGTGCAATTTCATATTAAGCAAGTTGATTAACACTCTGGGTGATTGTGTCTGTGTTTCAGGCATGCCTAAGCCTGCTGTCAGGGTAAGTACTATGCCATCCCAGCAATATTTCATAAATTCCCTGGTGAAATTCATATATGAATGCACTGACAGACTTATACTTTTTCCCATTCAAAATCCTTAAATATAATCTTAAAAAAAAATTGGATCGGTGTTACAGTGTCCTAAAAGTGCCAAACAGTTTTCATATTTAGTTGAGATGTACCATCTGTTCACTCACAGAGCTCATATTTTTATTTTTTTCATCACTAAATCCAATGAGTATATTTTTTTTCCCTACCTAGACACTGGAAGTACTTTAGTTATCTGTCAAAGTTCTGTAGTTTTAAACTGACTTATAGTGCATTTTCCTTTCTCTTTGATAGACTTTTTTTTTTAAAAACGTTTCTCATGGTTATCTTATCTTTCCTTCTGTGGGCTTGAAACATTCAGCTGGAATGGGGTCTCTATTACACACTCGTCACCAATGCCCAACCTATGGCAGCTTCCCTTTACTTTATAATTAGCATTTCCATTCTTGACATACTCTCAAGGTTTCCTTTGTACCCCTAACAGGGTTTGCATCTGTCAGTGAGCACAAAATCCATCACATTCCTCTAGTGAGACTCAGGAATATTTGCTTTCCCCTTCAGGGTTCCCATAAGGACCATCCTTGCTCAAAACACTTATCAGCTGCACCCCTTCCTCCCCTTCATTCTTCACTCCTGCCCCTCCACCTCTGTGGACTCCAGATGCACCTTCTCCCCCTCCTCCCCATATGTTTCATGTGTTTCCAGTATGATCCAGATACTGTGTATTTCCTTCCCAGGAAATGTGGGATCTTTATAAGCCACCTGCCTTGAGTCATCTCTCTGCTTCTGCATCCAGGCCTGTTGTATTTCCCCGACGTGTCATGGGTGCTAATGTCTCCTCTCTTTCCCAGCACAGACTTGACAGACCTCCACCATCTGTTCTCTTAGCAGCGCAGTTCTCTGGGCCCCGGTACACCTTTCACCTCACATGCTACCCAGCTGGGTTATCTTTTTTCGTTGCAAGCATCCACCTGTATTTCTTGCATTGAGATTAGAGCAAGTCGCTTCTCTTGCTTTAGAAGAGCAGGAGATGTTTCTGTTTGTCCCAGGTTGGCATCGTATGACTTTATTCTAATGTGTATCTTTTGGCACTACATGTTTTTCTTGTAACCTCCACCATACCAACAGGTAGACTGTAGGTGGTACTGTCCCTTTCCTAGACTCTGGTCATTATTTGCCTTTTCGCTGATACTCATTATTGCATGACGTCAACGCTTGTTCAGAGTTTGCTAAGAGTAAGGCCTAGTGCCAAGTCGTGTGCTCATCCCAATGAAGAAGACATAGCTAATGAGCTTTTGTGCACAGTATAATCTCAGCCCTAAGCTTTTTGAGACTTGGGTGAACTTCCCCAGTGATAGTTCCATGCCTGTCAAAACATAGGAAACAGAACTCTGTATGTCTCTAACTCACATAACTTATATGACTCTTCCTCATAAACTAGTTATTCTGTTTTTTTCTTGAAGTGCCTCCATTTGGTAGAATTGGGTTAGTTCTGTCCCTTGTTCCACAATGACCTGGCCCTGCAAATTCCTTAATTCAGTTTGCTCATCCATCAGTCTAACGTAGCAATGCTTTAGTAATGTAGACTCTCCTCCATCTTCAGCGTATTTAATTGGCTTTCTGAGTCTTGCTTAGAATTTTTCCTTAGATAGCCAAGCTTCATACATTTCATTCTCTGTGGGGTACGTTATGCATCTTTGCTTCCATAACATTTAAAAATATAAACTGTGCTCATTAATTTTTCTGTCTTCTATTGATGTGCATGACATTTCTGCCTGGGAACACTGCAGCTTCTCTCACTTGTGCAGAAAATATCTCTAAACAGTTGTCATCATTTCCTTTAGTACTATCAGGGGAATTGTTTCTCTTCTTCAATATTAGGTCTTTATGGAAACTTGCTTTGACATTGGGTTTTATCCATTTGTTTGGTTTTCAGCTAACTAAAACAACTATACAACTAAATTAGCCTTTTCTATTCAGTACTTAATTCTCCTTTGTGGGTTTTTTTTTTTTAAACGGTGTGAAGCCTCCATACTATTTGCAGAATAAACCAGTACACTGTTCATATTTTTAATAAATATCCATCCCCAAGTATTTATAGAGCATGCATTTGTGTCAGGGCTTCGCCGGTGACTCAGACAGTCAGGGGTTCGCCTGCAATGCAAGAGGCCTGGGTTCAATCCCTGGGTTGGGAAGATCACCTGGAGGAGGGCATGGCAACCCACTCCAGTGTTCTTATCTGGAAAATCCCCATGGACAGAGGAGCCTGGTGGGCTACAGTTCATGGGGTCACAAAGAGTCAGCGACTCAGCGACTAAGGACCTGTTTGTGTCAGGCGGTCTTTTAGGCTGGATAACACAGAAGCGCACAGCAATTCCTACCTTCATAATTCATACCTCTTAGGGGCTACAGAAAATGACTGGATGACTAAGCAAAATCCAGGTTAGAGTACCAAGTGCTATAAGTGCTTATGAGGAAAAAAGCATAATGAGGACATCACGATAAGAAATGTGTGTGTTTTAAGATTTTGCAACTTTGGTAGGTGTCTGGGGAAGGTTTCAGCTGAGAGATGGGGGTTGGGAAGTGAGTTATGTTGGCATCCAGATGAAGACTGTTTCAGGCGACAGGTGTAGGAACTCAAATGCCCCCACCTGGTAGTGTGATCTGCCATGCGTGGGAAACATGGGGAAGGCCGTGGACAGGCAGGGGAAGTTAGGGGGTGAGGTTCAGGTGGGTATTATGTGTTTGAAATTTCGTGAAGTCTCTTGTGAGACCTTTCACTAAGTGTGCGCTTTAGTTCTCATGCTCCCCGGAAGATTTCTGATTTGTTCTTTTTCTCGCGGCTGCCATTGTTAGTTGCTCAGTCCTGTCCAAATCTTTGCAAACCCATGGACTGCATCCCTCTGCCGACTTCCTCCTAATGGGCTCTATTTCCTTCCATCCCTCCTCTTTCCTTCCCTCCTATTCTTTCTTTTTGCCACACAATATCCCTGTTTCTTCTTTCACAATTTATCCCAACAAACAGAGTCTCTTATCCTCACTTATTAATAGAAACGTTTTCCTCCTGCCCATGAAGACCCCAGTATATTGTTTCTCTGAAAACATTGTATTTCTTCCTCATTCTCAGGTCCCAAGAGAACATGGGCATTTGGGAAATATTTGCAGCAGAAATGACAAGCATGGGGCTTCTCTCATACGTATTTCAGTCCAGCTTCTGATTTCTTATTGCAGATATCAGACTTAAATTGAAAAAAGTAGGGAAAACCACTAGGCCACTCAAATCCCTTACAGTTATACAGTGGAAGTGACAAATAGATTCAACGGATTAGATCTGATAGAGTGTCTGAAGATCTAGAGGTTTGTAACATCATACAGGAGGCTGTGATCAAAACCGTCCCCAAGAAAAGAAATGCAAAAAGGCAAAATGATTGTCTGAGGAGGCCTTACAAATAGCTGAGAAAAGAGAAATGAAAGGCAAAGGAGAAAAGGAAAGATGTACCTATTTGAATGCAGAGTTCCAAAAAAGAGCAAAGAGAGATGAGAAAGACTTCCTCAGTGATCAGTGCAAAGAAATAGAGGAAAACAATAGAATGGGAAAGACTAGAGATCTTTCCAAGAAAATTAGAGTTACCAAGGGAACATTTCACACAAAGATGGGCACAGTAAAGGAGAAAAATAGTATGGACCTAACAAAAGCGGAAGATATTAAGAAGAGATGACAAGAATACACAGAACAATACAAGAAAGAACTTAATGACACTGATAACCACGATGGTGTGATCACTCACCTAGAGCCAGACAACCTGGAGTGTGAAATTGAGTGGGTCTTAGGAAGCATCACAGTGGACGAAGCTAATGGAGGTGGTGGAATTCCAGTTGAGCTAATTCAAATCCTAAAAGATGATGCTGTTAAAGTGCTGCACTCAGTATATGAACAAATTTGGAAAACTCAGCAGTGGCCACAGGACTGGAAAAGGTAAGTTTTCATTCCAGTACCAAAGAAAGGCAATGCCAAAGAGTGTTCAAACTACCACACAATTGCACTCATTTCACAATGCTAGCAAAGTAATGCTCAAAATTCTACAAGTTAGGCTTCAACAGTATGTGAACTGAGGACTTCCAGATGTTCAAGCTGGATTTAGAAAAGGCAGAGAAATCAGAGATCAAATTGCCAACGTCGTTGGGTCATAGAAAAAGCAAGAGAATTCCCAAAAAGCATCTACCTCTGCTTCATTAACGATGCTAAAGCCTTTGACTGTGTGGATTGCAGCAAACTGTGGGCAATTCTTAAAGTGATGGGGATACCAGACCACCTTATCTGCCTCCTAAGATATCTGTATGCAGATCAAGAAGCAACAGTTAGAACTGGACATGGAACAATGGGCTGTTTCAAAATTGGGACAGGAGTATGTCAAGGCTGTTTATTGTCACTCTGCTTATTTAACTTAAGTGCAGAGTACGTCATGTGAAATGCAGGTCTGATTGAAGCATAAGCTGGAATTAAAATTGCTGGGAGAAATATCAGTAACCTCAGATATGCAGATGATACCACCCTTATGGCAGAAGAGGAACTAAAGAACCTCTTGATGAAAGTAAAAGAGGAGAGTGAAAGATCTGGCTTAAAACTTAACATTCAAAAAATGAGGAGCATGGCATCCGGTCCCATCACTTCATGGTAAATAGATGGGGAAACAAGGAAAACAGTGACAGACTTTATTTTCTTGGGCTCCAAAATCACTGGTGATGGTGACTGCAACCAGGAAGTAAAAAGACACTTGCTCATTGGTAGAAAAGCTATGACAAACCTAGACAACATAGTAAAAAGCAGAGACATTACTTTGCCTACAGAGGTCCATCTAGTCAAAACTATGCTTTTTCCAGCAGTCGTGTATGGATGTGGATGTGAGAGTTGGACCACAAAGGAAGCTGAGCACCGAAGAATTGATGCTTTTGAACTGTGGTGTTGAGAAGAGTCTTGAGAGTCCCTTGGACAGCAAAAAGATCAAACCAGTCAATCCTAAATGAAATCAACCCTGAATATTCATTAGAAGGACTGATGCTGAAGCTCTAATACTTTGACAACCTGATGTGAGAACTGACTCATTGGAAAAGACCCTGACCCTGGGAAAGATTGAAGGCAGGGGGAGAAGGGGATGCCAGAGGATGAGATGGTTGGATGGCATCACCAACTCAATGGCCGTGAGTTTGAGCAAGCTTGGGGAGATGGTGAAGGACAGAGAAGCCTGTCTTGGTGCTGTCCATGGGGCTGCAAAGAGTCAGACATGACTGAGTTACTGAACACCAACATCTCTTATTTCCATTTGCTTTCCTTCTCCCTTGGCTCCGTCAGTGCTTTCAAAGCATGGCAGAAACCCGACTCATGCCTTGTGAACTCCATTCTCTGCATCTTTGTCAGGGACATATACCTTTTGGTTCAGTCTTCTCAGAGAGTCATGTCTGAGACTGTCAGAGGCACCCTGTTTTGGCTGGCTTAGCACCTTCCCTTTGTCTTTGCTTGCCTCTGGAAACCCTGTTTCTGTCTACTTCTGTGTACATCAGCAGTCTGGGGCAGTGGGGGAGTTAGCTCTCTAACCTCTGGGCTGTGGACCGCTGTCTGTGTTGCTGAGTCGTGTCCGACTCTTTGCGACCCCCTGGACTGTAGCCCGCCATACTCCTCTGTCCGTGGGATTTCCCAGGCAAGAAGACTGGAGTGGGCTGCCGTTTCCTTCTCCAGGGGATCTTCCCGACCTAGGGATTGAACCGGGGTCTCTTGTGTTGGCAGGCTGATTCTCCACCACTGAGCCACCTGCACCTCTTGTCAGATCAGCGGCAGCATTGGATTAGGAATAAAGCGTGTGAGGCGTGTAATATGCGTGAGCCATCCCGAAACCATACCCGACCCTGGCCCATGGAGATACTGTCTTCCACGAAACCAGTCCCTGGTGCCAAGTAGTTTGGGGACTGCCACAAGGTGACTAGAGAATCTGGATCTGTGGAGCTAGAAATGATCCTGCCTGGTCCAGCATTACCGAATACGTGGGGATAGGGTGCTTTCCTGGTTGTCCCATGTATATGAAGGCAGAGTGCCCGGGCTCGTAGCTGTGCTGTTATTTTTCTCAGCTGCATTTGCTTTGGATGCTGTTTCTTCCTCTGCGGAGAAGGAATAGCAATGTGATCCTTCAAGTATCCCTAGGTGCCTTGTCATGTTGGTTTTCCCATGTTCTGCTGTCCAAGTGGTACTCACAATTCCACTTTCTCTGGGAAAACTTTCTAAAATCCCAGCCCTTTTGCAGCTTGCTCTTAGCTCCTTTATTCTTCATGATTGGTACTGCTTACTTGATATGAACCCAATATTCTCATAAGTGTGTGCATATTTATTTATGCGTTTACATCTGCAATTATTTGTATTTCCTGTTTCTTCAGTTAGATTGACAGATCATAAGGGCAGAGTATCTCTCTCTCCCCCAAAATCTTTTTATTTTTTGTACCCACCATGACGCTTGAAACAATGATTTTTTAATTTTTTAAAATTTATTTTTATTTTTTTATTTATTTTCTTTACATTATCGTGTTTGTTTTGCCATACATTGACATGATTTTTTAAAAAGTACGAGCCCAATAGTATATATTTTTTTTTCAAATGATCCCAGAGCATGATCTTTTTATCAACTTTAAAATTCTTTTATTTCAGTTCAGTTCAGTTCAGTCGCTGCTCCCCTATTGGAACTCTTGTTGTTTTGGGGGCAGGAGGGTTATGTTTGCTTTACGGTGTTGTGTTTCTGCTGTACAATGGAGTCAATCAGGTGTGTGTGTGTGTGTGTGTGTGTGTGTGTGCGCGTGCGTGTTTGTGTGTGCGTGTGCGTGCGTGTGTGCGCGCGCGCGCGCGTGTGTGTGTGTGTGTGTGCATGTGCGTGTGTGTGTGTGTGTGTGTGTGTGTGTGTGTGTGTGTGTGTGTGTG
>ML660213.1:1029635-1094347 GCA_007570785.1 Antilocapra americana | reverse complement strand
TGTGTGTGTGTGTGTGTGTGTGTGTGTGTGTGTGTGTGTGTGTGTGTTTCCTCCGCCTTGGACCTGTCTCCCATTTTCCCTCACCATTGGAACTGTTGATGTGTCATATTTATGTCCAGGTCAAGCATGGATTCCTGTCCCCTATTATTGCAGGGAAGGCTATTCATCATTATTAACTCAGGAAAGTAAACTTTATTTCTCATTTCATTTTCTGTGTTTATTTTTCTTTAAGTACTCCCAAGGATGTTGTTTCTCTTCATAACCAAACTAAGCCAACTTGTTTCTTCATTATTTTTCCTTTTCCTGAGTTACCTTTCTTATTCCACACTGTTATTTCCATCCTTCACACACAGGGACAGATTTTACAGCTTATGTATCTTGATTTTCTACAAATATCAATTTATTAATCATTATACCTTAAAAACAAGTGGTTCTTATTCAGCAGTATTCCAGTATTCTTTTTTTTTACATCAATTTTTTTTTAAATTAGAGGGTAACTACTTTACGATATTGTGATGTCTTTTGCCATACATCAGTATGACTTGGTATTGATATCTGTTTCTTATGAAGAGTTTAGAGAAAACACTCATTAAAGTAGCCTGGAATTCAATACAGTTGCCCAGAGTTAACTAGGGAGTGTGTATAGTCTGTTTTTCTTCGTTAGTTTGGTTCTTTCTCTCAGTCTTGTGTCCGACTCTTTGCGACTCCATGGACTGCAGCACGTCAGATTTCCTTGTCCACCATCAACTCCTGGAGCTTGCTCAAACTCATGTCCATCGAGTTACTGATGCCACCCACCATCTCATTCTCTGTTATCCCCTTCACCTCCTGCCTTCAATCGTTCCTAGCATCAGGGCCTTTTCTAAGGAGTCACTTCTTTGAATCAAGTGGCCAAGATATTGGAGTTTCAGCTTTCAGATCAGTCCTTCCAATGAATATTCAGGACTGATTTCCTGTAGGATTGACTGGTTGGATCTCCTTGTAGTCCAAGGGACTTTCATGGGTATTCTCCAATACCACAGTTTAAAAGCATCAGTTCTTCAGTGCTCAGCTTTGTTTATGGTCCAGCATAATCTTTTAATTTGAATTAGCTCAACTGAAGTTCCATCACCTCCACTAGCTTTGTCCATTGTGATGCTTCCTAGGGTCCACTCGATTTCACACTCCAGGTTGTCTGGCTCTAGGTGAATGATCACACCATCGTGATTATCTGGGCCATGAAGATTTTTTTTGTATAGTTCTTCTGTGTATTCTTGCCACCTCTTAACATCTTCTGCTTCTGTTAGACCCATACCATTTCTGTCTTTTATTGAGCCCATGTTTGCATGAAATGTTCCCTTGGTATCTCTAATTTTCTTGAAGAGATCTCTAGTCTTTCCCATTCTGTTGTTTTCCTCTATTTCTTTGCACTGATCACTGGGGAAGACTTTTTTAATCTCTCCTTGCTATTCTTTGGAACTCTGCATTCAGATGAATGTATCTTTCCTTCCCTCTTTGCCTTTAGCTTCTCTTCTTCGCTCAGCTATTTGTAAGGCCTCCTCAAACAACCATTTTGCCTGTTTGCGTTTCTTTTTCTTGGGGATGGTTTTGATCATGGCCTGTACAATTTTATGAACCTCCATCCACAGTTCTTCAGGCACTTTATCTGTCAGATCTTATCCCTTGAGTCTATCTGTCACTTCTACTGTATAATCTTAAGGGATTTGATTTAGGTCATACCTGAATGGTCTAGTGGTTTCCCCTACTTTCTGCAATTCAAGATTTAATTTGGCAGTAAGGAGTTTAGAATCTGAGCCATAGTCAGCTTCTGGCCTTTTTTTCTGCTGACTGTATAGAGCTTCTCCATCTTTGGCTGCAATGAATATAATCAATCTGATTTCAGTGTTGACCATCTACATTGATGTCCACATGTAGAGCCGTCTCCAAGAGGGTCTCTGTTATAACCAGTGCATTCTCTTGGCAAAACTCTGTTAGCCTCCACCCTGCTTCATTTTGTACTCCAAGGCCTAACTTGCCTGTTATTCCAGGTATCTCTTGACTTCTTACTTTTGTATTTCAATCCCCTATGATGAAAAGAACATCTTTTTTTGGTGTTTGGACTGCCCTCGTGGCTCAGCTGGTAAAGAATCCCCCTGCAATGTGGGAGACCTGGGTTCAGTCCCTGAGTTGGAAAGATCCCCTGGAGAAGGGAAAGGGATCCTGCTCCAGTATTCTGGCCTGGAGAATTCCTTAAACTGTATAGTCCATGGGATCACAAAGAGTCAGACATGACTGAGCAACTTTCACTTCACGTCTTGGTATTAATTCTATAGAAGGTCTTGTAGGTCCTCATAGAACCCTTCAACCTCAACTTCTTCAGCATTTGTGGTTGGGGCATAGGCTTGGGTTACTGTGATATGAATGGTTCTTCTTGGAAATGAAGGAGAGGTCATTCTGTCATTTTTGAGATGCACCCAAGTACTGCATTTTGGACTGTTTTTTTTTTTTTTAATGACTATGAGGGCTACTCCATTTCTTCTAAAGGATTCTTGCCTACAGTAGTAGATGTAATGGTCATCTGAATTAAATTCTCCCGTTCCAGTCCATTGTAGTTCACTGATTCCTAAAATGTCAACATTCACTCTTGCCATCTCCTGTTTGACCACTTCCAATTTACCATGATTCATGGACCTAACATTCCAGGCTCTTATGCAGTATTGTTCTTCACAGCATCGGACTTTACTTCTATCACCAGTCACATCCACACATGGGCGTTGTTTTTACTTTGGCTCTGTCTCTTCGTTTTTTCTGAAGTTACCTATCCTCTCTTAGTAGTATATTGGACACCTACCATCTTGGGGAGTTCATCTTTCAGTGTCATATCTTTTTGCCTTTTCATACTTTTCATGGGTTCTTAAGGCAAGAATACTGAAGTGGTTGCCATTCCCTTCTCCAGTGGACCATGTATTAGCTTCCAGTGTTTTTTCTTATAATTCTGCAGTTAGCCTTACTGGAGAAACTTTTTATTTCACATTCCTTGTTTTTTTTTTTTTAACTCTAGTTAAATTATCTTGAATTCAATTGAATTGCTAGATTATGATACAATGTTGCTGTCTTCCAAATAGTTATATTAGCTTACATGTGACTCATGGTATATGGGAATGCCTGTTTACATGAGATCTTAATGTTAGAGTTTTACTGTAAGTTTGTTTTTATTTTATTTTTTACTTTTCCAAATTGTAGGCATAACAAGCTATAATATTATTTTATATTTCCTGAAATACTTAAACTTTTAAAAGTGTTTCTAGGTTGAGTTTCCTTCTTTTTTGAACTGCTCCTTTTCATTGATTAAGGTTTTTTTTTATTTACTTTTTAAAAGAGATCCCTCTATATTAAAATTGGCAACTCTTTGTCATATAGGTTGTAAGGTTTTCCTAGTTTGCTGTAAACTTACCTTTGTATCTCTTTATGATGATTCTTGACATGCAAACACTTTTTAAGCCAGTTAATGGGTTTACTTTCACATATGTGCTTAGGAAGATTATTTTATACCTGAAACCAGATAAACATTCACTATATTTTGTATTGAATGATTTAATATTTAGATATCTACTATATTTGACAGTGAATAT
Source organism: Antilocapra americana (assembly GCA_007570785.1). Classification (NCBI taxonomy): domain Eukaryota; kingdom Metazoa; phylum Chordata; class Mammalia; order Artiodactyla; family Antilocapridae; genus Antilocapra; species Antilocapra americana. Next base: position 1,090,736 of record ML660213.1, on the reverse strand, counting down.
GCCTATACAATGAGTTATGGAGTGTTTTGTTTTTTCGGAATGATCCAAACTGCCTCTTTTCCTGTAATCTATTGTTCTCCACAGACTTGAAGTTTATTTTCTGTAATACATGTACAAAATACTTTTTCAGGTTTACACCCTCATTTTCCGTTTATTTGCATTGCCTATTTAATTTAACTTTCTTCATTTGATTCTTGGCTGGGTTTATTTTTCCCTATCCAAGATCATGCTGCAGTATGCTTGTGGTATTTGCATAGGGAAATCCTTTTTTCCAACACTGCCCCCCACCCCACTCCCCCCAACGCCACTTCACCCTTCTCGCTCCATCCCTAAATTACAGAGGGTCGTTCCTTGTCTCTGTCTGAATTTTGAAGACACCTTGACTTTCTACCATGGAAATCTAATGAAGACTTTTGCATTCAATGCGACTTTTGTTATTTCAACTTAAAGCTCTTCCTTTAAGACCCTTTCTTTTCCCGCTCAGATGTCATAAGATGCTTTTTCTTAAACTGATTTTGTCTCAGCCACGTCCCTTTTGGTCTTTGCTTTTAACTCTGAAGCCTTCTTTTGGCCTCAGAATCTCGGATCGTGTTTGACCTTGCTGTGTTTCGGTTATTACCTCTGCCCTCTTTTCTCTTTCTATGCCGTGGGTGTCATCCTCACTACCTTTGAGTCCAATGCGTTGTGTCCCCTCTCAGGGTCTCTTAGGCAGGCGCAGGTTCCTGCCTCATCCACGTTACACATCCTGTGATCCCTACTAACTCCACATGCATTATATTTTCTTGAGCATGGGTTTCATAGTAACCAGGCTTTCTCCTTTTGCTCAGTAAAAGTGCTTTATTTTTCTCTGCAGACAATTGATTCCCTTTGTGTCCCACCTCCTTTTATTTAAGTCTTTTAATTTATCCCAAGGTTATCTTTAATCTCTTCTCCGCATCTCTGCTACTTCACTTGATCTCAACGGCTACTGTCTACATCAGTAATATTCTGTTCCTTTGTCCCAGGTAGTTCACCAGATTTAAGACACTTCATGTTTGTCTCTTCAGGTAAGTCTGCTTTTATTCTTGACACTCTTGAGAGATGTGGCTGTTTTTCTCCTTCATACAATTGTCCTTATTTTCTATCCTGCCCTTCAATAGATGATTTATTTTCGTCTTTGCTTTCTTTTTCTTTCCATTAATTTCTCTCTGTATTGTGAACTCTTGTATTTCCCATCTCAACTTCTTTTTATTCTGCGTCTCTTGTCACCTTTCTATCTGAGAAACATTGCATTGCGTCTTAATCCTCCACATGCTGTTGCAGCCAAGTTAAATCATCTTTGCTCTCAACGGATGTTTCACTTTCCTTTTAAAAATCACAGTAGATAGTTTTTTTTTTTTTCCTACTCATTTTTTAAAGGGATGGTTCACCTGATCTTTCATCGTGTCTTTTTAGTTTGCTTAAGGTTAGCGTCAGGCATCTGCTCCCTTGGCACTTGTCAGTGATTTATGGATTCTGTGTTTCTTTTAAATGTTTGAAAGTATTGGTCTTCTAATTGATTTGGAGTATATGATTTTCTTACTCCTTAAATACTAAATTGCTTTAGTGTTTAAAAAGTAATCTATTCAATAAATACTTAAGCATAGTAACTTACCAGTTTGCCAGATTAAGAGGGAACATAAGAAGTGTTAGAGGACACTCAGTCTGGACCGAATCAACTAGTGAAAACTTTAGGGGAAGTAAGAATTTGAGCACATATAAAGAATTTATAGGTTTGGGATAAGGTAAGAGGAAGAGCTAATGCTAGGTACTACAATCTTTCTTTTATGGTTTAGAACAACTCACAGTTTTGGAGAAAAACTAAACTAAGGTGATTAAATGACAGTCAGATGCTAACAGTCAGGAGCATAATAAGTCCATTTGTTTTTCAGTGAGAAGATTGAGGAAAAAATAAAACTGAACTGAAAAATGACCTCATTTGACCACTCAAAACCTTGTTGTGATTTGTCCCAGCAAATGGTTAGAGAGCTATACTTTTTTTTTCTCTTTTCTTAGATTTTTTTTTTTTTTTTTATGTGGACCATTTTTAAAATCTTTTTTTTTTTAATTTGTTACAATATTGCTTTTATTTTATGTTTTAGTTTTTTGGCCCTGAGGTATATGGGGTCTTAGCTCCCTGACCAGGAATCAAATCCACACCCCTTGTGTTGGAAGGCAAAGTTTTAACCATTGGATCACCAGGAAAGTCCCTTTTATCACTTTGTTTCTTAATTTGTAAATTGTTGTTGTCTTGTTTCCACTTTTAATCTATTATGTTTAATTAATCATCCACTAATTTGTAAGTCAATAAATATTGCCCAATAAAATGTGAACATTAGCAGATATGAAAAGCACAGCTTTTAGGGAGTTTGTAGTCTCTTGTGCAAGCCAATAATTTAAATTTTGAGTAGATAAAGAATATACAGTGAAATGATGCACTATATGAAGAATATATCAGGCTTTATGAATTCAGAAAATAAAAAATTAGTGATGATGGAATTAGTCAAGAAAGTCATTAGGTAGGTCCTAAAATACAGTTGGGCCTTGAGGGGAGGGAATGGATAAGAAGACAGGAAGAAAACATTCTAAGGAAATCTTTCTAAGTATCAGTATCTAAACATAATTACATGTCTCAGCATATGAAGTCAGTGGTTTGTATGACCTGTATATCCATCCATTTGTTCATTTATTAAAACATCAAATATTGAGCATGTATCATATGCCAGGTGTTCTTTTAGACTCTGAGACATGGTGATGAACAGGACAGACAAAATCTTTACACAAATAGGTTTCGATGCTTGGGACCAGCAATTCAATAAAGGAAAATCTAGTTAAGAAAAGAGCTTATAGTGGGGACTATAGTCAATAATATTGTACTGCATATTTGAAAGTTACTAAGAGAGTAAATCTTAAAAGATCTCATCACAAGAGAAAACATTTTAACTGTGTATGAAGATGGATGTTGACTAGGTTTATTGGAGTGATCATTTTGTAATATATATACAAATTAATATGTTGTATACTTGAAATTAATATAATATTAAAAGTCATATCTCAATTAAATAAAAATTTCACATCTCAAGCCCAACAGTATAGGCGGGTTTCCTTCTCTCCACACCCTTTCCAGCGTGCTGCTGCTGCTAACTCACGTCGGTCATGTCTGACTCTGTGCGACCCCATAGACAGCAGCCCACCAGGCTCCCCTGTCCCTGGGATTCTCCAGGCAAGAACATTGGAGCGGGTTGCCATTTCCTTAAGGGAAAAGGGAAAGTGAAGTCGCTCAGTCATGTCAAACTCTTAGCGACCCCATGGACTGCAGCCTACCAGGCTCCTCCACCCATGGGATTTTCCAGGCAAGCATTCTGGAGTAGGTTGCCAGTGCCTTCTCTGCCCTTTGCAGCATATATTGTTGTTATTTGGCTGTGCAGTAGAATCACGTGATATCTTAGTTCCCTGACCAGGGATGGAACCTGCATGCTCTGCATTGGAAGCATGGAGTCTTAACCACTGAAAGCCAGGGAAGTCTCCCAAAATTTATTTGTGGTCTTTTTAACTTTGGCCATTCTGCCTGGTGTGAGGTGATACCTCATGGTAGTTTTGATTTGCATTTCCCCAATGATTAATGATATTAAAAGTCTCTTCACTTGCCTGTTGGCCATCTGTAAGGACATGAGTTTCTTGAGTCAGAGCCAAAGGACTTAATTGTGGCTGAGAAGGCAACTTGAAGTTCATGTTTGTGTCTGTTCTCCTCACCCTCGCCCCCCCACCCCACCCCGTACTCCACGGTGGGTGGTGAGAGGTGGGTCTAGGTGAGTGCTGCACACAGTGAGTTTGCTTGGCAGCTATGGACCTTTGAGCTTAGGAAACCTCAGTCTTTTAATGTGGACCATAAGCAAGTTGCCCAAGTTTGCTCAGGAGGCATTATCTTTTCTGTGTGAGTTTAGTGACTCTGTTGTGTTTAATTCTTTGTGCCCCTTTGGACTATGGTGCACCAGACTCCGCTGCCCATGGGTTTTTTTTTTTTCAGTGGGTTGCAACTGGACCTCACTGGAATGGGTTGCCATTTCGTCCTCCAGAGGATTTTCCAGACCCAGGGATCTATCCCATGTCTCCTGCACTGTAGGCAGGTTCTTTACCCGCTGAGCCATCTGGGGTGCTGGGCAGCAAATAATCTGCCCTCTGTCTGGAGAGTCTTTGTCTTCCAAGAAGTAACTAACATATACAAAAACATCTTTGAGAAGGGATTTCAGAACAGGAGGCTGTCAGTGCCTCTGCTCTCACGATATGAAACAAAGTGAGGAATCCCTGGAGATTTGTCACCCATCAAGGGGAGAGAGAAAAATAGTTACAAACCAAAACTAATGTATGTTTGACATATGTTTTGAGCTCTGCACTGTACCGAGTATTATTTCTCTCATTCACTAATCAAAACCACTCTTTTAGGTACGTTTCCTTCTTGTCTCCATTTTACAGGTAAAAGTAGAAACGAACTTGCCCAGCATCTCACAGTTAGCAAATGGCAAAGTCATGATTTGAACTCTGATCTGACTTTTCAGTCCTACTGTGTTCTGATTCACAGTGTAATAAAAAGCATATAAAACATGTTCATTGGCAGCAGTCACATGACAGGCATTGGTGACCTCACTGAGTATCATTTCAGTGGAGCCACAGGGGCAGAGTCCAACTTGGGGTAAGTTGTAGAACTATTGGGAAGAGTGTAAGTGAGAGATGGTGAACATAAACAACTTATTTCATGCATTTGATTATAAAGAGAGGGTGGGAACAAAAGAATCAAGAAAGAAATTTTTTTTTTAATTTGGAGAGATTTTTTTTTTTTTTTTTGCCTGCTTGTGGAAAAAAAGGGAAAAAAATAGCATGGAGTGCAGGAGAGGGCAGTTAACAAAAAAAAGGAAGAAACACCAAAGAAAGAGAGTTCAGTGCACTCCTGGGGAGATAGGAAAGCCACCTCTTCTATTACAGCAGGGAGATTTTGTCACTGTGCTGGGGTTGAAGCTGATGGCTTCTCTTTGATCTGTGAGGTGGCAGAGGAGATGGTCTGCTGAGTTTAAAATGCAGGGGACTGCAGAAAGTGGCCTGACTTTTGAGAATCAAGTAGTTTTCTGTGAAGGATGGGTGAGAGATTCCACAAAAAGTATAATGTGAGTTTTACTAGCAGCACTTGAGTGCTGTTCAGCTGAGATGGAGAAGCTAGGCTGCTGGGTTTATCAAGGTGGAGATTTGCCAGGAGGAGCAGAGGGGAAAGGAGGGTATTGGATAAAAGCATGGTTGGTGTGATGGGCCATGACCTCTAAGCTGAAGAGGAAAAGAAGCAAAGACCATGGGATGCTGGTACATTAGGAGAAAGCATCAGGGTGTCTGATGGACTTCAAATCCTGAGATCAACTCTGTGTGGTGAAGTAACTGAGTGAGTGAGCTGGAATAAGTAGGAAGTGGGGGTCCTGTTTTTTCACAATGGAGTTATGTTTCAATTGTCATCAAAATCTGTAACCTCTGCCTCTTTACATCATGTCCAGAATCTTCTGATCATACTCTGGAGAGCTTAGGAATGAAGCCCCTGAACCTTCCTTTTTCACTGAACAGATGTTGACAGTGTCAGCCGCAGGCACAAAGTACTTTGTGAGGCTGCCAGGAAGCAAAAGGCAGCCAGGATGGAGCGCCTAGATTATAGGAAGTTCTCTGTCAGAAGACACAAGGTTTCCAGGCAAAGAAAGTGTGTGTGCTCAGAGAGTGCTAAAATACTAGTGTAGGGTGACTGTGGAGCACACCTGGGCTGATTCCAGGGCTTGGTTAGCGCAGATGAAGCGGGAATGAGCCTGGGCGTGCAGATCTGTCTCGATCTGATTTCATTTCCTTCCAGGCTATACTCAGAATGAAACTGCTGGGTCATATGGTAGTTCTATTTTTAATCTTTTGAGAAACTTAAATTTCCATGCTGTACTCCCTAGTGGCTGAACCATTTATATTCCTGAAACAGTTCTTGGGCTTTACAGGTGGCATTAGTGGTGAAGAATCCACCTGCCAACACAGGAGATGTGAGAGATGCAGGCTTGATCCCTGGGTCAGGAAGATCCCCCGGAGAAGGAAATGGCAACACACTCTAGTATTGTTGCCTGTTGTATCCCATGGACAGAGGAGCCTGTCGGGCTATGGTCCATGGGGTCGCAAAGAGCAGGACACAACTGAGCACACACACAACAGTGCGTGAGGGTTCCTGTTTCTCCACACCCTTGCCAGTCCTTGTTATCTCTTGTCTTTTGGAAAAGAGCCGATAGCTCATTGGGTGAATGTGGTCAGAGGGTACAATCTTCCAGTTATAAAATCACTAAGATGAATAAGTTCTCAGGGTGTAATGTACAGCATAGTGACTACAGTTAACCACACCGTTGTGGATATTTGAAAGCTGCTAAGAGTAGATCTTAAAAGTTCTCAACACATAACACACACACATTGTAACTATGTGAGGTAGTGGATGGGTTAGCCTCACTGTGGTAATAATTTTGCAATATATGCAGCAAATCATTATGTTGTACTCCTTAAACTTGTACAGTGTTATATTTCAATTGCAACTCAGTGAAGCTGAGAAAAAAGTAAAACCCACCTGCTCTCAGGATTGGCATTAGATACATATGGATAAATACATAAAGTTTTCATGAAAGTGGGGTTTGTTTTCATTTGTCTCTTACCTCCTCTTCCCAATTCTTTCCAGTTTTTGGTAACCTTTCTCCTGATAGATACCCAGAGCACACTTACCCCAACTTTAGGGCTGTATCACTTTTTAGCTATAACTCAACTGAGAGATATTTTTCAGGCTTTATCTATAACATTTGATTATATGGTGGAATCTTCCTCTTAAAATTTGCTCTTTCCTTGTAATTTTTGTGTTGTTGGTGTTGTTGGCTTGGTACATTCTTCAATGATAAAGATGATGGTAAAGATAGTTGTTTAAAATTTTAGTTTCAGTGGCGTATAGTTGATTTATGATGTTAGTATCAGGTGTACAGCAAAGTGATTCAGTTATACGTATGCCCATTCTTTTCTCATATAGTTCATCACAGAATATTGACTAGAGTTCCCTCTGCTATACAGTAGGTCTTTAGTAGGTCTTTGATGGTTATCTATCTTATATGTAGTAGTGTGTGTATATTAATCCCAAGCTCCTGATTTATCCCTCCCCACAGCATTTTCCCTTTGGTAACCATAGAGATATCACTTTGCTGACAGAGGTCCATCTAGTCAAAGCTATGGTTTTTCCAGTAGTCATGTACGGATGTGAAGTTTGACTGTGAAGACGCTGAGCACCAAAAAATTGATGCTTCTGAACTACGGTGCTGGAGAAGACTCTTGAAAGTCCTGTGGGCAGCAAGAAGATCAAACCAGTCAATTATAAATGAAATCAACTCTGAATATTCATTGGAAGGACTGGTGCTGAAGTTGAAGCTCCAGTATTTGGCCACCTGATGCAAAGAGCTGACTCACTGGAAAAGACCCTGATGCTGGGAAAAACTGAAGGCAGGAGGAGAAGGGGATGGCAGAGGATGAGATGGTTGGATGGCATCACCAACTCAATGGACATGAGTTTGAGCAAACTCTGGGAGACAGTGAAGGACAGGGAAGCCTAGTGTGCTGCAGTCCCTGAAATCATAAGTTTTATGATCATGACTTTTAGTGACTTTAAGGAGAGTAATTTACTTTTACTTATGGACGTGACTTTTAGCAAACAAACTTATGTTTGATTTTGATATCTCTAAGTCTGTTTCTGTTTTGTAAATAAGTTCATTTGTATTATTTAAAAAATTAGATTACACATATGAATGATATCATATAATGTTTGTCTTTTTCTGTCTGACTTTGTTTGCTAGCCTCTGGGTACATCATTGTTGTTGCAAATGACATCATTTCATTCTTTTTTAAGGCTGAGCATGCTGCAGTCCATGGAGTCACAAAGAGTCGGACATGACTGAGTGACTAAACTGAACTAACTGAATATTCCTTTGCATATATGTACTGCATCCTCTTTATCCATTTATCTGTCAATGGACATTTAGGTTGCTTCTATGTATTAGCTATTGTAAATAGTGCTGCAATGAACATTGGATTCCTGTACCTTTTTAGATTATGGTTTTCTCTAGATATAGGCCCAGGACTGAGTTGGTTGGATCATATGGTAGTTCAGTTTTTAGTTTTTTAAGAAACCTCCATACCGTTCTCCATAGTGGTTATACCTATTTATAATCCCACTACCAGTGTAGGGGAGTTACCTGGTCTTCATACCTTTTTCAACATTTAGTGTTTGTAGACTTTTGGATGATGTCCATCCTGCCTGGTATGAGGTGACACTTCATTGTTTCGGTTTGCATTTTGTTGAGCATCTTTTCATGTGCTTTTTGGCCATCTGTATGTCTTCTTTGGAGAAATGTCTATTTAGAACTTCTGCCATTTTTTTGATTGGGTTGTTTGCTTTTTTGATATTGAGCTACATGAGCTGTTTGTATATTTTGTAATAGTTTTTCTTATAATGACAAATGTAGTGCCTTCTGATAATGAACAGAGTTGTAATTTCTGTCATTTGATGCTGTTCTCTGTTTCAAATGGTACTTTTTCAATCTTCCTAATGACCTTTTCTTTCTCCATTCGTCTCATAAGTACTGATGCACTCCAAGTCTTGAACACTGATCAGCATTATAGAAGACATTGCTGGTTGCTTACCCATATCTATTGCATTTCCTGTATGCTGGTGAAATGTTCATTTTTTCCCTTTCTTCTTTAGCAACAAAACCCATTTAAACTGAGTTTGTTGGTCAATAGCTTAAAGACTACTTATTTTAGCCTCTCTTGCCCTGGGATGTGATCATGTGACTAGGATGACGATTAACGTCACATGGAGCATAGCTTTCTCTTTATAAAGAGTGCGGGCATGCTCCCTTTCTCTTCCTGCCTGATGAGATTATTGGCGCTCCAACTGCCATCTTGGAGCTTGAGTTGACCTTGAGGAACTAGAACAGAAACTAGGTGTGCGGGTTCCTGAAGTCATCCCAGTATTACACTACTACCATTCTTCTGAAATATTTTTCTTTTTGCCCAATCCCAGGGATCAAACCCAATTCCAGGGGTTAGGTCTTCCTTCCTTTCCGGCTTCCAAAGTGGAAGGGTAGCATCGTCCACTCAAATGACATAAAATAGCACACTTGGTCTTACGTGGAGCTCCAGACCCTTGTGTATAGTTCTATCAGACAGCTCTACTTAAATACTCAATGCGTCAAAGCAAAACTCAACGTCTTTGTGTGAAAGCACGTTCCTTTGCTGCATTCCTTTTCTTGTTATGTAGACTGATCTTCAAGGTGTATAAGACAGAAGTCTGCTAGTCATTCTTGCATTTCTCTTTTCTTTATAACTCATATCCAGTTGATAACTGGTCTTGCTTCATTATATGTCAAAAAGCTGACCTTTCTACTCTACCTGAATATGCGTTGGTTTATTTGTGTCTCTCCTGGGTCATTAAACCATCTGAAACACTTCCAAAGTACTATGCTGTTATTTAACAGTGTTGCCAGAATTACCTTTTTAGAATGCAACTCTGGCCATGTCCCACCCCTGTGTTAAAACCCTTGCTATTGTCTTCAGAAAATAATATCAAATTAATAGGTCTACAGTGTGTTTCAGAACTAACCAGCTCTATCTCTGCCACATCCTCTTGAGCCAGTCCATCCCATGAATAGTAGTGTCTTCTTACAGTGAACAGACACATGGGTCTAAATATGTCAGACATCCCCTCACTTCAGGCCTGTTGCACCTGTAGCTTCTTCCTCTTGGGATATCCTTCTCCCAACTGTGACTGAATGAACCCCTGTAGTCAGGGGTTCCCAAAGCTACTTGGCTCATGACCTTTAATGATGCAGTAGTTTTTTTTTTTTTTTAATAGTGCCCATAGGTATTGATGCATATTTATGTCCTAACAACTTAGTAGCCATTTAAAAAAAAGTAATATGTTTACTTTGGAAGAAAGGTAATAGTTGACGTTTCTTTTTAAACATTTTTATTTGAGTATAGTTGCTTTAGAATGGTGTGTTTCTGCTGTACTGCAAAGTGAATCAGCCACATGTGTATCTGTACCCCCTCACGTTTTGAATTTCCTTCCCATTTAAGTCACCACAGAGCATTGAGTGGAGTTCCCTATGCTGTACAGTAGGTTCTCTTTTGTTATCTATTTTATACACAGTTCTTTATCTACTTTATACACAGTTCTTTATACACCACAGTTACTTATTTTTTTATTTTAATTGGAGGAGAGGGTGTGATGAATTGAGAGACAGCATTGAAATACATACATTACCCTGTGCAAAGTAGCTGGCTAGAGGCAGGTGGTTATGATGACCTGTGTGAGTGGGATGATGCGGGGGAGAGGCTCAGGAGGGAGGGGATATATGTCTACTTAGGGCTGGTTCCTGTTGTTGTGCAGCAGAAACCAGAACAACATTGTGAAGCAATTACTCACCACGGTTAGTTATCAGGGGGATGCGTGCTTCTGCTGGGTACCTCCCTTCTCACACCTTAGGATTAGATCGGGTCTGGCCACCTTCCCTTGTTTTTCCACATGGATATTGTCACACTCTTAGCTTTTCTACTGAGAAATCACAGGTCTACAAACATTCATCTTCAAAAAGAATATGCCGCTCTTAAACCTAATGTTAAAACTGGGACCAACCTTGAGGTGGTATTTCACATTCTGAAGACACTGCTGCATTTCCTTAGGATTTTAAAAATGTCTCAGGTTTCTCCAGTGAGTTTGCTTCAGTGCCCGGCATGCCTTGGCACATAGTTTGGAAACCGTGATGCTAAGAGCCTGGCATTGGAAACTACTGTGATAATCCATTCTTTTATTTTAAAATGTAGTCATCTGATCAAGATAGAGTAACCGGTAAGTCGCTGTGAGCTAAGAGCCTGTAAGTCTAACATTCTTATCTTAGACTTCACTGTGAATCTAAGAATTTCTACATAAAGTGGTATTTGAGTTGACAGGATGGACTGGATATATCAAATTAGTGAGGAAGTCTAGGATTACAACTACACAACAGGGCACTCTCACTTACCTTTCTGTTGTGATGCAAGGGGCGCTGAAGGGCATCCCCCACTTTGCCCCCCAGATGAGAAACATTCCCCAGCTGCTTGGGGTGCTGACTGCTGGTTCCTGGGACTTCATGTAGTCCAAATGAGCTGCCTCGCACAGGGCTATATCCTCTCCCTTGGGGCAAAACCCACATCCAGTGACTGCTCAGCACACCCATACAAGGGCTCAGGTCCCCTGCCTAAATTGGGCATACCTCTGAGGAGCCATGGCTGCTCCCAGACTCCCCAAAGAATTGGTTTGGACTGCTGTCTCCCTCTGTTTAACCCTCCTTCCCCCATCCGCTCAGAGGTTTGGGTCCCCGTCGTGTTCCTCAGTAAACTCAATGCATATGAATCTCCATCTCAAGAGTGGAGCCAGAGATTGTAACCTGACATGCTGGTAAGGTGATCATATACAGTGCCTTCAAATCAAAATATTATTTTTACTTGTGAGTGTACCCTTGGGCAGTAGTATGAATTTAATTTTTTGGAATCGTGTGGTTCTGCTAATGCCATTATGCTATATTACATACAAACTTGTAGGAAAAACAGATTGAGCATGTATTATTTCCCCGATACATTTTCAATTTTTTTCCTTCATATTATGAGGAGGGGAAGAGTGAGAAATGGAAGGACTGATTTAGTACCTCACATTCTTCCCTTTCCATTAAAAATCAACATGTATTCTGAGATATGGGAACATTTTGTACTACTGAAAATGATGGTCCACACAATTAGTACCTATAATATTTTAACATTAAAAATAATAAATGTTAAGTTCTTGTTTTCAGTGAACAAATAATCGTCAATATATTTTACTGCATGCAAGCACAGGTATAAATAAGAGTTTAACATGGAAGGTTTTACCCCTTCTTTTTATTGCCTCTCTAAAGTCATGAACACTTCCCAGTGACTCAGCTGATAAAGAACTCGCCTGCCAATGCAGGAGACTCGAGAGACATGGGTTCTATCCCTGGGTTGAGAAGATCCTCTGGAGAAGGAAATGGCAACCCATTCAAGTATTCTTGCCTCGGAAGTCCCATGGACAGAGTAGGCCAGCAGGCTACAGTCCATGGGGTCCCAAAGAGTCGGCCATGACTGAGCGTGCAAATGCACACACACACATGCATGAAACACTGACTTTATTGTATTTGTGCAACTCAGGGTCCTCTTAGAAGTTGAATATGTGTAAATTTAGTATTGTTTGGAGATTGAGTTTTTAAACATTAAATAGTGGCATAGTCCGAACAAGGCCTTTCCCAGTGTTACAGTGGGAAAGTGGTAGTGGTACACACTGTGGAGAAAGGCAGAGGCCTGGCAACCTCAGAATGGAGTTATTCCGGCCTAGGAACATCAGGGGTTAGTGGAGCATCTTCTGGGGATACTGGCAGGATCTCATGGCATTCTGGAATAAGATCTGGGCGTGCATGACATAGCACGAACACAGGGAATCAGTGCTCTTCTGTGAATCTTCCATTTCTGGATGGATGTGTTTTGTGAGCAGAATGGTAATGAGATTTCTGGATCCACAAAATTTACTGTTATTTATCTTTAGAGCTATCATAGGAGAAGTTAAAGAAGTTGCTTGATGCATTCTTTCAGAGCTAAAGTCACTTTGAAGAAAAATTGACACGGAAACTATTTCAGTGTCATCTACATTTGAGTTCATTTTAGAATGACCATCTATAAGATAGGAATTGAAAGAGCTGTTAGGAAAAAAATTAAGTTCATGATTCATGTTTGCCAAAAGATGGTGCTCGTGTATCTGTTAAGACCGTTTAGGCAGCAATGAAGCTGAAAAACAACATCCTTTCCAAGAATTGGAAGGCATGACTCCTAAGGCTGAGGCATAACAACAATATACTTGCATTTTTCCATATTGCATTTGAAATGTAAACAACTTAATTTAAGAGATAGGCTTTCCTGCAAATGTACTATTAAACAGCAGCCGCCCACAAGACAGTTAACATACCAAATTAAAGCACTTTCAAAGATACAGGATTTTGTAAACATTTTACCATCTTCCTTTCCAACAACAAAGCTGGAATGAAGGTATGAGAATGTCAAAAAATGAAATAGTAAAACAATATATCCAAGGCATATGTGCTAGTCTGATTCTCAGAATTTCATTGTTTTCCCATATAAGATGAATATGGGCTTTCTGTGTCTGCATTAAATGTGTCATTTAGCATCTCCAGTAACCATCATTATGCATCTACTGAGTATCTGGCGTGCATTCAGGATTTTACTTTATCCTCAAAAAGCTTTAAGACATAGGTATTACTCTCATCAAATCCATCTTACAGAGAGTTGAAGCTAGTTTAAAGATGGCAGGTATTTGGAGCCGATATTGAACCCATGCCAGCTTCATGGTGAAGAATCTGGCTGCAATGCAGGAGACCTGGGTTTAAGCCCTGCATCGCCAAGATCCCCTGGAGAAGGGAATGGCAACCCACTCCAGTATTCATTCCTGGGAAATCTCATGGACAGAGGACCCTGGCAGGCTGGAGTCCATGGGATTGTGGAGTGTCAGACATGACTGAGCGATAAACAACAACAGCTAATTTCAAAACTCGTACTGTTAACCATTAGGCTCTACCAGCTCTGTAAAGCTTTTACTTTAAGTTTGAATCCTAAGTTAGTGTTAGTCACTCAGTTATGTCCGGCTCTTTGAGACCCCGTGGACTGTAGCCCACCAGACTCCTCTGTGCGTGGAATCCTCCAGGCGAGTATATTGGAGTGGGTTGCCATTTACCTTTCTAGGGGATCTTCCTGAGGCTGAGATCGAGCTCCAGTCTCCTGCATTGTGGGTGGATTCTTTACCGTCTGAGCTACCAGGGAAGCCCGCCCGCATCCTAGGTTAATAGAATATACTGTTTACACACCCCTTGTTTACTGTTACTCTTGTGGGTCGCCAATTATTTTTCATAAACATTTGACAGTAGTAGGTATATATATTCTAGAGTCCTACGTCTTTGGACAGAATGCCACAGATGCCACCACAAGTGCTTTCATCTGAGACAAGTTTCTCTATCTGGAAAGTAACTGCAGGAGTGCTTACTTTAAGGAGTGTTGTGAGATATAGCAGTAGTTCACACATGGTGCTTACATTCAGTGCACACTCAGTTTATGAGAGCAGTTATTTTCAAAAAATGACTAATAAAAACATGATTTCATTCTACACACAAACTCTTAAATCATCTGTGAGAAAAGAAATTCTTAGGAAGAAAATTACTAAGGCAAACATTCCATCCTTTTAGTAAAATTAAAACATATATTTCGACTATAGGTCTGCTCCATTCTAAAACATTAAACATGTAGTTTCAGAATTATCCATTTGTGGATTAAGTTGCAAAATAATTCTTTAGTAAGAGATTAATAAAATGATACATGTTGAAGTTGTAGTTGGTTTTCATGCATTCATAATATGATGCAATTGATGTATTCTGTAAATTATATAAAGTGAGATGAAAATTAGGATTATTATTCTAAATCATCAAATTCTAGTACTTTCAGTAGTGAATCAAGTTGATGTGAATGTTATTTTACTTATTTCTTTTACCCATAAAGTTCTAGATTAGTTTATTTGCTGGGGAAAAACTCTTATGATGAATCAGAACTAAATCAAAATATTATTGAATTTAAATTATCTTGGAAATAATGAATGTACCACAGATGTGTTAAGTGAAGACTATATATACATTTGGGCTTTCCAGGTGGATCTAGTGGTAAAGAACCTTCCTGCCAGTGCAGGAGATACAAGAGACTCAGATTCATTCCCTGGGTGGGAAAGATCCCTTGGAGGAGGGCAGGGCAACCCGCTCCAGTATTCTTGCCTGGAGAAGCCCATGGATAGAGGAGCCTGGCAAGCTACAGTCCATAGGGCCTCAAAGAGTCAGACTTGACTTAAGCGACTTAGCACTGACATATACAATTAAGGTATTCAGGTTTGTTTGTATATTTTGTGTTTTGATTTAATATAAACCCCACACCCAAATACCTCCTTTTGGCTATTTTAATTGTGACTTTTTTCAACCAAAATTCTCTTCTATAATTTAAAATTCGAGAGTTCCCCAAAGTCATAACACAAATGTATGTTTAAAAAATCCTTAGTCCCCTGGTGAATTTACTTTAACACATCACCTCCTGCATTTCATTACATGGATTAGTCTCTAAAAATGGAGAACAGCTGGCCTTCGCCTGCTGCGTAACCTCCTCCCATATTCTTCTCCAGGCTAAATAACCCCCAATTCCCTTAGCCTCTCATCCAAAATCCTATTTTCTAACATTTAAATCACTCTGCTGATCAACCTGGCCCTTTTCAAATTTACTCACCTCTCGGTTATGCTAAGCAGTCATAATTCATTAACCAGTTCTCAATCAGTAATAAAGCAGCTGCCACTCACCGTGGTGCCTGCTGGATAAGAAGTGGCCTGTTCAGAACAGTCTCTGACACATAAAATGGAGTGGTTTCCAACTACTCTTTGGACTCAGGCATTTGTTTATATTCATACCTATCAAATTACAGGTTTATGTGGAATGCTCTGTGAGCCAGGCCTGCTTCTCTCATTAAGCAGACTTATATTGGTGTCTGCAGTGTTCCTGGCTGTGCTGGTGATACAGAGTGAGCAATATAGACCTGGCCACCTGGTGTTCATATTCTCATGGGGGAGTCAAGTTCAGTTCAGTTTAGTTGCTCAGTGATGTTCAACTCTTTGCAACTGCATGGACTGCAGCACGCCAAGCCTCCCTGTTCTTCACCATCTCCTGGAGTTTGCTCAGACTCATGTCCATTGAGTCAGTGATGCCATCCAACCATCCCACCCTCTGTTACCCCCTTCTCCTCCTGCCCTCAGTCTTTCCCAGCATCAGGGTCTTTTCCAGTGAGTTGGCTCTTCCCATCAGGTGGTCAAAGTGTTGGAGCTTTAGCTTCAGCATCAGTTCTTCCAGTGAATATTCAGGGTTGATTTCCCTTAGGATTAAATAAACTGTAGTTATTATGAAAAGGGAAGACTTCCCTGGTGGCTCAGACAGTAAAGTGTCTGTCTACAATGCAGGAGGACCCAGGTTTGATCCCTGGGTCGGGAAGATCCTCTGGAGAAGGAAATGGCAGCCCACTCCATTACTCTTGCCTGGAAAATCCCATGGAGAGAGGGGCCTGGTAGTACAAAAAAGAAAATAAAGTATGAACACTGAGAAGAAAAAATAAAGCACTTATGAAATAGAAGGACATTTAGGCACAGGGCACAATAAGTAAGAAGTGTGGTTATTTCTTCACTTTATTGCCTGAGAGCTAAAAGTCTGAAGCTCTAATAGTATAATAATAATGATGCTGATAAAAGCTGATGCTTACTGGGTGCTCATAGACAATCACTTGTTATATAGGCCATTGCATATGAATTATTTCATTGATTTAGCCGAGTCCAGGCTCATACTTCTCACTGCAAAACTGGCCAACAAAATGGGAGGTGAGCTATTGGGGCAAAGAATAACGACTCTATTCAGAAAGGTAGCAGACCTATAAGATGGTGGACTTGTGCCCCAAAGAATGATCATGCTTGAATTAAAATTAAATTTAGTATAAATTAAAATTGTTTTATACTAAAGAGGAAAGGAGTAAAGTCCAACAATTCCTGGTTTCAGCCATCCTGTGGAGGAGATATGTTACTTTCTTCCTCCCTGTAGTCCTTCACTGGTGGACCTGGTCAGGATATCTCCTGGGAGTTAAACAAAGATGTTTTTTGTTTTTTTGTTTTTTTTTAGCTTAATGCTCATTACCTGGAAGCCAGGGTTCCTAGAGATGAGCCATTATGTATAATTTAATCTTATAGGCAACATCCTTCTAGTGATTAACTTGTAATAGAATACAAAAGATTCTTCCCTATTAGATCATTACAAAAACTTCACAAAACAGATGCAATTACTAGTCCCATTTCTTAGTGATAAAACTAGGGAAGAGTTTGAGTAACTTTCTGAAGTTACCCTCCATTACATAACAAGACCTAGAATCAGAATGAAGCCTTTATGAGTCTAGAGCTTAAATTTTTAACATTCATATGGTGCCGTTGGTATAAGTACGGGAAAATTAATTCTCTGCTTTTTCTGTAGCTTTGTCCTTCTAAGATAATATGCACTCTTTCCAGAAGGCTATTTCATGACTATCTTTTATTCTCAAGTATTTCCTTGGGGAAGAATCTCACACTATCATCCTACTCCAAGTAGCTTTGTAAGATATTCCTTCTAACTTGGATAGTATTCTCCCTGAGGTTTAAAAAAATACTCATTTTAATTTATTTGACTGTTCTGAGCCTTAGTTGTAGCATGTGAACTCTTGGTTGTGGCATATGGGATCCAGGGATTGAACCTGGGCCTCCTACATTGGGAATGTGGAGTCTTAGCCCCTGGACCACTGGGGACATCCCCTCTTTGACGTTATTAAACAAGATTTTCTAGTTAGGGAGTTAAATTGGCTCAATCAGTGCAGTTTTTCTCTCTCATAGGGTCAGTTGATATGGGCAATCTGACTAGATGGTCTGCCCTTAAACCAGCTGTTTCAGGACCACTGTGGTGGAGTCATTACACCAGGGTGACCCAGGATCAGTCACACAGGGCTTAAGACCTCAAGTCTGATGAGGTCTTTTGTCTACTCAGGGCATATAAATCCCAGCAAACAGACTCCAGTGCTCTGGAGAACTTGCATCTGAGTTGTCCAGGCTCCTAGCTAGATATCTCGCCACGACCACCCTGCTCCGCCCCGTGCTACCCCCACCCCCAAGCAAATAATGAAATTCTCCATAGGTGGGAATTTTTCTCAATTTAGGAGACTGTAGTCTTAACCATATGATCCAGTTAATTTGTTTATAATACCTGTGTCCTGTATAGTCAAGGCTATGGTTTTTTCATTGGTCATGAATGGATGTGAGAGTTGGATTATAAAGAAAACTGAGTGCCAAAGGATTGATGCTTTTGAACTGTGGTGTTGGAGAAGACTCTTGAGAGTCCCTTAGACTGCAAGGAGATCCAACCAGTCCATCCTAAAGGAGATCAGTCCTGGGTGTTCATTGGAAGGACTGATGTTGAAGCTGAAACTCCAATCCTCTGGCCACCCAATGCGAAGAGCTGACTCATTTGAAAAGACCCTGATGCTGGGAAAGATTGAGGGCAGGAGGAGAAGGGGACAACAGAGGTTGAGATGGCTGGATGGTATGGCTGGATGGTGGCCATGGGTTTGTGTGGACTCTGGGAGTTGGTGATGGACAGGGAGGCCTGTGGTTCATGGGATTGCAGAGTCAGACACGATTGAACAACTGAAATGAACTGATACGTGTGTCTGGAACAAAGCTGGTGTGTAGAAATAAAAGAAGGTAGTTTATCCTCTTGGCCATTGGTGACTGTATTTAGGCTACAGATAATGGCAGGATTAATGTCAAGGTCAGGATTTCTTACAGTCCTCTGCTCCCTGGTTCCCCATGTAAGGTAGGACGTCACTCACCTTCCACTCTTGCTTCTCTTTGTCATCTTTGCTGAATGTCTGCTCCAGTGTTCTTGCCTGAAAAATACCATGAACAGAGGAGCCTCGTGGGCTATGATCTGTGGGGTCACAAAGAGTCAGACGTGACTCTTTGAGCAACTGAGCGCACTCACACACACACAACACACACAGTGGCCATCCTCCCCATACCACTGTTTCTGTAGTCTTCACGGCCCCATCCATTCCTGTTTCTTCCTACCACGGGAACTCATCCACACTCTCTCCTGTGTTCATGGCAACCCATGAGCTTCCTGGGGAAGGAGGGCTGGTGCTTCTCTTTGACAGAAAGCTGGTGCTTTCTCTGCCTTTCAGTGCAGACTTTCCCATCCGTCTCTGCTCTGAGTCCTATGCTTGTTCTCGCTGGCAGTGCCCTTCTTTGGGCATTTTGCCTTTATAAATTGGGCCTGGCTTGTTATGGGTCAGTGATCCTTTTCTGGCTAAGCTTACAATGATATTCTGCTTACTGTAGGGGATAGAGTCAGGCTCATTATGTTGAAATAATGTTGGCTGCTTAAAAGTTCTCTCGTAGAACCTGGAGCTCTTCAGGGGAAAGATAACTGTATAAATCCAATAAAAAATGAATACGTAAGTAGTAAGAGTCTGGCCAGTGCTGAGTACAGTAAGATTTTTTTTTTTTTTTTTTGCTACTGTGTAAGAGACACTATAAATTACAATGTTTCAAGAGTGTGGCACTCTTATTAAAAGAACAAAGATTATGAGATAGTTCCCCTTTCTCCTGAGGATAAAGAGAATATGTGGGCTTAAATTGTAGTAGAAGGAATTTGGGTCAGGCCTAGTTTGTTTCCACAGGGCTATTTTATTTAAGTAGATCTGATCAGTATATGAGGATCATTAAAAATACACTGATGACAAACGGACCTGCAAATGATGGGTGCCAATCCTTTTCTTAAGCTGGTTGCCATTCTCTGGGGACATTCTTCATGTGTTGCGTGACTCTGTGTGTGTGTGTGAGGGGAAGGCAACTATAGCGCATTGGGTGTCATTTCTGACTCATGAGTTGAGGTGGCATTGTGTTACAGGTGTAAGCTTGGGGATCAGAAAAATCAGTATAATCCAAAACCAGTTTAACCTTGTGAGCTCAGGCCACTTATCCTTCCAGAGGCTTGGTTTTCTCACCTTGAGCTTGAAGATGCTATCTTCTACCTACAAGTATTGTCAAGCAAGTGATTTACAATAGGATGTATGTAAAGTGCATAGCATAGGGATTGGCACATAGCAAACCTCCAATAACTGAGTTAAATCAAACTTATAGTCTCATTATTCACACATCTCTGGATCTTAAATAAGTTACCGAGAGCAAGTATTCCCTTCCCTCTCCACTCCTCTTTGCCCAAAATTTATTGCCAAACAAACAAAAAAGAAGAAAACTGGCTTTCCACTTGGTATTATATTCTACACTACACACTCCAAACAAAACTGAGAAATCCACAGTTTAGGCTGGGGCAAACATCGCAAAGAATATCTTCAATCAATGATTCATGAAATAGTCTTCTCATTTTCAGACTGAAGAATGACCAGCCCCAGGCATAATAAACACATGTGCTGATATGATTGGAACTACAGCTGTAAAATCTTTTCCTGTGGCTTAAATGCAGGTGAAATATCAGCAGGATTTCTTAAGCTTGCTATCATCTTCCATGTTTTGATATTATTTAGTGGCTTATAGGTTCATATTCTTTTTTTAAAAAAATATTTATTTATTTGACTGCATTGGATATTAGTTGTAGCATATGGGATCTAGTTCCCTGACCAGGGATTGAACCTAGGCTCTCTGCATTAGGAGCACAGAGTCTTAGCCACTGGACCACTAGGAGAGTCCCCAGGTTCATGTTCTTTATCAGTCATCCTCGGCTGAATTTAGAACCAGTAAGAGGCAGATTTATGATTAAGCAATTAGATTTTATCTGGAAACTTTCAAAATTAGAGAGTAAAGAAAGGGCAAAAATACACAAGACAACAGACCGGCAAAGAGAGATCAGCTGATGAAAAGAATCAGTCTTTTAGAACCTGAAAAGCAAGTGTTACATGGTGACTCAGTCGTCACAGAAATCTCCTCTGTGTTGTAGTGCATGGGGCAAGCCTAGAAACAATAAAATTTCCTATGATGTACAAAATTTCAGGGAGACTGAAATTTGAATGATCAGAACCAAGAGTTGAAGTTGTGGTAGGAACAAGAACTCATGATATGTTTTCAAAACTTTCCAGCTCCCCACCCCCCACTTCCCATAGTTAACTGATTCTATGTTTACCATAGGCAGAAGACAAGAGTTTTACTTTTTTAAAAATTTTATTTTACCGAAGTAGGTTTGATTTACAATATTGTGTTAATTTCTGCTGTATAGCAAAATGATTCAGTTGTACATATATGTATATTCTTTTTCATATTCTTTTCCGTCATGGTTTATCACAGGATATTGAATATAGTTTCCTGTGCTATACAGTAGGACCTTGTTGTTTTTCCATTCTATATGTAATAGTTTACATGTTCTAATTCCATTCAATATCACGGTAATCCAAGTCTGTGTCCTGACTAGTAAAACGCTGAAGAAGCTGAAGTTGAACAGTTCTATGAAGTCCTACAAGACCTTCTAGAACTGACACCCCACAAACATGTCCTTTCATTAGAGGGGACTGGAATGCAAAAGTAGGAAGTCAGGAAATACCTGGAGTAACAGGCAAATTTAGTCTTGGAGTACAGAATGAAGCAGGGCAAAGGCTAATAGAGTTAATAGTCTGTCAAGACAACACACTGGTCATAGCAAACACCCTCTTCTAACAACACAAGAGAAGACTCTACACATGGACATCACCAGATGGTTAACACTGACACAGACTGATTATATTCTTTGCAGCCAAAGATGGAGACGCTCTATACAGTCAGCAAAAACAAGACCAGGAGCTGACTGTGGCTCAGATCATGAACTCCTTATTGCCAAATTCAGACTTAAATTGAAGAAAGTAGGGAAAACCAGTAGACCATTCAAGTATGACCTAAATCAAATCCCTTATGATTATACAGTGGAAGTGACAAATAGATTTAAGGGACTAGATCTGATAGAGTGGCTGATGAACTATGGACAGAGGTTCATGACAGGAATGAAGGAGACAGGAATCAAGACCATCCTCAAGAAAAAGAAATGCAAAAAAGCAAAATGGCTGTCTGAGGAGGCCTTTCAAATATCTGTGAAAAGAAGAGAAGTGAAAAGCAAAGGAGAAAAGGAAAAATATACCCAACTGAATGCAGAGTTCCAAAGAATAGCAAGGAGAGATAAGAAAGCCTTCCTCAGTGATCAGTACAAATAAATAGAGGAAAACAATAGAATGGGAAAGACTAGAGATCTCTTCAAGAAAATTAGAAATACCAAGGGAACTTTTCATTCAAAGATGGGCTCAATAAAGGACAGAAATAGTAGGGACTTAACAGAAGCAGAAGATATTAAGAAGTGGCAAGAATACATAGAAGAACTGTACAAAAGATATTCGCAACCCAGAAAATGACAATAGTGTGGTCACTCTCCTAGAGCCAGACATCCTGGAATGCAAAGTCAAGTGGGCCTTAGAAAGCATCACTACGAACAAAGCTAGTGGAGGTGATTTCTCTAGGTCCATTCATGTTGCTACAAATGACATCATTTCATTCTTTTTTATAGCTGAGTACTATTCCATTGTATATATGTACCACATCTTTATCCATTCATCTGTTATTGACATTTAGGTTGCTTCCCTCCCTTGCTATTGTGAATAGTGATGCAATGAACATTGAGATGCATGTATCTTTTTGAAGTACAGTTTTGTCTGGATATATGCCCAGGAGTGGAATTGCTGTATCATACAACATGGAATTTAATTATCTGGAGATGTGACGTTAGAAGGTTTTTGCACTTGGGACATCTGACACACTCTAGGGTGGAGGTGGGACTTGCTATAAAAGTAGAGATTTAATAAGTTTACTCACATAATGATTAGCCATTATACCACTGTTTTCCTATCTTCATTACTTGAATGTGCAGTTTGTTTTGTCAACCTCACCTGATTCCCCACTCCAAGTGGAAGGTGAACATCCCTCCCATGCATAAAATGACTAGCCCAAGATAATGTCAAGAACCCCTCCAAGATCAGTGATTTCCAAATTTGTATGTTAGAATCTGTTAGAGGAGATTTTAAAAAAATTCCAGTGCCTGCGTCTCACCTCAAATTAATTGAATCAAAATTTCTGATGAGGGATTGAAGTATCAATACTTAAAACAACCAGCAGCCAGGTTTGGGAACCATGCCCTGGAATGATGCCCATCAGTCAACAACGGTGTCCTTATTCCCAGGGCTGCCACTTTGCCCTTTAGTGTTTCCCTCACTGCAAGGACTGATGTTGAAGCTGAAACTCCAATGCTTTAGAGACCTGATGCGAATAAGTGACTCATCTGAAAAGACCCTGATGCTGGGAAAGATTGAAGGCGAGAGAAGGGGATGACAGAGGATGAGATGGTTGGATGGCATCACGGACTCAATGGGCATGAGTTTGAGTCAACTCCAGGTGTTGGTGATGGACAGGGAGGCCTGGCGTGCTGCAGTCTATGGGGTTGCAAAGAGTCTGACATTACTGAGTTACTGAACTGAACACTATCACTAAGCCTTTGAAGGAAATTTTAATGTGAAAGAGATGAAAGCAAAAAGAAAAAAAGAATATTAGATTGAGAGAAACAATGTGTAAAGAAGGCAGACACTCCAAAACCTGAAAGTTCTAAAAAATATATTGCACATATGAAAAAAGAACAAATCACTACACAAAAGGTAAAATTAAAAAGCTCGAGAGAAATTTTTGAAATTAATACAACTTTATAGCAGAAAAAATAAGCACTGAAAATTTATAAAGCTTCTAATAGAAGTTTCTCTCCAGTGAGGAAAAATGATTAAGAGGCTGGCTCTGCTATTTTCCAGACTTTAGATTAATTATTATAATTATTAATATCTAGTATTTCTCCTCAGTTTCCTTACGTGTACATTGAGTTAATAGTAAATATTCTTATAGTATTATTTATAGAGTTGCTGTGAGAACTAAATGAGCTAATAAATGTAACTTAGAACATAGTGGTGTTAGTTGTAATAAGAGAAAAGACAGAATTTCCCTGGTGGTCTGGTGATTAAGACTTTGCCTTCCAGGGCAGGAGATGTGGATTTGACCCCTGGTTGGGGAGCTAAGACCCCACATGTCTGTGGCTAAGAAACCAAAACATAAAGCAGAAACAATATTGTAACAAAGTCAATAAAGATTTAAAAAAAATAATCCATGTCAAAAAAAATCTTAAAAAACAAGGACTCACTGAATACTGACGTAGGAAATAAAGCAAAAGCAGTGCAGCACATCATTGTGAAATTCCTCCAGAACTGAAGGAACAAAAGAGAAGAGAGTTTGAAGCTTTTTAGAAGAGAAAAACAGATATACAAAGCTTTAAACTTCTCAGTTTTAACCCTGGGAGCTGGAAGACAGGACAGTTATTCCCAGCTTAAAATTTCATATCCAGCTAAACTAATATAATTGTGAAAGTGGTATAAGGACATTTGAAACATATAAGGAATCAAAACAATTATTGTGTCTATCTTAGGAGTAGATGGGAGGTTTTGCCAGAACAAGATGAGAGAATAAAAAAAGAAGCAGAAGGATCCAAAAAGCCAGGGATTGAATATAGCGCAAGGAGACAGAGTGAAGATTTTTGAACACACATTTGAGAATAACTGCAGAATAACTTTCTAGAAGTAGAATTACTGGGTTGGAGGATATGTGAATTTTAAATATTGACAGATTTTGTCAAATTGGCATGTCTTTCTGACTTATACCATCTGTTAGGACAAAAGAATATTCCACTTCACTTTTAGTTTGTATTTCTATTTCTCTTAATATGAATGAGGTTAAGCATATTTTCATATATTTATGATCATTTGTTTTCTTTTCTGAAAAAATGATCTGTTCAAATATATTCACGAGTTAGTATTTTTACTAAATGTTCAGCCAACATATCCTATAATTTGCCAGTTATTAAGCTAGCCATGGAAGGATTTACTTTAGGGAAAGGGGTCAGATGGGAGTGGCAAATAATGAAACTGCTCAATAATAATGATACAGTGTGATTATATAAGTGATACATAAAATAAATGGTACATAAAATGTGCTGTATGGAACCATATTTCAGTGTTTTCATCTCTGATACAAAATTCTAATTATTATGACTCCTATGTTACTTTATTTGGAACAGCATTTTATCTGTTTTATTTTTCCAGGGCTAAAGTCTTTAGTTCATGTATCTATTTTAAAATGTTCAAAGCTCACATTATTTCACATGCTGTAAAATAGACTCCCACCCCCTTGTCTTCAGCCTTAGTCCTTTAGCCCTAACTCTACCCCCCAGTGACTCTCAGCCCCAGCAACACTGAGTACTGGGTCCTCCCCTCCCCTTCCCTAGGTGCCAGGCTGTGACCTTCCTTGGAACTTGCTTCCTGCTGTCCCTTTTGGTGGAGTCTCCTGTCCCCACCTTAGTAGCCCTGTCCTCATCTTAAAGACAGGGCACAGATGTCACCTTTTCCAGCATATTTCTTTTCTCTTCCAAAGTCAGAATAAAATAAACCTTCTGTATAATAACTTCCCAGTAAAAATGTGTGCCTCCCTCTTGTGATCTGCTTCTGTACCATAGAGGTTAACAGCACTTTTGTGGAATCAGGTGTAGATCTGCCATTTACCTATATTTGAATTCTCTGTATTCTGGAGTAAGCAAGTGTCATCATTTAATGATGCCATTTTTCCCTGAACAAGGCTACTGTTACTGATGCCTACACTCTAGGGTGGCAGTAAGTATAAGATGTAGTACGTACCCACTGCCTGGCACACAGTAAGCACACACATTGTTCAGCCCCGCTAGGAAGCTAGGAAGTCCCCCTAGGATTGTGAGGCTTTTCCATGCCCACTGTGATGGTCCACTGCCCTGCAAGAGATCCATCCTTTTTTTTTTTTCCTTAAACTCATTTGTTTGTTTTGGTAGTGGTACATTGATTTTGGGTCATTAAAAAGGAAAATGTCAGCATGTTGCTGAGCCAAACTGAGGATGACTTACAGGCAGCTATTGATGAAGGTGTTCACAGCCACCAGTCACTGGAGGACCAGCTTCTTGGCTGTTCTGCTGGTTTCAGGTTCCCTTCAGCTGCCTGGGGTTGACAGGAGTGGTGTTCTCAGATTCTTATGCTGCCCCCACCCCTCCTATCCATACAGACACAGACTCTTATCTCAGTCTCCCTGAGGTTACAAACCCATCTTCTTACTCCTTGCCACCTGGAGAGGAAAGACGTTTGGAGCCACCTTAATCTCCCTCTGCTCTGTTCGGTCAGTTGAATGAGAGGTATCCGCTATGATCTTCTTTCTTTCCACCTCTCATTTTCCCTCTCTGCAGTCTAGTTGGGAGATCAAACAACAAATAACAATGATAAGAATAACAACATTCTTTATGTTGTTTGTTTGCCATCTTGATACAATAATCTGAATACACCCTGATATCAGCTGTATGGAAATGTTGGAGAAATGATTAATATTTCAGAATAATGGATCTCACTATATACACTCCAACGGGCTATGATAATATTTTATTGTACAATTGCTTATTGGACCATATGTGCATCAGAACATGATCTCCCTGAGGTTGGTAACTGTATCTTAGACATTTTGGTTTTCTGGAGGAGAACGGGATGACAGAGGTTGAGATGGGTGGATGGCATCACTGACTCTATGGACGTGAGTTTGAGCAAGCTCCAGGAGTTGGTGACGGACAGGGAAACCTGGCATGCTGCAGTCCATGAGGTTGCAAAGAGTCGGACACGATTGAGTGACTGAACTGTCCTTTACCACAGTCTGAGGACCTGGTGCTGTTGATTGCTGAAGATACTGCCAGATACTATTATATAAGCAGCATTTACAGTGAGAATTGTGATGCTTCTCCAGCCTTAGTGTCGTTTTATTCACTTATATATTATTTATTTTAAAAAACATTTAAGAGATGTAAGTTTGCCAGTGTCAACATAACTTTTTAAAGTGAATACAGTGATTTGGGTACAATTCTTCTCTTTTAATATAAAAATTCAGTTGCAACAGTTCCCAGATTCAGTATTAAGTGTTCACATTACAAATTCCAATAATACGCATACACAGTTATTGCTCTAGGGTAGTTGTTCTTCAGTGTGCTTTCAAGTCAGCAGGGGATCTTGTTAAAGAACAGATTCTGATCCAGTGGGCCTGAGGTTTTGTGTCTCTGAAGAAGCATTCAGGTTATGCTAATCCTTCTGGCTCATGGAGTATACTTTGAAGAGAAGGCTCTGGATTAAAAATAAAATATCTCATGGAATATAGAAACAAGGCAAATGGATTACAAATTCTGTTATATGATGTCAATATGCCATCAAAGCATAAAGAAAAAAACCCATAATGGCAAAAAAAACCCATTAAGTTTTCAGCAACATTTACTGAAATTATATGCAAATAACAATCACAACATAAGCAAGGCTTCTCTCTCTTAATAACTAATAGGAAGCTTCAAGGTAACTGTATTCATTGATGATTGTTGAGATGTCTGTGGATTTTTTAAATAATTTCTTCAGGCATTATAGTAAAATTTAGATGACTGTATTTTTGCTAATAGAAATGTCGACAAATACACATCTGATTTTCAAAGAAATTCTGCTTTATTACAAGTGGCAATTATAAAACTGTAGTGATGAAACATCAAGTCCTGAAGACTGACATCTGCTTACATTATGAATTATTTACAGCTAAACTACCACAAGTAGATTAATTCTTTATTGTACTAATGAGAAACAGCAAAGTCTGCCATTGGCAGAGCAGAATTTAATTTTAGTTCTAGAGAAAATGTCAACGTATATTAGTTCCTATTAAAAAATTTAGTATATGCAAAATCAGACACAAAAAATATTAATGTTTGTAAAATAATCTGCAAACAGTAAATAATTCTTATCACGCTGTGTCTTGCTTTTTATGTGTACAACGCAGTGGTGAAAGCTAGAAGGTGTTTGCCAGACAATAAAGTGATATTGTTTTGTGTTAGGAAATATCTATGGGAAAGCATCTGAGCATTTTGCTGCTTGAAAGTTGAGTTAGTTTCATAGGGATTAAGAAAATTTAATAAGCTTAAGTGTCTCATAGAGGTTGTTCAACAGATCATGAAACAAATGTCTCCTCTAATGTAAAGAGATAATTTCCAATAATGTTTAATGAATTGAAGAAAAATTAGACTATTTCCTCCAGCAAGGATACTGCTAAATTTCTAGGCATACATGCTCTGTACTCACCCTCAGTAGTTCCCACATCTGTTCTTGCCCACTAATTCCTGTCTCAATAAAGCAGAAGTTTTGCCTGATTACACAAATGTATTTGCCACTTGAGAGTACATGTGTACACACATATGCACACACAGCACTGAAATGTTACTATTTTATGTGCAAATTAATTGAATAAATTCAGGCCAAAAGATGTATGGCTGTAAAAGGATATATCTGTTACTAACATTTCCAAGGGTTACCATTTTTCTAAGCAGCTATATTGGTGGGAATTTGGGGGGCTGATTTTTAGTGTTTATTTGTCTATTTATTATTTATACTTTTGTTGACTATAGCATTTAGGTCCCCAGTGTTTCTTTGTGGGTTTCACTTGTTGGAAGGACTTCACTCATCCAGAATAGACTTGGAGACTTGGGATTGAAACATAATTATTTTTTTCTTTTTTTTTATTATTATTATTATTTTTTTTAATTATTGTTTTTGCCATACATTGTCATGATATCACCATGGGTTTACATATGCTTCCCCTCCGGGTCCCCCCTCCCTCCTCCCTCCCCCCCGGGAAATCTCGCTGCAACATAATTATTTTTTTCCTTTAAAAGTTTTAGAACAGCGAAAATGCAAGTTAATGTCATGTCATTTACCTGTTAGAAAGTCCCCTCAACTCTCACTCCAAAGTCTATATTTATTTAGGTGAACCCCCAGTGACTTTTTCTGGATTCATAAGCTGAAGTAGAAAAGCAGCTGAACATTGAGGAAACCTGAGGATGGGCACTGTCCTAAGAACAGGTATACTGACGATAAGAATAGAAAGATCAGACTCGTGGCAAAGCAAAAGAGAAATAAGCGTAAAAATGATTGTAAAACATGCAAGAAAGCATGATCTCACACTTCGATGGACTTCAGAAACGCATCTGTAGTAACAGTTCTAAATAATGGTCATGAGTCAAAAGACATGTAAAGTTAATTTCCGTGTACTCTGATTGAGAAGATAGAATAGTCATAATTTGGGATGAAAACCTGCTTCTTTTTTTTTTTTTTCCTTTTTTAAAAAATATTTATTTATTTATTTTTTCTTTACATTATCATGTTGGTTTTGCCATACATTGACATGAATCCGCCATGGGTATACAATTATGTCAGGTACAGGTTTACCTTCTAATCTGGAGCAAAGCCTCCCCTAGCAAAGCCAGACCGGTGCCATGGCCCTGTTCTAGCAGGACTGTGTGACGCGGGGAAACCTATAGGTATACAAGCTGCAGTCCTTAGCTGCCTCCATCCAGTGGGGCTTGTGGAAAATAATTGTGTGATAACTGAAACTATAATTGTATACAAAATACGGTTTTATCATAGAGGAGGAAGAATCAAGTCGCTTGGGAGTCAGAAAGGCTTTATAGAGATTATTAACTTTGGCCTTAAAGAAGTAATAGACACTCCTCAGGGAAGAAACGTACACGAAACAGAGGTCTTAATAAAAGTATATGTACATGTCCTCCATTGACTTCCTCTTTGCATCTCATCAATTACTCATTATCCTAGAAATAATTAGGGCTATTCTAACAAAAGGACATAGAGCAGATATTATCCCATAAATAGTAATTCATGCGTGCAGACCACTTATCCATTCATCCATCCATTTATCATTATGCATACACTTTTAGAGAAAGATTGCCAAATCCCAGGTAGATTTGGTGGGTGTTATTTGAATGGGTAGTTGGGAGAAAAAGCTGATCAGGTACTTGGCTGGAGGAGACTGGAACCTGCCCAAGGCAGTGGGTCAAGACCTGTAGGTGACAGGTAAAGTGGTGTGTACTCAGTTCAAGGAAATTGCCAGCTGTCATCCCATCCCGCATTCTGCGGCCTGAATGTTTGGTACTCCCCATTCTAAATTCCTGTATTGTAACCTACTGCCTGTTGTGATGATTTTAAGAAGTGGAGTCTTTAGGAGGTGCCTAGGTCATGAAGGCAGAGCCCACAGGAGTGGGATTAGAGCTTTTATAAAAAGAGACCTCGCAGAGATCCCTTTCCCCTTCTACCATGTGGGGCACAGCAAGTCGGCTCTTACCAGGACCTGATCAGGATGGCACTCTCACCGGTGCTTCTCACCACCAGAGCTCTGAGAAATCCATTTCCATCTGTGCTGTTTTGTTTTAGCAGTTCACAGACTAAGCACACTATTGTCCTTCTCCACACATTAGCAAATTAGTTCCTGTGGCACATCGGTAATGTGCCACTAATCTTTGATAACTTTATTTTACCCTCATGAAAGTTGATACCCATGGATCATTCCTCAGAAGTCTTTTTTTTTTCTCCCCATTATGTAATGAGGCTTTGCCAAATCCCAACAGGGAAAAAAAAACCTTTTAAGAGATCCTGACTATTTATCAACCCCACTCAACTAGAAAGTGGTACTTCCATCTACCACTATAGATGGAAGTATATATAGGAAAGTATATATATGGCAGTCTATATAGGAAAACACCAAGCATCTAATCTTTTAAATTTTATTTTTAATTGGAGGATAATTGCTTTACAATATTATGTTGGTTTCTACCATGTAACAGTGTGAATCATCCATAAGTATATGTGTATCCCCTGTTTCTTGAACCTCCCTCCCATACCCCACCATCCTACCCCTCTAGATTGTCACAGAGCAGTAAGTTGAGCTCCTTGTGTTATACAGAAACTTCCTACTAACTATCTGTTTTACATATGGTAGTGTATATGTTTCAAACAGCGTCTGACTTTGAACCCACTCAAGATTTCTTCTGGGAGGAATCAAGGTTCCATTTAACCAATAGCTTCTGTGTGTGTGTGTGCTTAGCTCAGTCCTGTCTGACTCTTGCCACCCCATAGACTGAAGCCTGCCAGGCTCCTCTGTCCATGGGATTCTCCAAGAAAAATACTGGAGTGGGTTTCCATTTCTTTCTCTAGGGGATCTTCCTGACCCAGGGATGGAGCCCAGGTGTCCTGCATTGCAGGCAGACTTTTTACCAACTGAGCTACGAGGGAAGGGAGGCCCTGAAAATGTGCCAATATTTTTAATCGAACAAAAATATTGGAACGTTTTCAGAAAGGGCCCCCCATCATCTCCTTAAGTGGATGCTCTTCTGGGACTACATAATAATTCTCTGTATGACCTTATTAAGAATGGATCTCTTTATATCATACCTGTTGATTCATGTCCTTGGATTTTCCCACATTGCAGATTCTTTGCAGGAGATCACATCTCCCCTGACTTTGGATCCTCAGCACTTGCCACAGAACTGGGCATAAAGTTTTTAAATATGTGATCATTGGAATACATGATCTATTTTTAAAATTAATTTTTATTGGATTAAGTGGACTTACAATGTTATGTTGCTTTCATGTGTACTGCAAAGTGAATCAGTTGTACATATACATATACCTACTGTTTTTCAGATTCTTTTCACATATAAGTCATTATAGACTATTGAGTATTGAGTAAAGTTCCCTGTGCTATACAGTAGGTTCTTGTTAATGACCTATTTTATATATAGTAGTGTGTGTGTGTCAATCCTAATTTCCCAATTTATCCCTCCTCCTCCCATTTCCCCTTGGTAACCAGAAATTTGTTTTCGGTATCTGTGAGTCTTTCTGTTTTATAAATAGGTTTATTTGGATCATTTTTTTTTTTGGATCATTTTTTTAAACTTCACATAAAAGCGATATCACATGATATTTGTCTTTCTCTGACTTACTTCACTCACTATGACAATCTCTAGATCCAGCCATGTCACTATAAATGGCATGATTTTATTCTTTTAATGGCTGAGTAGTATTCCATTGGGCTATGTGATCTTAAATAACTAAAGGCACATAATTAGGGCAACATGTATGTGAAGGCAGGAGTGGAGTGAACCAGCCTGGCACAGCCGTAGAGCTGTAGTTTCGGCATTCACTGGAAATGAGAGTAAAAGTAGGACAAATAATACAGGAAATAACATCAGAGAAAAAAATCACGGGTGAAGGAATAAAAGGCCTTTTGTGCCACAGTAAAGAGTTCAGACTTTATTTGGCAATAAAACGTTTTTAGCCTGAATGCAACAGGAATGTCTTTGCACTTTTGAAAGATAAGAGGCTGCCATGCAGGTGGTGGGTAGAGTGGGATGGGGCTGAAGCATAAGACAAGAGCAGAACTTGATCTGAAGCAGTGGCAGTGGATATGAATGGGGGCAACATTATCAGAGCTGTCAAAAAGGAAGAGTTGCTAGCATTGGTGTGGGGAATGGGTCATGGGCCCCTCTGCAGAGCTAACAGCCTCAGTAGACCTGGTGATTCAGTAGGAAAGATACCAGAAAAGGATATGTCTGGGATGCAGCATGTGGTTATTTCCCTGGTAGTATGGGGATCAATTGTGTGCTGTCACGGTACCTCCAGTAGCCAAAGAGTACAGAATAAGTCCCCAGATGCGGGATTCTCTGGTAGAATGTTTTTATTCTATGTGGCTAGCATCGATCATCGTTCCTCTGGCACATCTCTGGGAGGAATTAAGGAGGCTATTGGTTGGCCAAGTCCACTTCTTTGGGTCCAAATTTATTTGTGTATCACCTTTGCACTGTTGAATGCTTGTTTAACAGGTAGAGTAAGTCTCCTACATATGAACTGTAAAGCTGTGAACTTTCAAAGATGCGAATGTGCATTTGTACGTCCAGTCGTGTCAGGCAGGAGTGAAACTGCAGCTCGCCCTCCATCTCCCATTGCTGATGACCTTTCAGTTCTGTCATCTCCCACCTCCTCTCCCCTCTTCCGTCAGTAACTCTTTCTGCCTGTTCACTCAATGCCAGCCCTTGGATACCAGCTGTTGTACTGTCCTACTGTACTTTTCAAGGTACTGTACTGTAAGATTAAAAATATTTCCGTAATTGTTTGTTTGTTTCTTATGTATTATTTCTGCAAAAAGTATTATAAAGCTATTATAGTAGAGTACTATACAACCAATTGTGTTATTTGGGTACCTAGGCTAACTTTATTGGACTTAGGAACATATTTGAGTAACGAATGAACTCTCAGAATGGAACCTGTTTGTGTGTAGGGGTCTTACTTTGAGTGTAATGAAAGTAAATTTATACGAAGTCTTTGTGGATCAGCTGACTAAGCTCACCAGCAGTTATTTACTTGGAGGAGGTGAGGAAGACAGAAGTACTGGTAATAATTCCCAGGTCTCTTAATTAGATGAAACTTCATTAATTACAGTGAGACAAGGATGAGGAAAAGGAATAAGTGACTGAGGGATGGTCACAGTGAGTTTCATTTTTGTTGTGTTGAGCTTAAAGAACTGTGGGAGAGCCAGAACGAGTCATTTGGTTTACATCTCTAATCAGTGGCGCCGTATTGAATATTCTGCCCTAGATAGCATTGTTTGTTTGAGGGGCCCCATTGAGCATTGGTATTATTCCAATGGTTTCGTCCTCTCAATATGCTTTCTATCTCGCTATCCCCCTGCTCCATTTTCAACTGGAGATTCAAATTAAGCTTGTGACACTCTAGCATTGCCATGGTGAAGAGCCCTCAGATTTGCTGACAGGAGGCTTGAGGTACAGTAATGGTCACAATTGGGAACATGGGACTTGACGAAACAACTGAAGGGAAACTCGAGGTAATGATCGTGGTCCAGCGCTGACTGTATTAGCTTTGAAGGCTGTTACCGCCAGGTCGTGGCTAATGATGTGCAGGATGAAAAATTTCTGAGAGAAGTCTACATAAGCATCTTTTGCTCTTAGATCTAAAGAAAAGCTGCAGTTCCTACCCAAAGCCTGCTGTGGTAGGTGTGTTGCTGAGGAAGATGTTTTCAAGCCTTTAAGTGCTGAGATCAATAAAGCCATGTGATTGTCTCTCTTTTTTGTTTGGACCTGGGCGCTCATGGCTCACCCAAAGATAATGGGAAGCTAATGCAGCTGAAGAGAGATGATTCTCATCAAAGGCCAGTCAGAACCCTTGGTAGTAATAGAGCTGCTAAAATCACCTGCAACAGAGACTAAAGAGAAGTACACGCAGGCGAGGACCAGAGTTTCTGATGCTTGGCTGGGACTCTGATGGGAGGTTGGTTTCCACAGTGCAGAATTGTCTCTCTTGAGGTGTTTTAACTCTTTCATGTTTATAACAAAGATAAGTCTTTCTCTCTGAACCAAATGGATGCAGTCAATTAGAGGTCTGTGATTACATCTAAAATGAGAGAAATCAGACCCTTTGGTTGGATACTAGGAAGAAGGGAAATGGCTGATCTCATCCACCTCCCGAAAATGCATGAAGGGTAAGAGTTACATATTTAATATGAAAGTTATTTTTTTTCCTTGATAATCTGTTATGATGGACAGATGTCCTGGAAAAAGATCCAGACAGAATTTAAAATAGAGCTGGGGAGCCATTTAGAAACTGTTACGTTCTGCCCATACTTTAAAATATATGTGTTACTAGCATCCAAAATCATGTCTGACAAATAATAAATGCTCAGAAAGCCCTCAAACACCAAACTAAATTTACCAAATCTTTTAATGTGCTGTTTTCCTCATTAGTCTCTCTCTCTCTTTTTTTTTTTTATTTTGAGCTAGTAAAATGCTTACATAGACACTGTGCTTAAACATTTGTTGGACTCAACTGACTTGCTAGAAACAAAGAAATAAAAATCAATTCCTATTGGGAAATCTGCATTTGCCAATGAAGAGATTTCTCAGATATCCAAAGAAGGGGCTATGTAGTATATACTTTTTTATTCCCAGTGAGAAATCCATTCCTGGGAAAAGAATGGAGGCAGCAGAGGTGGTAACATTTTTTGATGGTAGGACTGTCAGGATTTGTTAGGATTTAAGGGGAAATAAAAATAAATGGAAGAAGAAGTGATGACTGCATGGTCCTTGGCTGCGAGAACTGGAAAAAATGGACACTATACACTATTCATAGGAATCCTCAGTGCAGCCATGCCTCATCACAGTGATTTCCCATGACTGAATTGGTTATCTCCTGTTTCCATACTGCAGTGTTGAGCAGGCAACATGATTTTTCCTTTACTCCAAATTCTTGGCACAGAGGGGTCACATCAATAGACTCCAAGAACTTATTAGAGTAATCATATACTTTAAGATTAATTGCTGGAAAAAATGCAAATTTTCACAGATTCCTCACTTCACAGGATAGGACATTCTGCTTATTCTTAACTCTGGTTATATATTGTACCCTGTGATATTAGACATATATTTCTTTTAAGTAAGCTTGGCTGACAGAATATTTTATTTTTCCAGGTTCAGCAATCAATCATTTCATACTGGCTTTTTTATTTTATGTTTCCAAACACATCCTCAGGATTGTCTTCGTGATTTGTTGATTGTGTGAAACTTTACTTGTTGAAGTAATGTTAGTTGTAAAAGTTGGCCAAAAACAAACAAAAAAATCTCCCAAACAAACAACACCTCTATAATCCATGTTAGAACATATTTAGAGCTTTGAAAATTTTCTCATTACCTATAAATTTGACAATGTAATTACTTCTAAGGAGAGTTTAGATGTACAGTTTTATATTCCCCTCACAATTATCCACATAAAGTAACATATTGGATAAATGCCATGACAAATGGCACACTGAAGAGGTACTAACCATGGGAAAGATAATTAAGTGAGTAATGCACTATAGCACTTTATGTAATAGAAATAGTTTAATCCCTGATGATAGTAGTGCAGCTTATTTAGATTTATTTTTAACACTCAAAAGACTATAACATAACAATATTATGTAAGATTGTTGACCTTGGTGAAGCTGTCTAGGAATTGAAGACCTACCCAAGAAGGCTGAATCTTTTCTGTCATAAAAAATGAAAAAAGAATCTTTATTAGGTTTCTTGTAAATGAAAGTCATTGCATACAGTGGAAGATAAACATAAACAGCCACTCTTCAGAAGATGAAGTAGGATAACAAATTTTTAAAGGTGTGAAAGTGTATATTGTGGCCTGAGAGAAACCAAACCATAAACAGATTCTGCCTTTCTTAAAATAGTGACCTAATATTTCTTCAGTGGAAATTTTAAATAACAATAAAATAAAACATGGAAGACCCATTATCTATGAAACACAGGACACAGAGTTGGGAACCCAATTCACATATCAAGGGAACTTTCTTGTAACTTATTCTGTAAATAAGTGACGAACAGATTTAAGGGATTAGATCTGACAGAGTGTCTGAAGAACTATGGACAGAGGTTCATAACATTGTATAGGAGATGGTGATAAAAACCATCTCCAAGAAAAGGAAATGCAAAAAGGCAAAATGATTGTCTTGAGGAGGCCTTATAAACAGCTGAGTAAAGAAGGAAACATGCCCATCTGAATGCAGAGTTCCAAAGAACAGCAAAGAGAGATAAGAAAGTCTTCCTCAGTGAACAATGCAAAAAAATAGAAGAAAACAATAGAATGGGAAAGACTAGGGGCATCTTCAAGAAAATTAGAGATACCAAGGGAAGATTTCATGCAAAGATGGGCGCAATAAGGGACAGAAAGAGTATGGACCTAACAGAAGCAGAAGATATTAAGAAGAGGTGGCAAGAATACACAGAAGAACTCTACAAAAAAGATCTTCATGACTCAGATAATCATGATGGTGTGATCACTCACCTAGAGCCAGACATCCTGGAGTGCAAAGTGAATGGGGCCTTATGAAGCATCACTATGAACAAAGCTAGTGGAAGTGATTTAATTCCAGCTGATATATTTCATATCCTAAAAGATGATGCTGTGAAAGTGTTGCACTCAAAATGCCAGTGGCCACAGGACTGGAAAAGGTGAGTTTTCATTCCAGTACCAAAGAAAGGCATTGCCAAAGAACATTCAAATTACCACACAATTGCATTCTTCTCATATGCTAACAAAGTAATGCTGAAAATATTTGAAATTAGTACATGAACTGAGAACTTCCAGATGTTCAAGCTGAATTTAGAAAAGGCATAGGAACCAGAGATCAAATTGCCAATATCCATTGAATCATCAAAAAAGCAAGAGAATTCCAAAAGAAACATCTACCTCTGCTTCATTGACTGCACTAAAGCCTTTGACTGTGTGGATCCCAACAAACTGTGGAAAATTCTTAGAGATGGGAACCAAACCACCTTTCTGCCTTCTGAGAAATCTATAGGTAAGTCAAGAATTAGAACAGTTAGAACCAGACAAGGAAGAACATACTATTTCCAAATTGGGAAAGAAGCAATCAAGGCTGTATATTGTCACCCTGCTTATTTAACTTATATGCAGAGTACATCATGCGAAATGCCAGACTGGATGAAGCACAAGCTGGAATCAAGATTTCCAGGAGAAATATCAGATATGCATTTGACACCACCCTCATGGCAGAAAGCAAAGAGGAACTAAAGAGCCTCTTGATGAAAGTGAAAGAGGAGAATAAAAAAGTTGGCTTAAAGCTCAACATTCAAAACTGAAGATCATGGCATCCGGTCCCATCACTTCATGGGAAATAGATGAGGAAACAATGGAAACAGTAACAGGCTCTTTATTTTCTTGGGCTCCAGAATCACTGCAGATGGTGAGTGCAGCCATGAAATTAAAAGATGCTTGCTCCTTGGAAGAAAAGCTATGACTAACCTAGACATCATATTAAAAATATTACTTTGCTGACAAAGGTCTGTCTGGTCAAAGCTATGGTTTTCCAGTAGTCATGTATAGATGTGAGTGTTGGACCATAAAGAAGGCTGAGCACTGAAGAATTGATGCTTTTGAACTGTGGTGTTGGAGAAGACTCTTGAGGGTCCCTTGAACAGCAAACCTGTCAATCATAAAAGAAATCAATCCCGAATATTCATTGAAGGAGTGATGCCGAGGCTCCAAGACTTTGGCCACCTGATGGGAAGAGCCAACTCATTGGAAAAGCCCCAGATACTAGGAAAGATTGAAGGCAGGAGGAGAAGGGGATGACAGAGGATGATATGGTTGGATGGCATCGTTGACTCAATGGACATGAGTTTGAGCAAGCTCTGGGAGATGATGAAGGACAGGGAAGCCTGGCAGGGTGCAGTCCATGGGGTCACAAAGAGTTGGAAACAACTGAGTGACTGAACAACCACAACAATAGTTGTGTAAATATACATAATTAATTTTTCCTGCTTCACATGTTTGACTCCTACAAGTATCTGATAATGAACAGTTCATCTATTTTAGGGTGTTTTCAGCAGACAATTCAGAAACTCAGTGATATTATTCATGACATGGTTCAGTTGTGGCTCTGAAATTAGATGGCACTTTATTTGCTTGTTTGTTGGTTTGCTTTGATTTCAGTGTGTCGCAAACTGAATTCACTTATGGGCCCTAGGTCTATAAAGAAGGCACTGAGTCTGTATTAGTCATTAATAATCTGTATCTGTTGATGCCACCACCGCAGTCTGAAAAATATGATCAGTTGCTACTTGACTACTTGTTTGAATTGATGTGCCTTATTGTTTTAGCATCAATAGGCATCTTAAATGCCAAGGTTCTGGCATTCACTATTAGAATCTGTGTTCTCTCTAGCCTCTAGAACTTGTCTTCTTAACATTTTATGGGTCTTGGATCTTTATGGCAATCTGATAGAGAAAGGCTATATGGACACTTTCTCAGAATAATGTTTTTAAATATACAGGATAAAATACATAAAACTACAACAGACACAACATGTTGAGATTCAGCCCTATCCACAAACTCTTTGGGAACCCCCATTTTGAAATTATCTATTTTTGTAGCCTGTTCAGGTTTCTGTAGCAGAATGCCATAGACTGAGTTTCTTATAAACAATAAAAATTTCTTTCTCACAGTTCTAGAGCCTGGAGAGTCCACGACAAAGATGCCAGTAGATTTATCTGGTGAGAGAGAACCTAGTTCCTCGTTCATAGATGTAGTTTTCAGATGGTAAGTTCACATGGCGAAAGGGTCAAGGGAACTCGTGGCTGCCTCTTCTCTACGGGGAACTATAGCTGAAATGTGGCCCCTTTACCCTGCTACTGTTTTGAATCTCAGGAGACAGAGTTTTGGGTGAAGTAGAAAAGAACCACTTTATTGCTTTGCCAGGCAAAAGGGGCCACCGCAGGCTAATGCCTTCGAAACTGTTGTCCTGACCTGGAGGGAGCAGTGAGGAGTTTTATAGCAATGGCTCAAAGAGGAGGGTGTGATCAGCTTGTGGACATTTTTCTGATTGATTGGTGGTGAGCTAAGTGGGAGTCAGCATCCTCAGTCTTCCAGTTCCAACTGGTCTGGGGTGTACCTGCTTTTAAGCAGCATACAGTTAAATTCTTCCTTCTGTTGGAGGTTTCAGTATCTGCAGAGCAGCTCAAAGATATTTTTACACAGATCCCTTGAGGGGGAACCAAGACCCTGAGCCTAGGCTGCACTGTTGTTTCTCAAACTGCTCCTCCTTTGTCTCCATATTCCCTCCCTTGCCTAATTGGCAACTGTTTGAACCTGATTTTTGGAACTCAGGGAAGATCAAGGAGGCTACTTCCTGCAGACAAGAAATGGGGGACCAAGAAAAGCTTTTGTGCCCAGGAACCCCATAGGATCCTTCTAGGTTTCAGCACTCATTCATACTAGAGGGCTCCGTTCTTGTGATCCAACCACCTCCCAAAGACCCCACCTCCCTCATATCATCACATTGGGGGTTAGAGTCCCATCATATAAAATTTGGGAGGATAGTTTCAGTCCGTAACATATACTTTAGCACAGTATATAGAAAACATTAGAGTCTGCCATTAACTTTGAGGGTAAGAGGTCAGTAGAGAAAAGTCATTTCTTTTTGTCTCCAGTTTATCTTTCTTGCTGAGAATAACCAGTCCTGGGAAAAGTTTTGTGTAAATTTAAGAGGGAGAATTTAGTGTTTCAGCATATACTTAGGGATGGGAAATGATGGAGAATATCAACAGCATGTAATTTTTCTTTGTGGAATGATCATTTCGACTCTTGAAGGTAAAAGGTGTTGGCTTCCTGAATCCTTGTTATTTTGTATCCACCCCCTGGAAGAGATTTTCTCATGGTTTAATGTTATATGAATTGGCCTTAATGGTACTAAAACTGGGAAAAAGTAGTGGATGTTTTATCCTTCTACTTTACCTATACTCAGCACTTAGTTTATTCTGTAGATTGCATCAAGTTAATGGGACAGATGCTGAAAAGAGAATTTTCCCCCAGATTACTCAGTTATTAAGTCAGTGTAATCATCAATGCCTGAGGCAGCATTGATTCTGGAATTTTGCAAGGTTTGGATGGATGCAAATGATACCTACCTACCTGGGAGTGCTAATATCAGATTGTTTAACATTGTGCATTTAAGGAACCAAAATGGAAATACATTTTAGAAAACAATGTGCCTAGGTGGCTCCAAGCTTGTTATCCTTCTGTTCTGAAATGAGTCCCTGAATTCACCTTTTGGTTCTTAATCTGGTTCCATCCTTGGATTTTAGTTTGTTAACTTTCCCTACCACCTTTTCACCCTTAAATGATGTTTCACCTTCTATATACAAACCCCTCATGCTAACATTGTTCTTTAATACTCTGCTTATCTCCTATTAAACTGGATAGCCCTAGCTATTATCCTAAACTGTCCCTGATCATAATTTCTAATGAATAACAGACTACAAAAAAATTCTTGTGTACTACAACCTATTAATCGGACTTCAAAACAGGAGTTGTAAATCTGGTTATGTGATATGAAACTCACTACAGAGAAAAATACAAGAAAATTTTATTAGTTACAAGTTTTACTTTAGGAAAACAGCTATTAGGAAAATCCCTAAAAACAAAAACAAAACAAACAAAAACAGAACTAAGTAACAGGTCTCATTGACTTGTGATTTGTTAAAAACATTTTACAGGGGAAAAATAAGTTTGGTTGTATGTCCTGAAGGCTAGATACCTCATTCAGGCCTTTGTTGGCTTCTGTCTCTAGTTCATCTTGGCATATCACAATGCAAATGGGCAAAATAATGATGACAGATGGGCAGGAGAAGAATCATGCCAAGAGTCTAGGCTGCATTCTACATTTGAATAGCTAATAAGGAATTTTTACTAAAAAATGTGCATTTGGTGATGTTGGGCAGTAGGCTGTATGTTTGAGTTGACCTAAACCAGTGGATTCAAAAAGAACATGAAGTTGCAAAATCCGTATATGCATATGTAATAAAGACAAATTTGTCAGACACATCATAGCTTCTGGATAATCTCAACTAATTGAAGGAGAGACATTAACTAATGCACAAATACAAACATTTATTAACTTCTCTGCGAGTTGTCTTGAAATGAGTCTAGAATTCAGATTTATGGTTTGTCAAGTAGATCAAAGAGAAGTAGACACAAGCTGAATCCTACTGTGAGAAACAATGAAGCAGACCCTATTTTATTATTTGTTTTCCTCTGGGATATCTGTCAAAAGTGAAAAAAAATTGTAAACACACACATTTATGGATCATGGCTGGCAGTTTTCATATCATTCATATAAGATAGGCAATTGTGGAAAGTTGTATTTCTCATTTTTTAAGTGAACTTGCTGTTCCATTGTAATTAGTTTAACAGACAAGGTCTCAATAGTCAGAAAATAGAACATAAATGAAGATAGCTGAAAAACATCACTCTGGTTAAAAAAAATCAAAAGCATAAATTAACTTGTAAAAAAATGTATGCCACAACCATGAATAAGTTAGCTGTACGTAAAATGATTATTGTTTTGCTGAAGATTGAGGATTGTAACATTTGCTGTTCTTTTAACCATAAACGAATTTTTCTGCCTGTCTGATTTTGTAATCAGAGTCTGCCAGAATGCTATTTACATGTAGCATCATTTGCAAAAGCAGAAATACATTCAGGGCATCAAAGTTGATAATATATAAAGTCAAGGCACTTGCTTGCTTTCCTGAAACTTCATTCTTTAAGTGAAATACTGGCTAAGATGTGCTACTTGAAAGTTAGGTTAGTCCATGCACAATTGGGCAACTTTCAATTACAGAATTCTTGAAGCTTCTCTTGAATAGGCTAGTTATTAACATTGGCCTCACACTGAGATAAAACTACATTTTTAATCTTAAAGTACTCATGGTGTATAAAGCACCACGGCTGCTAGAGATTTTCTAGTTTCTACGGCTCAGGCTCACTTTGTCACCACCATGAGAAGGCTAGTCTTTGTGAATGCTCGGCTTATTGCATTAGGAGAATATTGAAGAAATACTGGCTATTTCCATGGGCAGTGGATACTAAATTTAGTTCCCATCATTATCATACCCATGCCTCCAAAATGCAAACTTATCTTATTAGGATAAAATGTGCTGTGTTCTTTTGTTCAAAAGAAAACCTCATTTCTTTCTGGGAGAAGGAGAAAAAAGTCTAAGTGATCATAATGGAGATTTACGGCAGCAATTGAGAGTAGAAGAACTAGTTTTGAACTGCTTCTCCGACTCAGAAATTGATCATTTATCAGCCCAATGATAAGAATTCATTAAGGTTACTGAGAGTTAAAATGTGATGTAAAATCACTATTGGTCAAATGGGTAACATCTATTCTTTGTTTTCATTTGGTCAAAAATAAAGGGAAGTAGATAATTTGCCTGTCATGCAGAACAAAGTTCTACCCAAATTAAACAAGACAAAAGTGCTTTTAGGTTTTGCTGCTTTCTTGGTTCTAATCACAAGAAAATTTTGTTTTAAAGCTTTAGAAATGAAGGTATTTTTAAACCCAGAGGACTTGAGTAGTCATTATATGCCTGGGTCTCCTATGTGAACACCATGCTGAATATTAGAGGGATAACAGGATCCAATGTTCTTTTTGTTTAGAATGTAATTGAGAGAAAAGGTGAAATAAGGAGAAAATACCTCGGATGGAAATGCACATACATATATACTATAAGGAGCCACACTACCATAAAATTAGCCTAGGACTTTTATATTGAGGATGGATTGAAAAAAAAACTTTTTTTTTGAAATCAAGTACAGTTTGGAAATAAGAAATCACTGAACATAGATGAGTCCAGAGAAATAGGGGTAGGAAAGCAGGAACTTCCCATTTGCAATCCCATGT
Organism: Antilocapra americana; assembly: GCA_007570785.1. Taxonomy (NCBI): domain Eukaryota; kingdom Metazoa; phylum Chordata; class Mammalia; order Artiodactyla; family Antilocapridae; genus Antilocapra; species Antilocapra americana. The sequence continues at coordinate 1,047,669 of ML660213.1, read as the reverse complement.
TCTAGAGGGGAGTATGTGCTCATTCTAGACTGTGGATCCTAGTTCTTTTGTATTTAGTTTTATAATCTTTCCAATTCCTATGGGTAGATTTCTTGACAATGCAAAAAAAACATGGAAGCCTTCAGATAACTGATAGATCCAGCTCAGCCACCAGGGAAGCCTATAGATCACTAATTCATTGAAAATATTAAATAAACTGGAAATGTTATCATGCTAAAGAAACAAAGGACAATAAGTGACTATTTTATCCCATGAAGATGTATTTTTATATTCTTTTGAAGAAAGGAAACTTATTAGGCTGTGTTTGCTTCTTGAAAATCCCCCTTCAAATACACTTTTAGTCTGATTGTGATGCTCATAAAGCTTTTGATTTTTATTTATTTTCTTCAGGTAGCTTCAAACTAGGAAACAAAAAAGCAAAGGAAAAATGACTACTTTCCTGAGTGTAGTATATTTTTCATTAAAAATTGTAAAGGTTGTCTTTTTTATTTTTTTTAACTGTAAGTCTTCGTGGAATTTGAGAAACATGAACTGAGTCACCTAGGGTGCCGCAGCCCACCAAAGTCACATTTAACGTCAATAGCATTGCCTAGTTTGGACATACAGGTTTGTTTTAGAATACACTTCATAGATGCTAAGTTTGCAGAAATATCATCATGTGGAGCACTATTACCACAGTATAGAAGAAGGATAACTTTGTTGAACACAATTTTACAACCTTTGACCTAACGTATGACAATAGGGATCATCTTATGGGAAAGACTAATCAATTTAACATTATTTTCTCAGATAATACCCAAAGCTAGTGAATTTTTTATTTCACTATAAGTGATATCATATGCTCTTTGCCTTTCTCTCTCTGATTTTCTTCCCTTAGTAGGATAATCTTTAGATGCATTTATGTTACTGCAAATGACAATATTTCATTCTTTTTTTTTTCTGTTTGAGAAACAATTTTTAAGTACAGATTTTTCTCAAATGGGATAAGTTCCCTCATCTATGTATTACTTTCTGATGTAACATTTTGTTTCTCTGTAAGGATGAGAGAGTGGAAGAATCTTTTCATCGATGTTCCAGTACCAAACGTTGGGATCATGACGATGTTTACCTTAATGGTTGATTTTATAAAGACGAATGTCAAATCAGGACACTTGAATAGATAATTCTGAGTAACTGACATATTCTTATTGCTTTCCAAAGTACTTTCTTAATATATTCATTATTTTCCCTTATGTGAAGAGACATCCCATGGAAAGCAGTGGGATGTTTTCCTGCTGCTAACCTGCGTAGTACTATGTAATTAACTCAGAGGCAGACATTTTATAAATATGCTTAATTGAACCCTTTCTTCTTGAACTGTTTCTTTTATATGTTGTTGCACTTGCTGGGATGTGCAGTTTCCAAAACATGAGCTTGGGATTGATTATGCAAAAGTTGAACAACTTGCTTCCTTTTGCTAAGGCTTTAAGAAACTGTTCCATTTGATTTTTAGAGGACATAGTCAGGAAATTTAAAATGTCTCTGGATGCTGGATTTTTTTCTGTGAAAATGTGTGGTTGGTATGAAAAGACATACCCTGTCTCATCAGTCAGCATTATTTTAGACAGAGTATTTGTTTCTCCCTGGGCGACACATATACCAATTATCCAGAGAAATTCAATTCTCTTCCAGCTGCTTCCAGGTCTTATTTATAGGCTTGATTATCTGACAGACCATTCCTAAATACGTAGCTGTTAGTCTCGAAATGTCATTCTCCCCTCTCCAAGACAAACAATTTTGATAAACACTGCATCTAAAGCTTCAGGAGTAATCCAAAGCAACATAAATGGCCTTGATTTTTGTTTTTAAATTATATTTTTTGGTAAAATACTTTTGAAACATAAACACTCTTATAAGAATAGTGGTAAATGAAACTCGTATATTGCTCTAAAATTGGACATTCTGCTCATCTTTGAAAATGCTCACATCCTGTAGTAATAACTTACGGTTCTTGGAATACATCTTTTATCTTAGATTATCTAACTGCAATTGTCATTCTGAATGGTGAGGTGGGTAAGTGTGATATTCACTTTTTAAGTGTTTATATTAAAGGAACTACAAAATCTCAAGACAAACTATTGAAAAGATAAGCGGGTTTGGTAAAAATGAGTGCCTATTGGCCTCACAGCAAATTGAGATGATTTTGCTCCCTTGACCTGGTTTCACAGATGTGGCATAACTGACTTAGTTTTGAGGTTCAGGTTTTAATTTGTGACCATATACATGTAGCAGCATAATTCTGAGAACTGTGCTAGCTTCTCCTAATACCAACAATTATATAAAGACCTACATAGAATGGGGCAAACTGATCATTCTGGTTACTCTGCCATTACTAGTATGAGGTTGGTAATCTGGCTCAACACAGAATCAGAAATATCCTTAGAATATTTATACTCTTGTTTGTATAGATATGATTTTGATATTTAAATGACTTTGGAATATTGTAGCTGATCATTTCAATAGGTTAATAGGAACAGATGCTTCCTCAGTGGCTCAGTGGTAAAGAGTCTGCATGCAATGTAGGAGACATAGGAGATTAGGAGATGTGGGTTCTGTCCCTGGGTAAGGAAGATCCTGTGGATGAGGAAATGGCAACCCACCCCAATATTCTTGCCAGGAAAATCCCATGGACAGAGGAGCCCGGCAGACTCCAGTCATTTGGGTTGGAAAGAGCTGGACATGACTGAGGGACTGAGCATGCATACAACGAAGAACTGCTTTTCTTTTAAAAATTTTTGCTGACTTTTGTATAGTGTTGAAGTCTCAGCCATGCACTATTTGAAACACTTTGCAAAAATTAGCTTTAGCTCTCACAAAGGACAAAGTAAATGGATGCTATTATTTTTCCATTTTACAGATGAGGAAACTGAGACACAGACTGTATAAGTAATTTGCCCCAAATTACACCTCTATTAACTGCTGAGACCGTGATTCTAACACAGACAGTTTGACTCCCAAGTTTTACTAAAGATGGTTTTGATAATGAAACTTTAATAAACCAATATGCCTTCTATCATGCTAAGTGAAATTAGCTAGTTACAGAAGGACAAATACTACATGATTCCTTTTATATGAAATTTCTTTTAATAGTCAACCCATAGAAACAGAAAGTGGAACATTGGTTACCAGGGGCTAAGGGAGGAAGAAATGAGCTGCTGTTCAAAGGGTGTATGGTTTTAGTTACATGCGGTGGATAATTTCTAGAGATCTGTTGTACAGCATTGTACCTATTGTGTACAACACTGTATTTTACACTTAAAATTTTGTTAAGAGGGTGAATTGCAAGTGGTTTTACAATAATAATAATAATAATAGTAACAGTAATCATGATAAAAGAATCTAATAAAGACCACTGTTATTTTCAAAAATGCTCTTCGTTTGTTCTTTGGTTCATGTATGTGGGTAGAAAAGACTTACATTAAATGTATCATTTGACTATTGCCTTTCTAAAAGTGGTCCATTTGAATAAGCTTGCATATTTTAGTTTTATTCATTTAGAAATTATTCTATATTTTCTTTTAAGTTTTTAGAACCCCCCAAAGATCACTTTGGGTTAAAAAATGAATAAAATCATATAGATTGGATGTTATAAGTTCTCTGAAAAGACATGTCTGATTTAGCTCTAGGTATTAAATAGTTAAGGAGAAGAAAGGAATGATTTACTCAGAAGAATCAAGGGTAAAGGTGGGGAACTAACATATCTTTTATTAGTATTATAATGTTTTTTTTGTGTCTTAAGCTTGTAGGATCCCAGTTTCCCAACCAGGGATTGAAGTTGGGTCCTCACCAGTGAAAGTACAGAGTCCCTACCATGGGTACCCCAGGGAATTCCCTAGCATATCTTGTTCTCTTCTATATGTCAAGTTCTTTGTGTGTACATTCTGATTTAGTCTTCAGTAAAATCCTTTCATGAAAGGATATCATTCTCAGTTTATGAAACATCAAGATAAGCCTCAAGGAGATTAAATGTATCTTCCAAATTCACAGGGCCAGGAAGTGGCAAAGCATGATGTGAATCCACTTGACAAAGCCCGTAACTGCTCCATCTCATGGCTCCTCCAGTATAAAGACAACGTACATGTAACTTCATCACTAGAGATAAACTTTTTAAAAACTAAATTTACCATGGGATTTGTCCCATGAATCTTCATGTAAGTTGTGATGGATATGAAAGTGGAAAATGCCTTTGGCTGATCTTTTGTAAAACCTATTATATGGCAATTGAAATAGATGATTCTAGCTAACCCCTATAAATGCAGTGACATTAAATTATTAAGTCAAACTATGTCTGCCAGAGGGTTGAGTGTAGAAGCAAACCTGGGGGAACCATAAGGAATAAAATTCATATGAAATGACCTAAGACACATTGAGGATATAGTACAATTGGTCTGACTGGTGAAGGATGGGTGAGACTAAATTACCGATAACTAAAGAAAAGCATACAAAGCTTTAGAAAAGAAATAAATGAATCTGAAGGGCCTAGAAAATGCCAGTACAATACAGAAATGTCAGTGACTATTATCACTTTTGGACCTACTTTCTGTATCAGTTACTTATCATATATGATCTCTAATTTTTACAACTTTCCTGAATGATAGGTAGTGTTATCACTTTTGTAGAGAAGAGTAAACGGACTCAGGAATATTAGTGAATGAATCCAGGAAGGAAGTAAAGAATTACTGGAACACAGAAGTGCATAGCAACTGATTTGAGATCATAATGTGGATTAAGAACTGACTAAAGAAGATCATTCTAATAATCTCCATTTATACTTTGCTTACAATATTCGAAGCATGGTAGATAAATTCTTATTTAAAGTAGTTCCATTGAGGGAGTTATTATCCCTACTGATGTACATATTAAACAAACAAACAAACAACAAAAAACCCCCTAAATCTTAGAATCTCTTGAAATTGTATACAATTTTTGAGCAGATTTACTTATATGCACCTGTTTTGGGGAGAGGTTAGGTAGCTGGCACCAGCTTCTCAAAGGAGTTCATGAGGTATAAGGAAGGTAAAAAAAAATTTCTGTATTCCTAATTTTTTAAAAAATGTTAAGAACCTCTTTGTTGGTTCAAGGAGGGCATTGGTGCACAGATGCATGGTAGTCTGGCAGGGGTGAAGACCACAGAGGGAAGATTCTGTGTGACATGGCTACCTGGTAGGGTCTGGAGACTGTCTACATAGAGGAACTTTGAACAATTAAGTAAATTCCTGTAGATACGGGAAGGCAGTCTTCTCACCACTGGAGAAGAGGAGTACAAATATGAAAGGGCGAAGAGTTGGATGAACCCTATGGTGTTGGAATGAAATCCATGGCATGATTGTAAACTCATGTTGTCAATATGTAGAGATAGGTATAAAAATAAATATAGATATGTGTGCATATAAATGCATACGTTTTTAGCCTTTCTCACCACTGTTGCATTGAGCATACCTCTGGCAAAGACTAAGAAACTTATCTAAAGTTCTGGCTAGTGTAGAACAAAACCAGGATTTGAAAACCCAGACAATGGGACTCCATGTACTGCTCTGCTTATCCTCAAAGCTATAGAGAATGAAGAAGTTGTACAGTGTAGGTGGAATGTCAGAAATAATGTGTCCCTACCTAAAAAAAAAAGAAAGAGGGACAGGAACCAGAGATCAAATTGCCAACATTCGCTGGATTAAGGAGAAAAGCAATCGAATTTCAGAAAAACATCTATCTCTGTTTCATTGACTGTGCTAAAGCCTTTGACTGTGTGAATCATGGCAAACTGTGGAAAGCTCTTAGAGAGATGGGAACACCCGTCCATCTTACCTGTCTCCTGAGAAACCTGTATGCCGGTCAAGAAGCAATAGTTAGAACCCTGTATGGAACTACTGATTGGTTCAAGATTGAGAAAGGAGTACGACAGGGCTGTCTGCTGTCACCCTGTTTGTTTAACCTATATGCTGAACACATCATGAAAAATGCCGAGCTGGATGAGTTATAAGCTGGAATCAAGATGGGCGGGAGAAACATCAACAACCTCAGGTTGGCAGAGACCAAAGAGGAAGTAAAGAGCCTCTTGATGAGGGTGAAGGAAGAGCATGAAAGAGTTGGTTTAAGAATAAATATGAAACTAAGATCATGGCATCCGGCCCCATTACTTCATGGCAAATAGAAGGGGAAAAGGTGGAAGCAGTGACAGATTTCCTCTTCTTGGGCTCCAAAATCACTGCAGATGGTGACTGCAGCCGTGAAATCAGAAGATGATTGCTTCATGGCAGGAAAGTGATGACAAACCTAAACAGGGTGTTGAAATGCAGAGACATTACCCTGCTGACAAAAGTCCATACAGTCAAGGTTATGGTCTTCTCAGTGGTCATGTATAGTTGGGAGAGCTGGACCGTAAAGAAGGCAGAACACCAAAGAATTGATGCCTTCAAGCTGTGGTGCTGGAGAAGACTCCTGAAAGTCCCTTGGACAGCAAGGAGATCAAACCATTCAATCTTAAGAGAGATCAACCCTGAATATTTACTGGAAGGACTGATGCTTAAGCTCCAGTATTTTGGTCATCTGATGCAAACAGAAAACTCATTGGAAAAGCCCCTGATGCTGGGAAAGATTGAGGGTAGAAAGAGAAGAGGGCATCAGAGGGTGAGATGGCTGGATGGCATCAACGATGCAATGAACATGAACTTGGGCAAACTCCAGGAGATGGTGAGGGACAGGGAGGCCTGGCATGCTGCAGTCCATGGGGTCACAAAGAATCAAACATAACTGGATGACTGAAAAATGACAACAACCTGAAAAAAATCTTTTTGCTGAAGCTTTCAGCAGAAGCATTTCATTGTTATGCTAGATCTTTGAGTCTTTGTAAGTGGTAGGTTTTGATCATAATGCAAATATTTTGCTAGCTTAGTCCCTATTGCCATCACCATTTGAAAGCATAAAAATGCACAATATTATATAACTTTAGGGGCTATAGATAAGTATTTGTATACATGAATCTAATGGTAAAAGTTATGTCACTGCTAAATTTATAGAAAACGAGCCAGACAGTCTGTCAACTACTTTACAAACATTTTCTCAATTTCACAACAGTAGTCTGAATTTAGGGGGTTACCATCACCATTTTATTGACACCTCAAAATGGTTAAATAACTTGTTCAAATAATTTCTCTCAGAGGGTGCTATATTTTGCACCTAATTAGTGTGGACTCCTATACATTCATCTGTGGTATGTGCTACTGTGACTCAAATGTCCTGAGTATCTTTGAAGAAGAGGTTAAGTTGAAAAAATATCACTTTCTCAAAAACAAAGCCTTTTGTAGAAAGTGATGGCATGACCCCCTCTGTAGTCTGTTTCACTCTGGACAGAGGGAATTTTGTGATATTATAGGAAACTGTTTTAAGGAATATAACGATAGCTCAACATGAAAGCACATGTCCACTTTTATTATGAGACATTTTTTTAGACATTGTATCATACCGTCTCCAAAAAGAGGTATTTTATCATGCAGAGCAAGGCCTGGCACTAATGTACCCCACATATCAGTCACCGACATAGGAACTGGTCAATTGGCAGAAACGTTAGAACTTAAAACAAGGCTTAGAAAGGCTTTCAGGAGATCTAGCAGCACTGAACTCACTGAGAAAGGTGTACAAGTGTAAGCCCTAAATGACTCCACTGACACCTCTGTAGAGATGTGAACCAACTCCAGTTAGAAATACAAAGTAGAACCAGTGGCAGACAGCACAGATGAAAAGCAAATGGTACCAAAAAGCAAACACAGTCAAATTTGAAATCAAAACTGTATCATCCAATTGCCAGTGAAAGGAAAAAGAGTGAAGTTTGATCTCAAAGGGCAAGTAATAAGACACATAGCCCTGAATAGATGTAAATGGGACAACCAGGTAAGACCTTAGGTGTTTTGTAACACATTTACTTTATTTTAACGATTATCTCTATTTTACTGGAGCGTTGATAAGGACAGGAAGGTGGAACAATTGAAAGCCTTTTATTGTTGTTCAGTCCTTAAATCATTGCCTGACTCTTTGTGATCCATGGACTGCAGCACACCAGGCTCCACTGTCTTTCACTGTCTCCCAGAGTTTGTTCAAATTCATGTCCATTGAGTCGGTGATGCTATCTAGCCATCATATCCTTTACTGCTCTTTTCTCCTTTTGACTTCAATCTTTCCCAGCATCAGTCTTCCAATAAGTTGACTCTTTGCATCAGGTGGCCAGAGTATTGGAACTTCAGCATCAGTTCTTCCAATGAATATTCAAGGTCACTTTTCTTTCGGATTGACTGGTTTGATCTCCATGCTGTCCAAGGGACTCTCAAGAGTCTTCTCTAGCTACACAGTTATGAAAGCATCAATTCTTAGGCACTCAGCCTTCTTTATGGTCCAACTCTCACATTCATACGTGACTATTGGAAAAACCATAGCTTTCACTAGATGGACCTTTGTCAGCAAAGAGATATCTCTGCTTTTTAAGATGCTGTGTATGTTTGTCATGGCTTTTCTTCCCATAGCTTTCACTAGATGGACCTTTGTCAGCAAAGAGATATCTCTGCTTTTTAAGATGCTGTGTATGTTTGTCATGGCTTTTCTTCCAAGGAGCAAGTGTCTTTTAATTTCATGGCTATAGTCACCATCTATAGTGATTTTGAAGCCCAGGAGAAATTTTCCACTTTATTGGAGACTTGATGAGGATGGCTGAATGGAACTGTTGAAAGTCTATCTGTTGATATCAAATGAAAGAAGTTTATGAATTCACATTATCAAACAAGGCTGTGCCAGGAAAGCTTTGTGCTAAAAAGCATAATAGTTCAGAATTGATTAGTATTTAGAAAAATACCATGAAAATACCTCACAATGTTCATAGCTAGGGATGATTGTACAAAGATGTGTCCTCTTAAAAAAAAAATCACCTTTCTATCCTCCATATTGCTAAAGGGTTTCCCACAAGTTTTTCCAGGCACAGGACTCTGATGTTCTCTGAGCTCCTCATTATGACTCCTGATTGTGGATCATACTGTGCTGTAAACTATTTCTTCCTGCTTCCTCTGCTTCCCCTGAAAAGAGCTTAGGCTTCAGAATCAACCAGATCTGATTATACACCCATGCTATGCTGCTGACTTACTGTTACAAATTGAGAAGGTAACATACACACTCTGGGCTTTATTTTTTTTCTCTGAGAGAGAAAATAGTAAGTAATTCCTGTCTTTGAAGTTTACTTTGAGAATTGATTAGGTAAATCAAAAGCTTAATGCAATATATGGAACATATCTGGGTGTCAGTTAATATTAGACAATGACAATAAAATCTGCCTGCAGTTCTGCTGCTCTTATGTTAACTGAACAGTTAATGTTTCATTTCCATGGGTATTTGCACTTAAAAAAAATCAGTGAAATCATTGGTATAGAAAATATTTTCCAAAACATTTAGGAGAAGTGTTTTAATGTTTTGGACAAAACTCAAATAAATCTATGTAGGCTCTGACTAGTTTTTAGTATAGATAAATTACAAGCATCCTGTGTATATGTAGTGGTAAATCTGATTCTAACTAGAGTCTTTCTTTTCTTTTCCCAGAAATAAGTATAAAGGACTCTGAAAGTATTTTAAATGTAAATGTGTAGATACACCAAATTCATGTACATGGAAATTTCAGTTAATAAACCCTCTGCATATATTCACATCCTTGAAAACATAAACCTGTAAGGCAAAGTTATATAATATGCTCTCCACCACAACATTAAAAGATGCCTTTACTCTGCACTCAGTCAGGTTGATATAAATTTCAATAGCAGAACTAAAATATAGCAGGGTAAAATTTTTAAGAGTTGGAAGTATGTTGGGTCAATGATATATTGGGATTTATATAGAAAGGAAACTACAGAGGGCGATCAGGAATCTTTGTGGTGGGATAAGGGGTGGGACGGAGGTCAAGAGGGAGGGGATATATGTATACTTACAGCTGGTTCATGTTTTACAGCAGAAACTAACATGATGTTGTGAAGCAATTGTGTGTGTGTGTGGAGCCCACCAGGCTCCTCTGTCCATGGGATTTCCCAGGCAAGAATACTGGAGTGGGTTGCCATTTCCTCTTCCAGGGGATCTTCCCAACCCAGGGATTGAACATCTGTCACCTACATCGGCAGGAGGATTCATTACCACTGGGATTCTTTACCTGGGAAGCCCCTGTAAGGCAATTATCCTCCAATTAAAAATAAACAGGGGCTTCCCTGGTGGCTCAGGTGGTAAAGAATCTGCCTTGGGTTGAGCCCAGGTCCTCCACTTTGGCAGTGTGGAGTCTTAGTCACTGGACCACCAGAGAAGTCCTCTCTTTATTTCTTCTCTGTTGTTGTTGTTAATGTTATTTAGTTTTAATATGTATGATACTGTATACATGCAGTTTACAGGTTAATGTTGTTGTTCAGTTGCTCAGTTGTGTCTGACGCTTTGTGACCACATGGACTGTGGTCAGCATGCCAGGCTTCCCTGTCCTTCACCATCTCCTGGAGGTTGCTCAAACTCATGTGCATTGAGTTGGTGATGTCATCCAACCATCTCATCCTCTGTTGTTACAGGTTAATAGTAGAAAAATGCTAATACACTCAACATCTTCCCTACTTGAGATAAGAGACTGATCATTGCAATACCTCAGGGGCATTCATGTGCCCTTGTCCAGAATTTTACCTTTTTCCCCTTTCCTTGTTTGTTTTTTGGCCAGTGTACATATAATTAAGTAATATTTTAGTTTTGAAAAATATGTGGCAAAGACAGATGTAGTTGCAAAAGGGAAAAACAGCAGCACAACTGTTAGAAGGATCAAGAAGATGAGAGGTTGAATGGAGCATTTGCATTATAATCTGACTTTAGCTTCTTTGAGAGTTTAGTTAAACACTTAACTCTCAGTCAGTGGGGAAAGACTTGAAATGGTCCTAAGAAACATAAGTCTCAGCAAAACTGGGTCATCTTACAAGCCTAGAATATGGGCCAGGTACCAAAGTCTGGAAGTGATATGGAGTCCTTTGCTTCTGAGCTCCTATGGTCTACCATTTGTTCTTACATACAGTTCAAAGTTGACCACGAGCTTTGAGAGAGAAATATGTGTTATTATTTGAATCCGGCAGCAGGACATAAAAAAAAGAGAGGAAGAACTTCAACAGTAGGTCAAGTTAAGTGCAGGTGTGAATCTGAGTGACGTTCACCGAGGCATTTTGTTTTGAGGTTATAAAGATGGTATATACAATGACGTTGGGGATCTTGGTTGTAATAACCCTCATCCTGTTTCTTAAGTCACAGTGTTCCAATCTGAACCCATCACCCTATATATCATTGATGTATATCTGTCAGCTTTAGGCTCTCCCTTTATTTTTGTGGGAATTCCATGGACATATCCTTTTTTTTTTAAAAATTTTCTTTACTTTATTGTGTTGGTTTTGCCATATAATGACATGAAACCGCCATGGGTTTACATATGCTCCCCCTCCAGAACCCCCCTCCCTTCTCCCTCTCGATTCCCTCCCCCTGGGTCATCTCGGTACACCAGCCCCGAGCATCAACCCTATGTGAAATCAATCGCCAGCCCAGGGTTGATGGGCTGTTTCAATGCCATTCTCCCATATCATCCCACCCTTGCCCTCTTCCACAGAGTCCACGAGTCTGTTCTATACATCTGCGTTCCTTTTGCTGTCTCACATGCAGGGTTCTTCTTACCATCTTTCTAAATTCCATATATATGCGTTAGTATACTGTATTGTTGTTTTTCCTTCTGGCTTACTTCACTCTGGATAATAGGCTCCAGTTCTGTCCACCTGAGTAGAACTGATTCAAATGAATTTTTTTTTAATGCTGAGTAATATTCCATTGTGTATATGTACCACAGCTTTCTTATCCATTCGTCAGTTGATGGACATCTAGGTTGCTTCCATGTCCTTGCTATTGTAAACAATGCGGCGAGGACATATCCTTTTTATCGCCTCTCCTCTTTCTGTAGCCCATGTCTTCCTCTTCTTGGTTTATGTTCTAGTTCTGGTACAATGCATCCTCGGTGGCGTTTTAAGAAAAGGTACATGGGAGATAGATTTTTCAACACTGTGCATGTTTGAATGCATTATTTGACTGTTGACTATTTGTTGGGTTTAGAATTTTCTTTATAACTTGAAGCTTTGTCATCTTCTTGATGCTCATGCTACAGTTAGATTCATTCTGATTCTTGATCTCTTATATATGAGTGTTTTTTTGCCCCTCTCTCTTCATAATTTGTAAAATCTTTTTTACCCACAGCATTTAGAAAACTCACAGTATATAGATCTATTTCCCTCCATTATGCTAGGCATTCAGTCTTGCAACTAATGGTTGTCACTTATGCAGAAATTTCCCAAATTACTTCTCTGTTTTCTAGAACTCTTTGTAGTTTTCTACTTGTTATCTTTCCTTCTTCTAACTCTTTGATGTTTTGCTTTTCTTTCTGGGAGATTTCCTCAATTTTGTCATCCTAATCTCCTATTAGAATTTTAAACCCAACTGTGATGTTTTTAAACTGCAAAGCTTTTTTCTTTTTTCTCTTAATGTTTTGTTCTTTATTCCTCTACCCATACTGCACCAGAGATAAATATCATCTCTCTTCTCACCAGTAGTGTTAATAATAATGTTCTTATTTTTGAAGATAATTCCTTTTTCCTCCAAGATGAATTGTATTTTTTGTTTGCTTGTTTAGAATTGTCTATAATTTCCATATTACAGGCTTTCTCAAGATGTTTAATTACACTTTTGGTCTTCTCATTTAAGTGTGGAAACTCTGGGCATCAGATATGAATGTGTGTGGTGAGAACTGTTTTAAGTATGATCTTTTTTTTTGAATTGTTATTTTTTTTAAGATTTTTTTTTTTTTTGACATGGACCACTGTTAAAGTCTGTATTGAATTTGTTACAATATGGGTTCTGTTTTACGTTTTGGATTTTTGACTGAGAGGCATGTGGGAATCTTAGTTCCCAGACTAGGGATCAAATCTACACCCCCTGCATTGGAAGGCAAAGTCTTAACCATTGGACCACCAAGGAGGCATCATCCTAGCTGAGAATTTTAAACAAAAGCTAATGTGCAAAGAAATCCTTTTTCTCTCTTGAGAAAGCCAGGTTCTCATGACTGCCATCATGCTGCAGAAATCTGGAAACCTTTCTTGCTACCTTAAAGCAAACCTCAAGTTGACCAAAGGGTTATTTTAGGGGGCAAGATTTGCCCTCATTCTCTTCAAGAAAATCTTAGGAAAGGAGGACTTTTGAAGAAATAAAGTACAACAGTTACATACTTGCAAATCATTTTTCTTCTTATAGTGGATAGATTAGAAAACGACCCTGAGTGATGCAGCATCTTAAACACCATAAAATGTCATTTGAGAGGAGTTGATTAAGTTTTAAATAGAGGTTAGGAAGAAAGTGGATCAATATAATCCTCTTCTCTGTGGTTAAGAGGTGACCTTGGAGAAAAAATGCATTTCTGGTGCTAAGAACAAAGGCTCTAGTGGGGGGTCAGGTAGTAGGGGAAAGAGAAAACAGGTGTGCTTGACACATGCAAGATGTTCAGCAGTAGAAGAGAAGATAAACTCACAATTGAAAAATACGAGGTCCCATGGGACTTCCCTGGTTGTCCAGTGGTTGAGACTTCACTTTGTAATGTGAGGGCTGTGGGTTCAATCCCCGGTGGTGCAGCTAAGATCCTTCATGCCTTGTGGCAAAAAAAAAAAAAAATCGAAACATAAAGCAGAAACAATGTTGTAACGAATTCAGTAAAGACTTAAAAAAAATTAGTTCATGTCAAAAAAAAAAAAAAATAGATGTCAAACACTGGCTCTGTAAACCCAGTACACTTCTGGCAAAGAAATTTGAAAAACAGAAACAGAATTTCTTAGAAAAATAAAATCTGGTTTCAAATGGTCAGCAGCTGCAAACCTTATTGTTCCTCTTCAGTGGCTCTTCAATTATTTCTCTCAAGTGTTATCCCTTAAACACTGGTGTGTTTATAAAGGCCATGTTGATATAACTGATAATATCAGGACCAGTGAGGGTGGGGAAAGGTCAGGAATGTCTGTTGGCTTTCCACTGCAGTGTTAGTTTGCCCAAATTTTTCACGCTGTATAATAAAGTACCAATTTAGAAGACTAATGAGAACATTTATAGTTTGTGCTTGACATTACTATGTTAAAATCACCAAACTAAGTTTCCGATTATAACCATAATATTGCACAATGTTTATGGTGTAAACATTGGGGGACTTTTAAATATAAAAATACTTAATGTCACTAAGATGTCCCAGTGTGTAAGTAGTTATCAAATTTGAAAGGTCTAAACATGCCAACAGCTATAAAATAAATATATACCCTTGATACATACAACATTACAATGTGTATAGTATGTTTGCCTTTCTAACATCATTTGCCCTTGGATCTCAGTTGTGTTTTACATATTTGATATATCTGAAAGCACAGTATTGTGTTAACAACAGCTGCCTGGATGTGAAATGATAATAGTAGCAATTATGGTGAGGACAGTTTTAATGAAAGGTTGCTGCTTGAAGTTAGTCAACCCTCCTCAAAGATTCGTTAACAGTCAGAATTAACTATGCAATTATTAAAGCAAGCAAAAAAAAATCAAAAGAAAACACAATCTCCTCCCAAATCAACAACAAATTACTTTGCAGAGCATTCAGTGCATAAGACTATATTATTATATCAAGCCAGTTATGAAGAGAATACACTGGTCATAGTAAACACCCTTTTCCAACAACACAAGAGAAAACTCTACTCATGGATATCACCAGATGGTCAATACTGACATCAGATTGATTATATTCTTTGCAGCCAAAGATGGAGGAGCTCTATACTGTCAGCAAAAACAAGACTGGGAGCTGACTGTGGCTCAGATCATGAACTCCTTATTGCCAAATTCAGACTTAAATTGAAGAAAGTAGAGAAAACCCCTAGACCAGTCAGGTATGACCTAAATCAAGTCCCTTACAATTATACAGTGGAAGTGAGATATAGATTCAAGGGATTAGATCTGATAGACAGAGTGCCTGAGGAACTATGGTAGGAAGTTCATGATATTGTATAGGAGACAGTGATCAAGACCATGCCCAGGGAAAAGGAATGCAAAAAGGCCAAATGGTTGTCTAAGGAGGCCTTATAAATAGCTGGGAAAAGAAGAGAAGCTAAAGGCAAAGGAGGAAAGAAAAGATATAACCAGTTCCAAAGAATAGCAAGATGAGATAAGAAAGCCTTCCTCAGTGATCAATGTGGAGAAATAGAGAAAAACAATAGAATGGGAAAAACTAGAGATCTTTTCAAGAAAATTAGAGATACCAAGGGAACATTTCAAGCAAAGATGGGTTCCATAAAGGACAGAAATGGTATGGACCTAACAGAACCAGAAGATATTAAGAAGTGGTGAGAATACACAGAAGAACTATTCAAAAAAGAACTTCATGACCCAGATAACCAAAATGGTGTGGTAACTCACCTAGAGCCAGACATCCTGGAATGTGAAGTCAAATGGGCCTTAGGAAGCATCACTATGAACAAAGCTAGTGGAGGTGATGGAATTCCAGTTGAGCTATTTCAAATCCTGAAAGATGATACTGTGAAAGTGCTACACTCAATATGCTAGCAAATTTGGAAAACACAGCAGTGGCCACAGGACTGGAAAATGTCAGTTTTCATTCCAATCTCAAAGAAGGGCAATGCCAAAGAATGCTCAAACTACCGCACAATTGCATTCATCTCACACTCTAGCAAAGTAATGCTCAATATTCTCTAAGCCAGGCTTCAGCAATATGTGCACCATGAACTTTCAGATGTTCAAGCTGGTTTTAGAAAAGGCAGAGGAACCAGAGATCACATTGCCAACATCCATTGGACCACAGAAGAAGCAAGAAAGTTCCAGAAAAACATCTACTTCTGCTACATTGACTACGCCAAAGCCTATAACTGTGTAGATCACAGCAAACTGTGGAAATGTCTTCAAGGGATGGGAATACCAGACCAACTTCCCTGCCTCCTGAGAAGTCTGTATACAGGTCTAGAAGGAATCATTAGAATCAGACATGAACAACAGGCTGGTTCCATATTGGGAAAGGAATATGTCAAAGCTGTATATTGTCACCCTGTTTAACTTATATGAAGAGTACATCATGCCAGATGCCAGGCTGCATGAGGTACAAGCTGGAATCAAGATTGCCAGGAGAAATATCAATAGTCTCAGATATGCAGATGACACCTCCCTTAGGGCAGAAAGCAGAGAAGAACTAAAGAGCCTCTTGATGAAAGTGGAAGAGGAGAGTGAAGAAGCTGGCTTAAAACTCAACATTCATAAAACTAAGATCATAGCATCCAGTCCCATCACTTCATGGCAAATAGATGGGGAAACAATGGAAACAGTGACAAACTTTTATTTCTTGGGCTCCAAAATCACTGCAGATGGTGAATGCAGCAATGAAATTAAAAGACCTTTGCTCTGTGGGCAGTCCTAAGATAGCAGAGTTTCAATAGAAACTCTTCTGGCCAGAGGGAATGGCAGGATATACTTAAAGTGATCAAAGAGAAAAACCTACAACCCAGATTACTGTACTCAGCAAGGATCTCATTCAAATATGGAGGAGAAATAAAAAGCTTTACAGACAAGCAAAAGCTGAGAGAATTCAGCACCACCAAACCAGCTCTAACAAATGCTAAAGGATCTTCTCTAGACAGGAAACACAGAAAGGGTGTATAAACTCGAACACAAAAGAGCAAAGTAAATGGCAACAGGAACATATTTACAATAATTACCTTAAATGTAAATTGGTTGAAGGCCCCAACCAAAAGACAAAGACTGGCTGAATGGATACAAAAACAAGACTCCCATATATGCTATCTACAAGAGACCCACCTCAAAACAAGGGACACATACAAACTGAAAGTGAAGGGCTGGAAAATGATATTTCACGCAAATGGAGACCAAAAAAGCGTAGGAGTAGCAATACTCATATCAGATACAATAGACTTTAAAACAAAGGCTATTAGGTCCCATTTGTTTATTCGTGTTTTTATTTCCAATATTCTGGGAGGTGGGTCATGGAGTATCCCGCTTTGGGTTATGGCAGAGAGTGTTTTGCCTATGTTATCCTCTAGGAGCTTTATAGTTTCTGGTCTTATGCTTAGATCTTTGATCCATTTTGAGTTTATCTTTGTGTATGGTGTTAGAAAGTGATCTAGTTTCATTCTTTTACAAGTGGCTGTCCAGTTTTCCCAGCACCACTTGTTAAAGAGGTTGTCTTTTCTCCATTGTATATTCTTGCCTCCTTTGTCAAAGATAAGGTGTCCATAGATGCGTGGATTTATCTCTGGGCTTTCTATTCTGTTCCATTGATCTATATTTCTGTCTTTGTGCCAGTACCATACTGTCTTAATGACTGTGGATTTGTAGTATAGCCTAAAGTCGGGTAGGTTGATTCCTCCAGTTCCATTCTTCTTTCTCAAGATTGCTTTGGCTATACGAGGTTTTTTGTATTTCCATACAAATTGAGAAATTATTTGTTCTAATTCTTTGAAAAAGACCTCTGGTAGCTTGATAGGAATTGCATTGAATCTGTAGATTGCTTTAGGTAGTATACTCATTTTCACTATATTGATTCTTCCAATCCATGAACACGGCACATTTCTCCATCTGTTTGTGTCCTCCTTGATTTCTTTCATCAGTGTTCTATAAAATTAAAACCTTTTGCACAACAAAGGAAACTATAAGCAAGGTGAAAAGACAGCCTTCAGAATGGGAGAAAATAATAGCCAATGAAGCAACAGACAAACAATTAATCTCAAAAATATACAAACAACTCCTGCAGCTACATTCTAGAAAAATAAACAACCCAATTAAAAAGTGGGCCAAAGAACTTAACAGACATTTCTCCAAAGAAGATATAAAAATGGCTAACAAACACATGAAAAGATGCTCAACATCACTCATTATCAGAGAAATG
>ML660213.1:941854-1029039 GCA_007570785.1 Antilocapra americana | reverse complement strand
GCAATTCTACTCAGATGGACGAAACTGGAGCCCATTATCCAGAGTGAAGTAAGCCAGAAGCAAAAACAACAATACAGTATATTAACGCATATATATGGAATTTAGAAAGACGGTAACGAGAACCCAACATGCGAGACAACAAAAGGAACACAGATGTATAGAATAGACTCGTGGACTTTGTGGATGAGGGTAAGGGTGGGATAATATGGGAGAAGGGCATTGAAGCATGTTAATTGTCATGTGTCTAATCAATCGCCAGCCCAGGATTGATGCTCGGGACTGGTGCATCGAGATTTCCAGGGGGGGAGGGAGGAGGGAGGAGGGTTCCAGAGGGGAAGCATATGTAAACCCATAGTGATATCATGACAATGTATGGCAAAAACAATAAAAAAAAAAAAAGAATTGAAAAAAAAATAAAACAAAGGCTGTGAAAAGAGACAAAGAAGGACACTACATAATGATCAAAGGATCAATCCAAAAAGAAGATATAACAATTACAAATATATATGCACCCAACATAGGAGAACTGCAATATGTAAGGCAAATGCTAACAAGTATGAAAGGGGGAATTAACAATAACAATAATAGTGGGAGACTTCAATACCCCACTCACACCTATGGATAGATCAACTATACAGAAAATTAAAAAAGAAACACAAACTTTAAATGACCAGTTAGACCTAATTGATATCTATAGGACATTTCACCCCAAAACAATGAATTTCACCTTTTTCTCAAGTGCACATGGAACCTTCTCTAGGATAGATCACATCCTGGGCCATAAATCTAGACTTGGTAAATTCAAAAAAGTTGAAATCACTCCAATCATCTTTGCTGACCACAATGCAGTAAAATTAGATGTCAATTATGGGGAAAAACTATGAAAAATTCCAACATACAGAGGCTAAACAACATGCTTCTGATTAACAAATAAATCATAGAAGAAATAAAAAAACAAATCAAAATATGTATAGAAACAAATGAAAATGAATACACAACAACCCAAAAATCTATCGGACACTGTAAAAGCAGTGCTAAGGGGAAGGGTCATAGCAATACAGGCTTACTTCAAGAAACAGGAAAAAAGTCAAATAAATATTCTAATTCTACATGTAAAGCAACTAGAAAAGGAAGAAATGAAGAACCCAGGGTTAGTAGAAGGAAAGAAATCACAAAAATTAGGGCAGTAATAAATGCAAAAGAAACAAAAGAGACCATAGCAAAAATCAACAAAGCCAAAAGCTGGTTCTTTGAGAAGATAAATAAAAGTGACAAAGCATTAGCCAGACTCATTAAGAAACAAAGGGAGAAGAATCAAATTAACAAATTTAGAAATCATCTTATCTTTGACAAAGGAGGCAAGAATATACAATGGAGAAAAGACAATGTCTTTAACAAGTGGTGCTGGGAAAACTGGTCAACCACTTCTAAAAGAATGAAATTAGAACACTTTCTAACACCATACACAAAAATAAACTCAAAATGTATCAAATATCTAAATGTAAGATCACAATCTATAAAACTCCTAGAGGAAAACATAGACAAAACACTCTCCAACATAAACCAAAGCAGGATTCTCTATGACCCACCTCCCAGAATATTGGAAATTAAAAAATAAACAAATGGAACCAAATTAAAATTAAAAGCTTCTGCACAACAAAGGAAACTAAAAGCAAGATGAAAAGGCAGCCTTCAGAATGGGAGAAAATAATAGCAAACGAAGCAATGGACAAACAAACAATCTCAAAAATACACTAGCAACTCCTGCAGTTCAATTCCAGAAAAATAAACGACCCAATCAGAAAGTGGGCCAAACAACTAAACAGACATTTCTCCAAAGAAGACATACAGATGGCCAACAAACACGTGAAAATATGCTCAACATCACTCATTATCAGAGAAATGCAAATCAAAACCACAATGAAGTACCATCTCACTCCAATTAGAATGGCTGCCATCCAAAAATCTACAAGCAATAAATGCTGGAGAGAATGTGAAGAAAAGGGAACCCTCTTACACTGTTGGTGGGACTGCATACTAGTACAGCCACTATGGAGAACAGCATGGAGATTCCTTAAAAAACTGGAAATAGAACTGCCATATGACCCAGCAATCCCACTGCTGGGCATACAGACAAAGGAAACCAGAATTGAAAGAGACATGTGAACCCCAATATTCATTGCAGCACTGTTTATAATAGCCAGGACATGGAAGCAACCTAGATGTCCATCAGCAGAAAAATAGATAAGGAAGCTGTGGTACATATACACAATGGAATATTACTCAGCATTAAAAAGAATACATTTGAATCAGTTCTAATGAGGTGGATGAAACTGGAGCCTATTATACAGAGTGAAGTAAGCCAGAAAGAAAAACAACAATACAGTATACTAATGCATATATATGGAATCTAGAAAGATGGTAACGATAACCCTGTATGCGAGACAGCAAAAGAGACAAAGATGTATAGAACAGTCTTTTGGACTCTGAGGGAGAAGGCACGCGTGGGATGATCTGAGAGAATAGCATTGAAACATGTATATTATCATAGTGAAACAGATCACCAGTTCAGGTTTCAGGTTCAATACATGAGACAGGGTGCTCAGGGCTGGTGCACTGGGATGACCCAGAGGAATGGATGGGGAGGGAGGTGGGAGGGGCTTCATGACGGGGAACACATGTAAATCCATGGCTGATTCATGTCAATGTATGGCAAAAACCACTACAATATTGTAAAATATTTAGCCTTCAATAAAAAAAAAATCCTTACTCCTTGGAAGAAAAGTTATGACTGGCCTATACAGCATATTAAAAAGCTGAGACATTAATTTGCCAACAAAGTTTTGTCTAGTCAAAGCTATCATTTTCTAGTAGTCATATATGGATATGAGAGTTCAACTATAAAGAAAGCTGAACGCTTTCCATAAAGAATTGGTGCTTTTGAACTGTGGTACTGGAGAAGACTCTTTAGAGTTCCTTGGACTGAAAGGAGATCAAAATGGTCAACCCTAAAGGAAATCAGTCCTGAATACTCATAGGAAGGACTGATGCTGAAGCTGAAACTCCAATACTTTGGCCAACTGATGAGAAGAACTGACTCACTGGAAAAGAGTCTGATGCTGGGAAAGACTGAAAGCAAGAGGAGAAGGGAATGACAGAGGATGAGATGGTTGAATGGCATCACTGACTTGATGGACATGAGTTTAAGCAAGCTCCAGAAGTTGTTGATAGACAGGGAGGCCTGGCCTGCTGCAGTCCATGGTGTTGCAGAGAATCGGACACGACTGAATGACTGAACTGAATTATGAAGACATTGATGTTTTTTTCTTCTTGATTGAAAAAGCAGAAGTTTTTTTTTTTCTTTTGAAGTGTCTGAATTTTATGCATCAGTTTTCCCTTATTTTGGGGGGAATCTTTTAATACCAAGTACCATTCAGTTGCCCTACCCATAGGGATATAAACAAGTTTGGAAGCAAATGTGGATGATATTTCATCCCATAGGTTTTGAATCAATGAGTTTTCATTGTCATTTATTTCTAGGCATTTTTTTAAATTTCCTTTTTGATATCTTCAATGATCCATTAATTGTTTAGTAACATATTGTTTAGCTTTTATGTTTTTTTTTTTACAGTTTTTTTCCTTATAATTTGTTTCTAATCTGATAGATTTGTGTTTAGAAAAGATGCTTGATATGATTTCAGTTTTCTTAAGCTTACTGAGGCTTGATTTGTGACCCAACGTGTGGTCAGTCTTGAGAATGTTCCAAGTGCATTTGAAAAGAAAGTATATTCTTCTGCTTTCAGGTGAAATTCTCTGTAAGTATTAGTTAAGTCCATCTAGTCTAATGTGTCATTTACAGCCTGTGTTTTTTAAAATTAATTTTCTGTTTGGATAATCTGTCCATTGGTGTAAATGGGGGTATTAAAGTTTCCCCCTTTTATTGTGTTACTGTGAATTTCCTGTTTAATGGCTATTAATGTTTGCCTTATATATTTAGGTGCTCCTGTGGTGGGTACATGTATATATCCAACTGTTATATATTCTTCTGGGATTGGCCCCTTGGTCATTATGTAGTGGCTTTTCTAGTCTCTTGTAACAGTCTTTATTTTTAAAGTCTATTTTATCTGACATGAGTATTGCTCCTCTGGCTTTCTCTTTATTCCATTTGCATAGAATACTGTTTTCTATCCCTTCCCTTTCAGTCTGTATGTGTCCCCAGGTCTGAAGTAGGTCACTTGTAGATAGCATATGTACAGGTCTTGTTTTTGTGATATGTCATTCAGTGTTTGTGGTGTCTTCATAAACCTTATGCATTTTCTGGTAAAGATCCCAAGACCAATACAGAGAATGAAAAACAGGGAAGGGTGTGGACTGCTACTGTTGCTCTGAGACTGAGAGGATAACATTTCTCATAAAGCTCCATTCTGGCACAATCCTGTTCTTCCTTGAATCATGAAATCTTCATCCTAGGACCCCAGAGCAAGCTGGTGGCAGAGCTGGGATTTTAGAACTGTTGCCATTGTCATTTGAAGTTTTGCTCATTTATGTTCTATACCTGTGCTGTCCAGTATATAGCCACTAGACACACGTGGTTATTTCAGTTTATGGCAGATTCATGTCAATGTATGGCAAAATCGACACAATAATGTAAAGAAAATAAATAAATAGATATATTTAAAAATAAATTAATGAAAATTAAATAAAATTCAAGGTTTAGTTCCTCAGTTTCATTAGTTACATTTTAGGAACTCAGTAGCCATGTATGTTTGATGACCACCACATTAGACAATACAGATATAAACCATAGTGTCTCAGAAACCTCTTTTGGACAGTGTTGCTCCAAATGCTAAAATGATGTACACATTTCTGATTGATGGTAGAAATGTATTCAAATGAAATTTTAGTATTACAATTATCCTCTCTTGTATACCAAAGGTCAATGTAAATTCAGAAAAAATTAGAAAAATTAACACTAAAAAGGACTGGGAAAAGTAGATAAAAGTAACATTGCCTGTATAAAAGTTAAAGTTACACTGAAGTGCTTCTTTGGGGGAATTGAACTCTCAGGTGTAGGAAGCCACAAAGGAAAAAGCAAATTTATTTTTCTGCCTTTGTTTAATTTTCTTTCATTTAAAAAGTCCCTTTCTAAAGGTCCTTAAGCTAAGGTACAAATGTTGAGTAACATCAGACAGCTTTGAGCTAATCAAAATTAAAATTCATTTCATAAAAAAAAAGTATTATCACATTTGGATTCTGTATTTGCCTGAGGTGATGGCAAGAAATAAAAGGTAAAATCACTTACAGCAGATGAGTGGGAAAGAAAGCCTTTGTTGATTTTTTATTAGCTGTTTAGCTTCAGGGACTCAGGGGTAATAAAAACAGTAAATAGTACCTTGGTGGCCTGAATAAGTTAGTGATCCTTCCAAAGGTAGAAACTCTCAATGAGTGATTAGTTTAAGCCTAGCAAGACCCAAGCTCACCAAAGGTAATTTATAGTAATTATCCCAGTTCTTCCCTATGGGCCTTTTCAGATGATTTGTAATAAAGTCCAACTAAATACTGTTTAAACACATACTATCTGGAATAAGTCTTTTATAGTATAATATACTAAAACATAAACATGTTACTTTCCTTTAACTATGTTTTGTAATAGAGTTTTAAAATGACACATGTAGTGTCTGGGAGAGTGTTCTGTGTAATTTTTAGTGGATGAAGAAGTGGAAATTTTAAGAAGTGTATTTTTCAATAATAGGATTGGCTTATAGGAGGAGGGCAAGTGAGATGAGTACAAGTTGGGTTCAGATAAAGTGGGATATATGTCAGAGAGGCAGTGACAATATTATTCTGAACATTGTGGACATAAAA
This sequence comes from Antilocapra americana, assembly GCA_007570785.1. Classification (NCBI taxonomy): domain Eukaryota; kingdom Metazoa; phylum Chordata; class Mammalia; order Artiodactyla; family Antilocapridae; genus Antilocapra; species Antilocapra americana. The sequence goes on along the minus strand of ML660213.1, from coordinate 1,023,174 downwards.
AATATTTACAGCCTTTAAAGTTGAGAGTTATGTTTTATTTGGTAGGAATTTTTAGGACTGAAAGCCCAGGAGACAGCATCTCCAGTTACTGTGAGGGAACTGCTCAGAGGTGATGAAAATGGGGGCCAGATTATATAGAAGTTTGGCAACAAACGGCAGGTAGTCTGAATGCCAAAAGATTATTGAAAATTAAAGAAACCCAGATAATCCCAATTTAAGGAATTTGGCACTTTGCTGTGTATGGAAGAATGTAAGAATCTGGGCTCAGTGAAATCAGTCTTTTGATATGCACATCACCTATCTGGGACCAGTATTCTTTGTTTCACATCTTGAGTTTCCTCAGGGCCCAGGGGGAGTGGCTGCAGTCTGAGGGCTGGTTGATGGCAGGTATTCTTTCCTTCCTGAATTCCCTTAGGACTCACCAGCCCATCATCCATGGTGGCTGCAATTGCTGATGACCACGATGTTCATTATTTACTGATATGGCTGGAAATATTTCATTTCTCAACCTGTTTGGGCACCTCTTATTCAATAATCCCATAAGCCAGTTTCTATCACCTCGTATTTCCTAAGGGACACAGAGATGTCTTTTGGGAGATGATTACAACAGAAGAGTAACTGAAAGTCTGATACTGCTGCTAGGTCGCTTCAGTCGTGTCCGACTCTGTGTGACCCCATAGATGGCAGCCCACCAGGCTCTGCCATCCCTGGGATTCTCCAGGCAAGAACACTGGAGTGGGTTGCCATTTCCTTCTCCAATGCATGAAAGTGAAAAAATGAAAGTGAAGTCGTTCAGCCTTGTCCGACTCGTTGCTACCCCGTGGACTGCAGCCTACCAGTCTCCATCATCCATGAGATTTTCCATGGATGGAAGTCCATGGAAAGTCAAAAGAAAGCTTGTTTGGCTAAAATGCTGATTGAACATGTGTGGCACCAGGAACTAATCACTGGTGCTACTGTCATTTAAGCAAGAGGTTGTACAAGGATCTATAGAGATGGTACCCTTTGTCCTCAGTCCAGTTGTTATCCTCTCCAATACCAGGCTCCCAGGAGAGCAGGAATCAGCAGCCTTAGCACACGTGTCTGCCTGTGTCATCAGTGTCTGTATTCTAGGCAAGTGTCAGCAGCCCCTTGCCATGTAGAATCTGAGGGGAACTAGGAGACAGTGCTATGGAAGAGAACAAACAGCAAACCCTACAGTAGGTAAGGGGTCTAGATTACAGGATACTCTCTGAGAACTCTGAGAATCATTAGTGGTGAATTCTGAAGTTTACATGGAACATTTCAAACAAATATAGAAAATTATGTTGAACCCAAGGTATCCATCATCCACTGTCAGTTCAGTTCAGTTCAGTCCCTCAGTTGTGTCCAACACTTTATGACCCCATGGAGGCACTACTCCAAGCTTCCCTGTCCATCACCAACTCCTGGAGCTTGCTCAAACTCATGTCCATTGAGTCAGTGATGCCGTCCAACCATTTCATCCTCTGTCATCCCCTTCTCCTCTTGCCTTCAATCTTTCCCAGCACCAGGGTCTTTTCAAATGAGTCAGTTCTTTGCTTGAGGTGACCAAAGTATTGGAGCTTCAGCTCCAGCACAGTCCTTCCAATGAATATTCAGGACTGATCTCCTTTAGGATGGACTGGTTTGATCTCCTTGCAATCCAAGGGACTCTCAAGAGTCTTCTTCAACACCACAGTTGAAAAGAATCAATTCTTTGGCACTCAGCTTTCTTTATAATCCAAATCTCACATCCATACATGACTACTGGAAAAACCATAGCTTTGACTAGATGGAGCTTTGTTGGCAAAGTAATGTCTCTGCTTTTTAATATGCTCTCTAGATTAGTCATAGCTTTTCTCCCAAGGAGTAAGCATCTTTTCATTTCATGACTGCAGTTATCATCTGCAGTGATATTGGAGCCCCCCAAGTCTCTCACTGTTTCCTTTGTTTCCCCATCTATTTACCATGAAGTGATGGGACCAAATGTATGATCTAAGTTTTTTGAATGTTGAGTTTTAAGCCAGCTGTTAGACTCTCCTCTTTCAGTTTCATCAAGAGGCTCTTTAGTTCTTCTTCACTTTCTGCCATAAGGGTGGTGTCATCTGCATATCTAAGGATATTGCTATTTCTCCTGGCAATCTTGATTCCAGCTTGTGATTAATCCAGCCTAGAATTTCATATCAGGTACTCTACAGATAACATAAATAATCAGGGTGATAACATACAGCTTTGACATACTCCTTTCCCAGTTTGGAACCAGTCCATTGTTCCATGTCCAGTTCTAAATGTTGCTTCTTCACCTGCGTACAGATTTCTCAGGAGGCAGGTAAGGTTTTCTGGCATTCCCATCTCTTGAAGAATTTTCCGCAGTTTGTGGTGTTCCACACAGTCAAAGGCTTTAGCGTAGTCAATGAAGCAAAAGCAGATGTTTTTCTGGAACTCTCTTGCTTTTTCTATGATCCAATAGATGTTGGCAATTTGATCTCTGGTTCCTCTGCCTTTTCTAAATCAAGCTTGAACATCTGGAAGTTAATGGTTCACATATTGTTGAAACCTGGCTTGGAGAATTTTGACCATTACTTTGCTAGTGTGTGAGGTGAGTGCAATTGTATGGTAGTTTGAACATTCTTTGGCATTTCATTTGTTTGGGATTGGAATGAAAATTGACCTTTCCAGTCACTGCTGAGTTTTCCAGATTTCCTGGGCATATTGAGTGCAGCAATGTATCAGTATCATCTTTTAACCCACTGATAACAATTATCAATTCATGGCCAAATTTGATTCAGTTTTCCTTCATCTACTCTCTTCCACTTTCTGAACTGTTTCAAAGTTGGTTTTAGGACATTTCAAGGAAGCATGTTTTTCTCTACAGTGTATTGGCACAGATAAATAGTAGCTTTGATTGCTATCATGGCCATATTTATTCTTTAAGGACAGTGGGAGTTACACAGAAAAACAGTAAGGTCTGTTAAGTGGATTCACTGAGGAAAGGACAGGGAACTATGGGAACAGACAATCCAGGAGACTGAAGAAAAATCCTAAGAATATGACATCTAGACCAGTAGTCTCCAAACTTTTTGGCACCAGGGAAAGGTTTTACAGAAGACAAGTTTTCCATGGACCATGGTAGGGGATGGTTTCAGGATGATTTCAGTGTACTATGTTTATTTTGCACTTTATTTCTGTTATTCCATCAGCCCCACCTCAGATCATCAGGCATTAGATCCTGGAGGTTGGGGATTCCTGATCTAGACTGAATTATGATGGCCTAATAGGTGTCAGTCAACAGAAGGAGGGAAGAAAGGGAACTCCAGATGGATGAAATATCAAATAATTATTTACTTAATGAGTTAGGCATATTTATAAGTTTTGTGTAGTGTCTTATGTACTAGTGTTAAATAGGTGGGGAGGTCCTAATCTCTCAAGTGTCAATAGAGTGAATGTCTGTAAGGTACACATGAATCTGGATTGAACAGAAGATGATCCATTCAAGACACTGGAGATATTCAGAAATCTTAGAGAGTAAAGTGTGCCGAGGTGGTGGCAACTGTAGTCGTGGCCCAGTCAAGCAGTGATTCTGTAGCAGCAGCAACCGGAGGAGACTGGAGACCTGTGATGACAGTGAGGATGTCCACAATAGGAATTGTCTAAAATGTAGTGTTCCCATACCATGTAATATTGGATTGGCCAAAAAGTTCATTAGGGTTTTTCTAAAACACATTATAGAAAAACTCATACATTTCTCCAAAGAAGACATAAAAATGGCTAACAAACACAGGAAAAGATGCTCAACATCACTCATTATCAGAGAAATGCAAATCAAAACCACAATGAGGTACCACTTTACACTGTTGGTGGGAATGCAAACTAGTACAGCCACTATGGAAAACAGTGTGGAGATTCCTTAAAAAACTGCAAATAGTCCTGCCATATGACCCAGCAATCCCACTGCTGGGCATATACACCAAGGAAACCAGAATTGAAAGAGCCACGTGTACCCCAATGTTCATCGCTGCATTGTTTACAATAGCCAGCACATGGAAGCAACCTAGATGCCCATCAACTGACGAATGGATAAGAAAGCTGTGGTACATATACACAATGGAATATTACTCAGCATTAAAAAAAAATTCATTTGAATCAGTTCTACTCAGATGGACGGAACTGGAGCCTATTATCCAGAGTGAAGTTAGCCAGAAGGGAAAACAACAATACAGTATACTAATGCATATATATGGAATTTAGAAAGATGGTAATGAGAACCCAGCATGCGAGACAGCAAAAGAAACGCAGATGTATAGAACAGACTCGTGGGCTCTGTGGATGAGGGCAAGAGTGGGATGATATGGGAGAATGGCATTGAAACATGTTAATTTTCATATGTGTAATCAATCGCCAGCCCAGGATTGATGCTCGGGGCTGGTGCACTGAGATTTTCCGGGGGGAGGGAGGAGGGAGGGAGAAGGGAGGGGGGTTCTGGAGGGGGAGCATATGTAAACCCATGGCAATATCATGTCATTGTATGGCAAAACTAATAAAAAAAAAAAAGAAAAACTCAAATGAACTTTTGACTAACTCAATATTTAAAAATCTACCTTCTAATATGAGTGTGATCTTTGAAAGATTTTAATGGATACTTTTTATTATCATAACTGATTTTTATTTAGTTGACAGACATGATTTTGAGCAAACTCGAGAATTTGTGGTGGACAGGGAAGTCTGGCGTGCTATAGTCCATGGGGTTGCAAAGAGTCGGGCAAGACTGAACAAATGAACTGAACTGATGTTTAATTGAAAGTAACATATGTGTATATGTACCACAGCTTTCTTATCCATTCGTCAGTTGATGGGCATCTAGGTTGCTTCCATGTCCTGGCTATTGTAAACAAAGCAGCGATGAACATTGGGGTACATGTGGCTCTTTCATTTCTGGTTTCCTTGGTGTATATGCCCAGCAGTGGGATTGCTGGGTCATATGGCAGGACTATTTGCAGCTTTTTAAGGAACCTCCATTAAAAAAATCATACATCATGATCAAGTAGGCTTTATCCCAGGGATGCAAGGAGTCTTTCCTTCCTTTTTACGGTTGAACAGTAGTCCATTTTATGTATATGTGAATGCTAAGTTGCTTCGGTCATGTCCAACTCTTTGTGACGCTATGGATTGTAGCCAGCCAGGCTCTGCTTTTCATGGGGATTCTTCAGGCAAGAATACTAAGAGTGTGTTGCTGTGCCCTCCTTCAGGGGATCTTCTTGACCCAGGGATCGAACTCATATCTCTTATGTCTCTTGCATTGGCAGGGGGTTTCTTTAACACTTGCATGACATGGGAAGCCCCTATTGCATGTGTATACCATATTTTATTCATTTACTTATTATTTTATTTCAGCTATGCTGGGTCTTTTTTGAGGAATGTGAGCCTTCTCTAGTTTTGACCTCAGATTCAGTTGCCCCATGACTTGTGGGATATCTTAGTTCCCTGACCAGGGATCAGTCAACATGTTGGAAGGCAGGTTCTTAACCTCTGGACCACCAGGGAAGTCTCTACACTATGTTTTATTCATGCAACCATCAACAGACACTTTGATTGCATCCACCTTTTGACTATCAAGAGTAATGCTGTTATGAACATGGGTAGACACATACATGCTTGAGTTCCTGCTTTAGATTCTTCTGGGTACTCGAGTTCCTACTTTAGATTCTTTTGGGTATATGCTCCAAGATAGAAATAACTGGATCATATGGTAATTCTACTTTATTTCTTTTAGAGGTACCACAGTGCTGTTTTCTTGGAGGCTGCCCTGTTTAACATTTCTACCAACAATGCGCAGGATTCCAATTTCTCCATATCTTTGCTAACACTTATTTTCTGATTTTGTTGTTTTGTTTTTGTTGATGTTAGCCATTCTATGGGTACAAGGTGATATCTCATTGTGGTTTTCATTTGCATTTTTCTAATGGTTAGTGATATTGGTAATCTTTTCATCTGCTTATTGGCCATTTGTTTCCTTTTGGGGAAATATCTATTCAAGTCTTTTTGTCCATTTTAACATTGTTTTAATTTTAAGTGTAAAAAACATATAAGATTCATCCATTGTTTTGAGTTGTTCAGATTCTTTCTATATTCTGAATAGAAATCTCTAATGTGTTATTTGACTTTCTGATTTATATATATATATATATATATATATATATATATATTCAGGATAGTAACATCTTATCAGATATATGATTAAAATTTTAAAAAATTCCAAAGGTTACCATTTTATTGTTAACTGTGTCATTTGACGCATAGAAAATTTAATTTCAACATTGTCCAATTTATCTTTTTTGGGAGGTTGCCTGTGCTTTTGGTGTTATGTCCGAGAAACCATTGTCAAATCCAGTGTCATGATTTCCTATATGTTTTCTCCTAAAATTTTGATAATTTTAGCTCATATTTGATCCATCTTAAGTTAGTTTTCACACATGGTATAATTAAGGGTCCAATTGTTTTGCAAGTGAATATTCTGTTTCCATTATAATTTGTTAAAAAGCATGGCATCTCCCTATTAAATGGTCTTATCATTGTTAATATTTGGCTGACCATATATACATAGGTTTATTTCTGGGCTCTACGTTATATTCCATGGGTCTACATATGTGTTTTTATTCTATCAAATTGTTCTGGTTACTCTAGCTATGTAGTAAATTTTAAAATCAAGACGTGTGAAGCCTCCAACTTTTTTCATTTTTTTCAATACTATTTTGTTTATTCAGGGTCCCTTGAAATTTCATATAAATGTTAGATCCAGTTTTTCTATTTCCACAAGAAAGTCATGGATTGTGGTAGGGATTACATTGAATATGTATGTCACTTTAAGTAATATTGGTTCCTTAATTGCCGGGGTCCAGCCTGGGCGGGGTCCGGGGGTCTTGAGGGATGAGTGGGGTCAGTGAAGAAATGAGCTGAGTCAATGTGTGGTGATGGAGCAGTCTCTCTCTTTATTGTTGTTGGTTTACAGTTTTTATACCCAAGAAACACACCCATTATGTCACATATTATTCTATACAATCTTGTTTTCTGCCTATCATCAACAACTTTAACATTAAGCTCATCTTTCTTTGTAATCAGATTTAACATTAGTAGGTTTACCATTTGAATGTCTCCAGCATACTTTGGATAAGTACATCAATCTAAGTAGAAAGGTTACATTACTCTTATTAGGTGCAACTATGTAGAAGCTAGAGAGAAGGGCTTAAGCTTGAAACTGTTTTATTCTATTAACCTATTTCGGTTCTTATGAGGAAAGAGAAAAGAGGACAAAGAAACAGTTTGGAGAGAGGAAAGAGGACTAAGTCTAGCAGGGATGTGGAAAGGTGACCCAAGTACGAGCCCTTCTGGTGGTGGCCTTGCCATGACCCCCAGAGAACTCTTGATAAACTCCCCAGTAAGAAGTAGGAGGTGTAGTAATCTATTTAAATGTCCCTTATTCCTCCTTTGTCCCCAGGGAAGGGAATCTGCCTTCCCCAATCCCCTGGGGGAAATAAGGTGTGAGGGAATTACCTCAGGATGAATTATTTCTAACTGGGACTGACCTACTGAGATGAGCTAATGTTCAGAGCATAAACAGAATTTTCCAGGAAAAATACCAGGAGGGGCCTTGCCTTGGGATGCCCCGAAGGAAAAGCCGCTTTGCAGTTTCCTTCTCAGTCTCATGACCTTGTCATCCAAGTGAGGGGGCATCCTGACGATTCTGGCACTTAATCATACGAAGTTTTCCTATTCATGAATGCTTTTCCTTTAGTGGTATCTTTAGTTTCATTCAGCAACATTTTTCCATTTTCAGTATACAAGTTTTTAGAATTATTCAGTAAGTTTATTCCTGAACATTTTACTCTTTTTGATTTTTCTCCTAATTTCCTGTTTTGCTTGTTCATTTTCAGTGTACAGAAATGCAACTGACTTTGTGTTGGTTTTGTATCCTGAAACCTCGCTGAATTTATTTATTAGTTCTAACAGTTTGTGTGGAATCTAGGATTTTCTGCATATAAAATCCTTTGCAAATAGAAATAATTTTATTTCTTCCTTTCCCATCTGAATACTTTTTATTTAGTTTTCTTGTCTAATTGTTCTTGCTATGACTTCTTGCACTATGTTGAATAGAAGCGGTGAAAATGGGCATCCTTGTGTTGTTTCAGGTCTTAAAAAAAGCTTTTAGTTTTCCACCGGTGTGATGTTAGCTGTGGGCTTTTGTATATGAATTCTATTATGTTGAGGTAGTTTCTTTTATTTCTGCTTTTCTGAGTGTTATTGCCATGAAAATATGTTTAATTTTCTCAAATGCCTTTTCTGCATCAGTTGAGATGATCCTATGGATTTTCTTCCCTTAACATTCCATTTACATTCTGTTAATGTGGTATATTATACTGACTGACTTTCACGTGTCTAGCATCCTTGCATTCAAGATATAAATTCCACTTGGGCATGGTGAATAATCTTTTTAATGTGCTGTTGAATTTCTTCTGTTAGTATTTTGTTGAAAATTTTTGCATCAATATTTATCAGAACTGTTGTTTTGTACTTTTCTTTTTCTGTAGTTTCTTTGTTTGGCTTTGGTATCAAAGTAATGCTGGCCTCATAGAAGGGTTGCAAATATTTCCTCTTCAATTTTTTAGAAAACTTTGAGGAGGAGTGATATTAACTCTTTAACTGCTTCTCAAAATTCACCAGTGAATTCATCTGGTTCTGAGCTTTTGTTTGTTGGGAACTTTTTGACTTCTGATTCAATTATCTCACTATTTATAGGTTTGTTCAGATTTCTTTTTTTTTTAATGAGATAATCTTAGTATATTGAATGTTTCTAGGAATTTGTCCTGAAATTTTCATCTAAGTTATCCTATTTGTGTGTGTACTTTCTCTTATTAGTCTATTATAATCCTTCTTATTTCTCTATAATCAGTAATGATGGGCTTCCATGATGGCTTCAGTTCAGTTCAGTAGCTCAGTCGTGTCCGAGTCTTTGCGACCCCATGAATCACAGCATGCCAGGCCTCCCTGTCCATCACCAACTCCTGGTGTCCACCCAAACCCACGTTCGAGTCGGTGATGCCATCCAACCATCTCATCCTCTGTCATCTCCTTCTCCTCCTGCCCCCAATCCTTCCCAGCATTAGGGTCTTTTCCAATGAGTCAACTCTTTGCATGAGGTGGCCAAAGTAATGGAGTTTCAGCTTCAACATCGGTCCTTCCAATGTACACTCAGGACGGATCTCCTTTAAGATGGACAGGCTGGATCTTCTTGCAGTCCAAGGGACTTTCAAGAATCTTGTCGAACACCACAGTTCGAAAGCATCAATTCTTCAGCACCCAGCTTTCTTCACTGTCCAATTCCCACATCCATGCATGACTACTGGAAAAGCCATAGCCTTGACTAGATGGACCATTCTTGACAAAGTAATGTCTCTGCTTTTCAATATGCTATCTAGGTTGGTCATGACTTTCCTTCCAAGGAGTAAGCGGCTTTTAATTTCATGGCTGCAATCACCATCTGCAGTGATTTTGGAGCCCAAAAAATAAAATCTGACACTGTGTCCATGATTTCTGCATCTATTTCCCATAAAGAGATGGGACCAGATGCCATGATCTTAGTTTTCTGAATGTTGAACTTTAAGCCAACTTTTTCACTCTCATCTTTCACTTTCATCAAGAGGCTTTTTAGTTCCTCTTTACTTTCTGCCATAACGGTGATGTCATCTGCATATCTGAGGTTATTGACATTTCTCCTGGCAATGTTGATTCCAGCTTCTGCTTCTTCCAGCCCAGAGTTTCTCATGATGTACTCTCCATACAAATTAAATCAGCAGGGTGACAATATACAGCTTTGACGTAATCCTTTTCCTCTTTGGAACCAGCCTGTTGTTCCATGTCTAATTCTACCTGTTGCTTCCTGACCTGCATACAGATTTCTCAAGAGACAGGTCAGATGATCTGGTATTCCCATCTCTTTCAGAAAATTCCACAGTTTATTGTGATCCACTCAGTCAAAGGCTTTGGCATAGTCAATAAAGCAGAAATAGATGTTTTTCTGGAATTCTTTTGCTTTTTTGATGATCCAGCAAATGTGGGAAATCTGATCTTTGATTCCTCTGCCTTTTCTAATGCCAGCTTGAACATCTGGAAGTTCATGGTGCACATATTGCTGAAGCCTGGCTTGGAGAATTTTGAGCATTACTTTACTACTGTGTGAGATGAGTGCAATTGTGCGGTAGTTTGAGCATTCTTTGGCATTACCTTTCTTTGGGATTGGAATGAAAACTGAACTTTCCCAGTCCTGTGGCCATTGCTGAGTTTTCCAAATTTTCTGGCATATTGAGTGTGTAGCACTTTCACAGCATCATTTTTCAGGATTTGAAATAGCTCAACTGGAATTCCATCACCTCCACTAGCTTTGTTCGTAGTGATGCTTTCTAAGGCCCACTTGACTTCACACTCCAGGATATCTGGCTCTAGGTGAGTGATCCCACCATCGTGATTATCTGGGTCATGAAGATCATTTTTTTACAGTTCTTCTGTGTATTCTTGCCACCTCTTCTTAATATCTTCTGCTTCTGTTAGGTCCATACCATATCTGTCCTTTATAGAGCTCATTTTTGCTTGAAATATTCCCTTGGTATGTCTAATTTTCTTGGAGAGATCTCTAATCTTTCCCGTTCTGTTTTTTTCCTCTATTTCTTTGCATTGATCCCTGAGGAAGGCTTTCTCATCTATCCTTGCTATTCTTTGGAACTCTGCATTCAGATGGGAATATCTTTCCTTTTCTTCTTTACTTTTTGCTTATCTTCTTTTCACAGCTATTTGTAAGGCCTCCTCAGACAGCCATTTTGCTTTTTTGCATTTCTTTTTCTTGGGGATGGTCTTAATCCCTGTCTCCTATACAATGTCACAAACATCTGTCCATGGTTCATCAGGCACTCTATCAGATCTAATCCCTTAAATCTATTTCTCACTTCCACTGTATAATCATAAGGGATTTGATTTAGGTCATACGTGAATGGTCTACTGGTTTTCCCTACTTTCTTCAGTTTGAGTCTGAATTTGGTAACAAGGAGTTCATGATCTGAGCCACAGTCAGCTCTCAGTCTTGTTTTTGCTGACTGTATGGAGCTTTTCCATCTTTGGCTGCAAAGAATATAATCAGTTTGATTTTGGTGTTGACCATCTGGTGATATCCATGTGTAGAGTCTTCTCTTGTGTTGTTGGAAGAGGGTGTTTGCTATCACCAGTGCATTCTCTTGGGAAAATTCTATTAGCCTTTGCCCTGCTTCATTCTGTACTCCAAGGCCAAATTTGCCGGTTACTCCAGGTATTTCCTGACTGCCTAGCTTCGCATTCCAGTCCCCTACAATGAAAAGCACATCTTTTTAAGTTGTTAGTTCTAAAAGATCTTGTAGGTCTTCATAGAACTGTTCAACTTCAGCTTCATCAGCGAAGTTGATGACGGCTTAGTGGTAAAGAACCCACCTGCTAATGTAGGAGACTTGTGTTTGATCCCTGTGTCTGGAAGATCCTTTGCAGAAGGAAATGGCAACTGACTCCAGTATTCCTGCCTGGAAAATCCCATGGACAGGGAAGCCTGGTGGGCTACAGTACATGGGGTTACAAAGAGTCAGACATTACTGAGCAACTGAACTGATCTGAGATCTAAAATGTGTGACTTATAGACAACATTAATTAGATCCTGGGGAGTTGAACCTATTTACATTTAAAGTAATAACTGTTAGAGAAGAACCGACTATTGCCATTTTGGTATTTGTTTTATATCTTTGTTTATTTATTTATTTTTATCCTTTTTTAAAAAAAATATTTATTTATTTTTCTTTACATTATCATGTTGGTTTTGCCATACATTGACATGAATCTGCCGTGGGTATATATGTGTTCCCCTTCCAGAACCCCACTCCCATCTCCTTCCCAATTCCATCTCTCTGGGTCATCCTGGTGCACCAGCCCCGAGCACCCTGTATGAAGCATCAAACCTGGGCTGGAGATTGATTTCACATATGATAATTTACATGTTTCAATGCCGTATATCTTTTTTTTTAAAAAATCTCTTTATTTCCTCCCTAACTGCTTTCCTTTGTGTTTATTTGATTGTTATTTTAGCAGATGTTGATTTCATTCTCATTTACTCTTTTGTATATTCTATAAATATTTTCTTTCTGTTTATCATAGAGATTAATAACAAACTGTTTAAACTGATAACAGTTTAGCTTCAATCCCCTACAAAAGCTATTCCTTTTCAGTCCCCTTTCCAGTGTATGTCATTTGTGTTACAGATTGTATCTTTACATATTGTATAATCTATTAGCGTAAATTTATAATTACTTTTTTGGCTTTTGCCTTTTAAATCCTATTAAAGAATCAAGAATGGAGTTATGTATCAAAATCATAATAATGCTCCTTTTTATTTGTTTTTGTATTTACCTTCACTAGAGAATGTCATGTTTTTGTGTTTACCTTAACTAGAGAATGTTATGTTTCATATGGCTTTCAGGTAGTGTAGTGTCTCTTTGTTTCAACATGAAATATTCCCTTCATCCTTTTTATAGGAATGTTGAGTGGTAATAAATTCCTCCAGCTTTTGTTTGCTTGATGATGTCTTAGCTTTTACCTTGTAGCTTTGCTGTGAAAATGATAGCTCTTACTTCACACTGGTGGCTTTAGTTCCAACTTTATGTCAGCAAGCCCTAGTAATTGCTCAAGCTTTGTGTGTACTGCGTTTAGCTTGCTTAGCAGTTGCTGATCATAACTTGGTCCAGACTTGAAATGGACATACTTATGTGTGTGTATATGAGTCATGGGGATATATATGTCTTTGATTCAGTTTTTAAAAATGCTTGTAGAAAGTTTGTGATTTAGTGTGGGAGGTTTTGGTGTTTTCTGTGTCTTACCTTGATCCCCTCAGTATTTTCTGCTCTTCTGCTACACGGTAATAAAAATATGTCCTTATTAAAAAAAAAAAAACCCTTTGGATCACACATTCCTGTGATAGTTAGCAGCTAAAACACCCAGAGTTTATTATGTCTTTTCAAATTTCATTTGTGTTTTGTTGTTCTTCTTAGGATCTTGGCTTTTTATGATGTTTGCTCTTCATTTTCTGCCTTTCTAGGATCCACTCTATAATCATTTTTATATCTTTGCCCTTTTACATTTAATTTTGTGTGAATTCTCAGGTCTAGCCATTTTGTGTTTTATGATATTTATTTTTTACACATTAATTATGGCGTAACACTATAATATTTTTTATTGTTATCTTCAACTTTACCCTGAACTCTGCTTGCTCATTTTTAATTTCCTTCTTTTGTTTTAGAGCTATTGTATCTCTAATTTGAGCTCTTTCTGACTTCATAGAAATGCTGCCTTTTATTTTTTATGACTAAGCTTAATCATGTTTTATAGTATCCTTAAGTAATTCCTGTTGTAATATTTTTGTTGAAGTTATTTTAAATTTATTTATTTAATTTAAAAAATGTCTTATGCTTTTATTTTCCTGATTATTTCTTGTATTTGAATGGGGTTAGTTATTTGCTCAATAACAGTGTATTTGTGTGTTTATTAGGGAAGGGATGTATAATACCCACGGTTCATTTGAAAAGTTGTTTGTGGCAACAAATCTCCATGGAGTCAGAAGTCAGATATTTTATATACATTTCTTTTTTTCACTTGGAATAAGTCTTATCTCGATTTTGGTGCTCATGGAGTCTCCATAGCTAATATCAAGACTTGAAAATTCTGTTTTGTAAACTCATAATTGTCTTCAGTTTTTTAACCTTCATCCAAATCGTCTGCTTCTGCCAGATATTTCATGTCAGTAAATTCTTTGCTTCAGCTTTTCTTTCTCTATCATTTTATTGTATTGAATTGAATTCTTCTTCAAGAAAAATTTTCTTCTCTCATTGATCATCTTCTTGTTTTTAGTTTTTTCATCTAATAAAAATAGATAGGGCTTTTAAGAATTTGGGCTTCCGTGGTGACTCAGATGGTAAAGAATATATGCCTGAAATGCAGGAGACTCAGGTTCAATCCCTGGGTTGTGAAGATCCCTTGGAGAAGGAAATGGCAACCCCCTGCAATATTCTTGCCTGGAGAATTCCATGGACAGAGGAACCTGGCAGGCTACAGTTCATGGGGTCACAAAAAGTTGAACACAACTGAACAACCAACAGTTTTAAGAATATAATGATTGTAAGGACTTTCTTTTCATGTTTTTGCACTTAGAATGTAAAATCAGCTCTTAAAACCCAGATTTCCAAGTATTTATTGGAGTTATTGTATGAGATCTTTTTCTTCCTTTGCTTCACTGAAGATTAAATTTATTCTGTTTTTCAACTTTTATATTCATTTAAGTATGTTTTAATAAAGAGGGCAAATTAAAAATGTCTTGGATGATGTTTTATATTGAGAGCCCTGATTCAAGTGTTTGAAAAAAGTGTTCTCTTCAATTTTCATATCACAACCTCTTCTGACACAGGTAAGAGTTGGATTATTTTACAAGTTAAAAAAGGCACTGTTCACTTGCTAAAGCTCAGATCATTAAAATAGAACATGGAACGAAAATCTTAGACCCTATATTTTTATGTTTTTATGCTAATTTTCATTGAATATGTTTGTAAAAATCAAATGTATGGACTAGATATAAAGTGCTCAAAAATGTTTTGGGACATTTTTGCTGCAGCTTTGGCCTCTTCTGTTTCTCAGTGTCAACAAAAGACCATGTGGTCAAGGCTATGGTCTTTCCAGTAATAATGTACAAATGTGAAAGCTGGAGAATAAAGAGGGCAGAGCACCAAGAATCTGATGCTTTTGAACAGTGGTGCTGGAGAAGACTCTTGAGAGTCCCTTGGAAAGCAAGGCGATCAAACCATTCAATTAAAGGAAATCAACCCTTAATACTCTTTGGAAGAACTGATGCTGAAGCTTAGAGCTGAAGCTCCAAGCCACCTGATGTGAACAGCTGACTCATTGGAAAAGACCCTAGCACTGGGAAAAATTGAGGGCAAGAGGAGAAGGGGATGACAGAGGATGAGACGGTTGGATGGCATCGGTGATTTAATGGGCATGAACTCAGGCAAACTCTGGGAGTTGGTGAGGGACAGGGATGCCTGATGTACTGCAGTCCAAGTCAGACATGACTTGGTGACTGAACAATAGCAACAACAGTGCTTCTGACAAGAAAATTTCAGTATCAGAAGTTAGGAGCCGCTGGTTCCTCAGCACCTTGACAGAGTTGATTAACAAGAATCTTTCTAGGCACCAGGAGTTCCTTAGAGCCTAATGCTTAGGTTTCCTTTTTAAACCAGTTTGATCATAGTACTGCCTGTGAATGTCACTTTGGCCTGTGAATGTCACATAGTTTTCTCCAAATGTATTGCAAACTTTCATAAAATCCAATTTCAGACTCTTGACTTTAGCAGTGGACAGAGAGTCTTCATTCAGGAGGGTGATTGGATTATGCTTAACTCCTAACTCCTGTATTTCCTCTTTCAGAGAAAGAGATCTCTCACTAGTTTACTTGGTTTCACATGGCGTGATTGATTCCTATTCTAGAATACCCATATATTGTTTTACAAAGGCTAGACAATAATGAAAAAAATAGCACGGAGAGAAAATGGAGAGTGAAATAATCTGATTTAAAATTAAGATCCAGTTTCTGTTCCCTTCCTGGTTTCCTGATTCCCTGCAAGTGGAAGAGGATATGTTTATCCATTTTCCCCAGAAACATAACCAAGAGGACCCCCAAAATCTGATACAAAGGGGAGATACTAGAAGAAGTTAGAGATTTCCTTTCCCACCTAAGAAAAAGTCATGTTGATAGTTATACATTCCTTTTTAAGATCCCTATTTTCTTATTACAGATAGATGTAAGAATATACTTCCTTGATGAACAACAAACGAATTATGCTTACCTTGTTGACTCAAAAAGTTAACCATACCAGAGTATATTGCAACAAACACAACATATAATCAAGGGGTAGGTAGTAAAGCAAAAATACTTTTTCAATACTCTTAGATTTTAGGTGAAAGTAGCACCATCACTGCATAGCACTGACATTTGAACACTCCTCTGTGTAAGATGCGTTATCTCATTTGCTCTGCAGAATAATGATGTATGATGTGGCTCTTAGTATTACCTCTGTTTGGCAGGGGGGAAACTAAAGGCTAAAGAGGATATATAAGTTGCGTAAGGTCACACAGCTTGTTCACAATGAAGTCAAAACCATACCAATCTATTGGGCTTGACTAACTTTTTGCAGTCTGTTCCCAGTTTACTTTTTTTTTTTTTAATTAATTTATTTATTTTCTTTACATTATTGTGTTGGTTTTGGCATACATTGACATGAATCCACCATGGGTATACATGTGTTCCCCTTCCAGAACCCCCCTCCCACGTCCCTCCCAATTCCATCTCTCTGGGTCATCCCGGTGCACCAGCCCTGAGCACCTTGTATCAAGCATCAAACCTGGGCTGGCGATTGATTTCACATATGATAATTAACATGTTTCAATGCCATTCTCCCATATCATCCCACCCTTGCCCTCTTCCACAGAGTCCACGTGTCTGTTCTATACATCTGCGTTTCTTTTGCTGTCTTGCATGCAGGATTCTCGTTACCATCTTTCTAAATTCCATATATATGCATTAGTATACTGTATTGTTGTTTTTCATTCTGGCTTACTTCACTCTGGATAATAGGCTCCAGTTCCATCCACCTGAGTAGAACTGATTCAAATGAATTTTTTTTTTAATGCTGAGTAATATTCCATTGTGTATATGTACCACAGCTTTCTTATCCATTCGTCAGTTGATGGGCATCTAGGTTGCTTCCATGTCTTGGCTATTGTAAACAATGCAGAGATGAACATTGGGGTACACGTGGCTCTTTCAATTCTGGTTTCCTCAGTGTATATGCCCAGCAGTGGGATTGCTGGGTCATATGGCAGGTCTATTTGCAGCTTTTTAAGGAACCTCCATACTGTTTTCCATAGTGGCTGTACTAGTTTGCATTCCCACCCACAGTGTAAGAGGGTTCCCTTTTCTCCACATCCTCTCCAGCATTTATTGCTTGTAGACTTTTGGATGGCAGCCATTCTGACTGGTGTAAAGTGGTACCTCATTGTGGTTTTGATTTGCATTTCTCTGATAATGAGTAATCCCAATTTACATTTTTAACTGAAGTATGTGTACATGCCATGTTGCCTCAGTCTTGTCCAGTTCTTTGTGACCCTGTGGACAGTAGCCTGCCAGGCTCTTCTGTCCATGGAATTTTCCAGGCAAGAATACTGGAGTGGGTTGCCATGCCCTTCCCAACGC
The DNA here is from genome assembly GCA_007570785.1 of Antilocapra americana. NCBI lineage: Eukaryota > Metazoa > Chordata > Mammalia > Artiodactyla > Antilocapridae > Antilocapra > Antilocapra americana. Next base: position 1,005,818 of record ML660213.1, on the reverse strand, counting down.
AGGGATTAGAGTATAATTGCTTTAAGACATTATGTTAGTTTCTGCTGTATAGCAGTGTAAATCAGCCATAAGTATTCATATATGCTCTCCCTCTTGGGCCTCCTTTCCACTCACCTTTATGCCACCCATACAGAACATCACAGAGCACCAGGCTGAGCTCTGTGTGCTAGACAGCAGCTTCCCACTAGCTGTCTATTTCATACATGGTAGTGTATATAAGTTCACTCCTTACTTTCGAGGACTGGATAGGCCTCTTCTGTATTTTTCCAGTGTTTCTGCCAAGACTATGTAGGACATGGATAAGCAGATATAGAACAGTATTATAGATGACCAGGAAAACACTCCTTTTGCATGAATGAGGATGCTGAAGACTGCATTGTATTGGCAATTCTAGTCAGTTTAGTGTGTAGCTTAGTAGCTTTAGTGAGTGCCACTAGCTTTTCACTGGTGTGGAACTCTGAGAGAAGGTAGAATGGTCCTCTTAAGTGGTTAGGTGGCAGAAAAGTTGAATTAATTAAACAGGACTCACTAAATTAATATACCACTTCAAATTACCAAATTTCTTGTCTTATAGTCGTATAGCCCACATTCTTTAAGACAAATTTTAATTATATTAAGTAATAATTATCAGGATGATAGATATTTGGGTATGCCTAATACAAAATCTAGGTCAGTAATGGGAGCTTTCATTTAGCTATGCTCTTTCATTTTATTAGTATTTGGTTGTGAATTCTTCATGCATGCCTTTTTTGCTATAATAGGTTATTTTAAGAGGGGTAATAAAAGGTAAACAATATTGATTAGGTGATAAAATTAAGATGCTTACAAAAAGGAGTATGTAGGCTGTGTTCACCAATAATATTTATGTTTTTAACTGATTAGATAAGTAAACCCAGAAACTCAAATTGGTGTTTTTGCATTGGTTATTTTTCATCACTAGGAAAAATTGAAGTGTTTTAAAGAGGACATTCCAGTTTTTAACAAAGCTTTTCTGAAAAACATCTTTGAAATCATCACCAGTCTTTGCAGGTTTGGGTTCAGATAGAGTCAGCTATGATCAAAATAAATTGATACTCCATAAAAAGGAGTAGCAGAATAATTTATATTCAGGAGAAGCTCAAATACTAATTCAGAGAGAAGATTTCAAGATGAAATATATCCTGAAGTTAAAAAAAAATCTAATTACCCTGACTACCGTATTGCTTAGCAAACCAAGTTTTACTTTTGTATCTGTGCTATGAAGGCAGTGCCTAGTCGAGTTTAATGGAGTTCTTTTTTCATTACAATCTGTAGATTTTGCTTATTCCTGAGAATAAAAATAAAATTTTCAGAAAAGCTGATGCAGAATGATAATTTTCATGAGTATATCTGTCTCTAAAACTAGATTCTTAACTCATGTTTTATTCAGTGATTACATTTACTTCCAGCTTTATTAGGGGAAAAAATTAAAATCATGTAATTTGAAGAGCAAGAAATAAAGTATATTTTGTCTATTCTTATTATATTTTTCCTATACGCTAGTGTTATGCATTTTAAGTTCTCATCTTCATGGAGTTGCACGGTTCTCCTGTTTGCAATGTATCTTAAATGCGTTTGCCTTATGAAAACACCTGAACGAATCGCACATGTCACCACTTCAGCTTTCAACTATCATAATCTTTAACTTTCTTGTCAAGGAATTCTTGTCTTCCTTTTGTGCAAATATTTAATTGCTCAGGTTAATCCGATTTATGTGGTCAGGAAGAAGGAAAATACAGTGCATTCTGAATTTTACCTTCTTTATTAAATATTCCGCTAGCAGCCCTCATGGTTGCTGAATTGTACAAGCTATTGAAATGAATCTGAGTGCCAGCAAAAACCTTGATTACAAATAACAAGCCATGCTTTATTAATCTTCGAAATAGCTACACAGACATTCTCCCCCTCACCAACTTCTTAGAAGAACAGTATAATAGGTAGATCAATGGAGTTAATAACAAAGAAAAGAACACCATCATTCACTTTTTAAAGTTATAGTCCATTCTTTTTATTTTAATCTTCTTAGCCTCAAAGCAACTTAATATTCTTTCTGGATTTTTAGGCTATTGCATTTCTGGTGTTTAAAAGTTGAATACTGAAAGATTTCCACATGTAGGACAAGCAATTTTATATTTAAATGTATCTGTAAGGTGTTTTCATTAATTTCATTTTATTTCGAGAGAAATTTCAGAGCCTAATAAATAATAATGACAACAAAGAAATGATTCTGTAGACAGAAACCAAAGTATACGTGTTAAGATCTAAATGCAAGCAAATGCTTAAAATGCAAACAGCAAGTCATTATATCAGGATCATATAAGACACAATGGCTAGAGAGGATGCAAAGCTAAGTTGTCATCTAATTTGAGTCAACAAAGTTTTCGGCCTTGAGCTTAATTAGTAGAAGGGCATAGTGAATTAAAGAATCCTCTGCCAAGACAGAAACAGGGGAGGGCAAGAAGCAATAACAGCAAAAAAGATACAGACTTAGAGAAGTCAGATTAAGATTGTTATTAATTCAAAGAGAACGAAAGAGGAAAAGCAGAAGTTTTACAGTGACCTGATAAAATGCATCTATCTATCAGGTGTTAATAATGTTAATATAGGTATTGGCTTTGCATTTTGAACAACTGCCTCTTTAGGGTAACCAAAAGAGATACACTTCCATTTTTAAAAAAATATGTAATTAAACATTAATGTCAACTTTATTTACACACCCCTTGTGTTTATTGTGTTAGATATTATTATTGTTATGTATTATACCTTGGCCATCATTACATGTGTCCCTAATAAAATAACCCTTTTATTGTATGTATGAGTATGTATAACCAATTAACATATATGCAGATGTTAATTAATTTTGTATATCTTTTAGTGGATATGAATATGATGATAAAGTAACACCAGTTGTTTGAGGCTTAGAGTCTAGTCCTGGCTAGTGTTTACTATATATTAAATGCTGGTGTCTGTCTCTTTTATAAAATGGAAATTGTAATACAGCTACACCTATGTGGGAGAATTAAATACAGTCTGTTAGTGGCCATCTGAGTCTTCCTTCATGAAACTGTCCTCAGCCCATATTCTCACCTCCCACAAAGAATATGGGAGAATGCCCATATTCTTTACTAGCCTATGATCCAATATCTTGTTCCCTTATTTTGTAAATTCTGAAATGCAGCTTTTGAAGCAATTCGATTTCTGTGAAGTTGGAATGTGTTTTGTCACCTGTGGGGGCCTCGTAGGCTCACGTGCACTGCTGGCTGGGCAGCAGTCAGGGGTTAGCTGTCACCATCGGTGTGAGTTTGTTTGTCCTGATTAGACATGGCACACCCTCGGCGTTTCGTTCCACAACCCATTTTAGATCCACGCGAGGAGGGATTGTGTGGCTCACATTGACACCTTCTGGTCTGATTACGAAAGCGACAGCATCGAAACTTGGGAAGCTTGGACGACAGTTCCACCACCAACTTATTTTATGACATTGTGTGAAAAACATAGACACCAATGGCTCCAACTTGCCAAGTCATTCAAAAGAGTTAGACTTGAAACATAATGTTAGAAATATTCTAACCAGTTCATTTTGCTCCTGTTTTCCTATTTAAATATGCACAAGAGTGATATCTAATATATATTTTAAAGGTCCACTATAGCTTTTTCAATGAGATAAAGGACAAACTTCAAGTTATAGCATTGTGTCGTGACTTAATTGGCAAACATTTAAAATTTTGTAGTGGTCACTGAACAGCTGATAATTGCCATGTCTTTATGTGATACATATATCTTTTTTAAAAGATTTTTTTGATATGGACCATTTTTAAATTCTTCATTGAATTTGTTACAAAATTCTTTCTGTTTTACGTTTTGGATTTTTGTCCACAAGGTATGTGGGATCTTAGCGCTCTATCTAGGGGTGAAACATACGCCCCCTGCATTGGAAGGCAGTCTGAACCACTGGATCACCATGGAAGTCACCATATATGTCTTAACTGGGTTTACTAAACCAGGTCCCATGCTTCAGAGGTTCCTTTCCTGCCCTAGTCACTAAAGCACACAGTTTTTCCCTAGACTCTATTTCTATTGGGCCTTCCTCTATATAGGTTAAGCAAATTAGACAGCTTCATAGGTGTCATTGTGGTGTGCCAATGATCCCCATAATGTATTTGCATTTTATCAATGGTTTCTGAAGCCCCAAAGCCAAAGAAGATGATTCTCATGGTTAGCTCCTGTTTATACCAACAATTTGATTGTCACTGACAGTAGTTCTTACGTTCTTCCCATGTGCACTTATCTGGGATCAATGAGTGATGGTTTTATTTATTTATTTTTTTTACTGTTATTTGAAAATTAAAATATATCTTTGCTGCTGCTGCTAAGTTGCTTCAGTCATGTCCGACTCTCTGCGACCCCATAGATGGCACCAGGCTCCTCTGTCCCTGGGATTCTCCAGGCAAGAACACTGGAGTGGGTTGCCGTTTCCTTCTCCAATGCATAAAAGTGAAAAGTGAGAGTGAAGTCGCTCAGGCGTGTCTGACTCTTTGCAACCCCACAGACTGTGGCCTAACAGGTTCCTCTGTCCATGGGATTTTCCAGGCAAGAGTGCTGGAGTGGGTTACCATTTCATTTACATAATAATATGTGCATATTTCAGAAAAATATAATATAGAAATGTAGAAGAAATGGCAGAATATTCGTAATCTTACAGAGAAGTCATCTTTAGTTTACATTTTCTTATGTATCTTTCAGGTCATTTTGTTTCTGTAACTTGTGATCATATATGTGTATAATAGTATTTCTTCCTCTCATCTAACACTTAATAGTTTATCTTGCTATGAAACTCCATACACCTCCCCTAAATATCTGTATGTTGCTCCATCAAATACATAGATTTCATGTCCCTATAGCTGCAAATTGGGATTATTTTAAATTTATATTCTTCAGTAAATATCTTGAACAGGAACCTTTTTTTTAACCTTGAGTGATTTCAGGTCATTTCTTGAGGCTAAATACATGAACGCTCAGAATTCATTGTCAAAGAGGATAACTTTCTTCAAGGTTTTATGTTTTTGTCACCAGATTCCTTTCTGAGAGCTTTAAAATAATGTATCGCTCTAACAGAGATGAATAAGTAGACATGGGCATATTTTCCATCAAAGAGGAAAAAAATCAACTGCCTAACATTTTGTCTTCAAAATTATTTGATTTTTAAATCAATATTAACGAGTCCTGATATAATCAGGGAGTAACCAGACAAACATGTGGACAAACAAAATAAAGTTAACAAGCAAATGAAACAAAGTAGGACAGACAGGACATGTTGGAAAATAGAATCTGGGCAATATAGAATTAAGAGAACTTCAGAGAGGACCAGGCCTGGATTATGCTCTTGAGCATTTTTGGCAAAGAACTTTGGAATCTTTAAGTGTGAAGGGACTTGAACATTTTGAAAATTAATGAGCCCTTTCCTGGATAGTATCTGTGGACTGTATTTATATTTCTGCTCAAGATTGTAAAGCGTGGTGCTAGTATGAGTATGCCTTTTTAAACCGAGCTAGCACTCTCTACTGTCAGAACCTTTTACTTATAAAGGAGTCTGTCCCTGCCTAGATGGGCAATTTTTAAAGTTCAGTTTGAGAATAGCATCTTCCTGAGGACATTTTAAATTTCAGTGTGTTTGACAAAGGTTTGCCACTAATCATTTATAATGCTGGGGGTATTTTATCATCTATTTGTATGGAGCCCTGTTACCTGAAGCCTTTTTGTATTCTGAATATTTTGTGCTCCACATGCAGTGACTATGGGACGTATTGAATATTACTACTTTAGATGGGAGGTTTTTGAGATTTTAAGATTAAGGCATAAACATGTACACTCTAACTCTGTCTCTAAGCTATTAAATGTCCCCCATAATTCAGAGTTCAGCATTTTCACGCTTTATCATGTAAAGTCCCATCCGATGTCAGTTCTGTTTACCAAAACCTTAATGTAGCTTGTGATGCTTAAGGAAATTGTATTAATCTCCTCAGAAAAGGTTATGGGAATTCCCTGGTGATCCAGTGGTTAAGACGCTGTGTTTTCACTGCCAAGTGTGCAGTTCAGTCTCTGGTTGGGGAACTAAAATACTGCAGGCTGCACAGCATGGCCAAAAAAAATAAAAAGAGAGAGAGATTATCATCATTTCATATGTGTATTCCATAAATCTCTGTATTGTTTCCCCAAATATTTGCATGGTCCAAATCATATCTTTGATGTCTTGACATGCTCATAGAGAATTTTGTATATATACCTTTAGTCCATATCAGAGTTTTTATTACAAATTTTAAATTTTGGAACAACAGTATTTTAAAGAAATTTTTATTTTATTCATGGCTGTGGGATCTCTGTTGCAGTGTACAGGCTCCTTGTTGCTGCGTGTGGGCTTTGTCTGCTTGTGGCGAGTGGGGGCTGCTCTCTGGTTGTGGTCTTCAGGCTTCCTGGTGGCTTCTCTTGTTGCAGAGCACTGACTCTGGGGTGCATGGACTTTGGTTGTTGTGACCCCTGGGCTTAATTGCCTCACAGCATGTGGGAACTTCCCAGACCAGGGATCGAACCCATGTCCCCTGTGTTGACAGGCATATTCTTAATCATTGGACCACCAGGGAAGACCTAATATTTTTAATCTCTTGTTTTCTACCTACTGTTTCCCTTCTGTCTACAAAGCATGGTAACATTTCCCCTTGATTCTGATACATTGAGTAACTCTATCCCTTTGCAATAATTTATAGATACTATACATTTATAAGAAAAGGGCTTCCCTGGTGGCCCAGGTGGTAAAGAATCTGCCTGCAGTGCAGGAGACCTGGGTTCGATCCCTGGGTTGGGAAGATTCCCCGGAGAAGGGAAAGGATACCCACCAGTATTCTGGCCAGGAGAATTCCGTGGACTGTATAGTCCATGAGGTCGCAAAGAGTCAGACATGGCTGAGCAACTTTCACTTTATAAGAACACAAGCAAATGTGTATTAGTGATAAGCGACTTCTCAATATCACTGATATTACATATCACATGTTATCTGATTTGTGTGTTCACTGTTCTCAAACTATTCTTTCCAGGCTCACGTCTCTACTTGGAGAAAGGATATTTTTGTCTTCATTTAGAGTAACTAATAAGCACTAATTATCACTTCTTTCTTCCTTGATCTCAGTGACATTGCATTTTGTGATTATAATTACACCTAATCTCCTTTAAGGCCACATGTATGTCTTCAAACTGAATCACCCTACCGCCTCCCTATAAAATCTAAGGCAAAAAGCACTGATCTTTGGATCTGAAATTCTCTCCCTATTGCAAAAACCTGAATAAAATCAATTCCTTACTTGTTTCTTGTCTTCCTTCCTTCCTGACAGGGTCTCAAAATAACCTCTTCCAGTTCATTTCCTACTTTGTGTGGTCAGTTCTGATTTTGCAGTCTCCATCTGCCTGACTCTTAAGAGTTGTTCTGTATGGTTCCTGTTTTTAAATTACAGCATTGCCTGAGTAATCAAGTCCTTTTAAAATTCTCAACTTCCACCATGGTGTCTCTCTTTGAAATTCCAATTACATGCTTCTAATGGCCCACTGAATATTCCTAGATGAAGATAAATCTGTTCTTCAAATTCAACATGTACCAAACCAAGCCTATCTCCCCCATCCCACTTCATCCTGATCTTCCTTTTATGTTTTCATTATTGATAACTGGAATTATTTATTATCTATGCAAGTTTCCCAAAGCAGGAAACTGCATATATCTCTCTTTCCTTACATCTAATATCCAGTCAATCACTAAGTCTTTCTTTTAATTTCCCCTCTTTGAGGATTTCACTTAGACCTTCATTATCTCTCACTTAAAAGGCTGCATGAATTCATACCCAATTCCTCAGCCTTTGATCATAACCTCCCTACAAATTATTCTCAACAATGTTACTAAAATTGTCTTCAAGAATGCAAAGCAGATCATGTCTCCTAGTTTTAAAAAGGAAATATCAAATTCCTTAACTTGGCACTAAAGATCCCTTGGGATTTGGACCCAGAGTATCTCTCCAAACTCTGATCCTTCAAAGTCAACCCGTGTTCCAGAAATAAATTTCAAAATGCCAGACTATGTGCCACACCTCCTCAGTCACTCAAGTCCGTGTTCTCACACTGGCTGAGTTCCTCATCCCCTTCTTACTGGCATGATTTCTTTAAAACTTTATCCAAACATCTCTTTGCAGAAAGCTTTCATGTATATCTCTTTCTTTATCTTGAGTTATATCTTCCTCCCAGATTCTCTTCTCCCATTCCTATCACACCACATTATAACTACTCATTTGTTTCACCCACAAGCTGTCTATAGACCCACGGTCTTCTTTTCTATATTCCTGTAAATGAGTACATTGCATTTGCAGTTTCTACATTTGGCTCCTAGAGGGCTGTCTGTTCGGGCCTCTTTCCTACCACTTGTGAAACTGCAAGAATCCCGGAGTTGAAGTTACTTAGCACATGACCAGGTCGTGTAGATTTATGATCCTCTTCATGGGGAGGCCCGAGGTTGAAGACATGGTCTATGGTAGCAAGGAATTGTTTGTCCCATCATATTTTAGTCATTGTCTATGTTGCTTTTTGACATTCTCTCTAAATATATTCCTAAACAAATATCCCAGGCAAACTTACCTTCCAGATATATCATTTGACCTTTTTAACCTGGTTATCCCCTTGACCCCTCTAGGCCATCTCGACCATTACTTTTGCTTGCCCTATGTTTCCAAGTACTCTTCCTTTGCAAAGCTGGATGCTGAAGAGGATATCAGCAAAATTTAGAAGTAAAAATCTCGTCCCAAGTCTTTCCTCCTGAGATCGTGGACCTGGATGGGCCCACAGAGCATGTCTTGGCAGTCAAACAAGGGATTCACTGAAATGGTAAATTACCTGCTACCAGTGCTTAGTTGTCCAGTCCTGTCTGGCTCTTTGTGACCCCGTGGACTGAAGCCTGCCAGGCTCCTCTGTCTGTGAGGATTCTCCAGGGAAGAATACTGGAGTTGGCTGCCATGCCCTCCTCCGGGAGATCTTCCCAACCCAGGCATTGAACCCAGGTCTCCCACATTGTAGGTGGATTCTTTACCATCTGAGCCACCAGGGAAGCCCACTTGTTACCTAGAAAAGGGATTATCTCAGCTCGAAACCAGAGCTCAGAACATGGGTGTAAGAGTTCATAGATGTAGGGCTTTTTCTGGAAGAGAAAACAGTCAAGACTGAAAGGAAAGAAGAGAGACAAAGGGAGAAAGATATATGTATATACAAATATTTGCATGCTTAGTCTCTTCAGTTGTGTCTGACTCTTAGCAACCCTATGGACTATAGCCCGCCCGACCCTGAGGTTGTGCAGGCAAGAACACTGAAGTAGGTTGCCATGCCCTTCTCCAGGGGATGTATATATATGGCGCGCGAGAGAAACCCACCTTTAGGAAAGAGGGAACAGTGCCAGTGCTGTGATTTGGGAAACGATACCTGAGCACTGGTGTTGTGACCCTGAGACTCAGTAATTGAGTTTTCTGCAGCCTGGGTAGGGTCTTAAGAGTCATCTCAGAGAGACAAGACTTCAGCATAAGCTTCAGTTTCAAGAACTTAGGACAAGAAGCAGTGAAAGTAGAGGGCTAATCAAGCTTGAATTTTTTTTTTAATTTAATTGACATTTAGAAACCAGCAAATTTCATTTGTGTCTGACAAGAATCTGGGGGTAATTTGAGGTGGACCCACATCTTCCAGTTATGGACAGTGGATGATTGCTTGAGAGGCTAAATAAACTAAAGCTAGCTATGACCAAGAGGATTGTAGAAAACAAATAGGGGGCTGTCAAAACTACCTGTGGCTAAAATATAGTATAGGAAAAACTTCATTTTCCGGTTTAAGTAAAAAGAAGAAAAGGCAGTTAAGGGAATTCCTTGATGGCCTGTGCCTTCACTGCCAGTGACCTGAGTTCAGTGCCTGGTGAGGGAATTTAGCTCCTGTAAGCTGAGCGGTGTGACAAAAAAAGGGCAGTTGAGGAAACCACTTCAATAGGTCCTCTAGTCAGTGAAAGAAGTTAGAGATACAAGTTTAGGGGATTTGAAAGGTGGTTAACATGGCGTGAAGGCATGTATAAGACATGTCACATTGCAAGGAGATGGGATTTTTTAAAAAAACGTATTTAATTGAAGTGTAGTTGATTTACAGTGTTGTGTTGTTTCTGTATAACAAAGTGACTCAGGTATACATATATATACACATTACTTTTCATATTCCTTTCTGTTATGGTGTGTCACAGGATATTGAATATAACTCCCTGTGCTATACAGTGGGGCCTTGTTGTTTATACATCCTGTAGGTAATAGTTTGCACCTACTAATCCCAAACTTCCAGTCCTTAAGGAAAATTTATTTTGAAGAAAAGAAGCCTATAGAAATATTTCTGTGGAGTAATACGTAGCGAAGCCTCTGTTATGCCAACACATCTGACCTTTACAGTCAGAATGCTAGGTTTGAGTATTTCTACAAGTATTTTTTTTTTTAAATGTAAACTTGGAAGAGTCTGCATCTAACAACCATGCTATTGCAAAAGCAATTTCTCTTGAGAACGTAAAGCAAAAATCCTAGAGGTGAAATATTCTAGGTCAGGGTAAGTGGTCAGCCCAGAGGACTGCTCTGGACTGGAAGAAGATGCCTTGGAGAAGACATGTATTCAAGGAGGAGGTGGAGACAGGAATTGAAAACAGTCAAGCTTTGTGTTTCTGAAAATGCAGCAGGTGTTTTTTTTTTTTTTTTAGCAGGTGTTTTGATTGCTTTTGGCTCTTCTGGTCCCATTTTATTAAAAGTTAAGACTAAAATCCTCTTTCACATGAGCTTGCAGTCAAGCAAAAATGCATTTTATCATGGCATAGTAAATCTTTCTTTGTTTCATAATATTTTTGTGCTGGAAGGGGGAAAGTATCATGCTTCACAAAACCTCAGGTTACGATTATGCATACCATTGATTTTTCTCTACATCTGTGTGAGAAAAGTGTGTGTTTTGTGGTCCTTATGAATTTGGGGATTAACAGATTGCTCAAGATATATTTTTCATGACATCCAGTGAAGATTTTTTTGGGGGGGGGGTGAAGAAAGGGAAGTCTAATTACTGACAAAGTAGATTTACCTAAAGTAAAAAAGAATGGTCCAATTCAGACTACCAAAACTTTTGTTAAGAGGTTGCATTTCTGAATGATGATGCCTGGGGTCCAATGGCCACATCTGAGTGTCTTAGGAGATTCTGTTTTGCTCTAACATGGACTTTTTCTGAGCAGACCAATAGCTTTATGAGTCTCTGTGCTATGTAGGAAGTTAGAGCCATATCTATATACATGAAGCAGTGCTTCTGATTTGAACCTAGATGAATTAATCCACAGGTACCAGAGAAACACTTTCATGTGAAGTGATTCGAGGGACCACCAACTTCTTGGAGAGATGACCCTAGAACTAAGAACATGATGTAGTCAGAGTAGACCTCAGTGTGGAGTCACTGTTGAAATACACTCAGGCATTTTAATTAGACACATTACATAAAAGAGCTTATTTCAGTGTCACATAAAGTTACTAATAAATATGAATTGTAGATATTCACCAAAGCCAAATGGTTAGAGGCTGTCCGAGAGAAAGAAGAAAGAAAAGAGAAATTGATCTCACTGATTCACTAAGCTAGAACTGGATCAAAGAAATTATGCGATTACTGTCTTCAAGGTCACTTAAGAATTAATGTATATTCACTTAGGTTTTTCCATTACTGGAAAATTATCTGGTATTCATTACATCGTTGTGCTCTGAATATATTAAGTATGTTTTTTGCTACTAAATCATTTGCCCAAAGATGCAAAGATAAGCACCACACCTGTACCTCTTAAATTATCTGTTTTTTTTCCCCCTGAAGAGAGCAAGACCTTAAAAATAAAGAAATAAAAATGAATACCCAGACAATAAAAACAACATTCTTGGATGTCTTGGCAATGCCTTATTGCAATATAAGTTCCTAAACACTTACTCTCAAATAACCTATTGATCTTGTCACGAACTGTATTAGTTTTCAGTCCTCCACTAATTTGCAGACCAGACTTTTAGAGAATTTTTGGGTGTGGGGAATAGGAATTTTTTTGTGGAGGGTGAAAGCTAGAGGATAAATTCTCACATCTTATAGCACATAATTATTCAGATTTTATATTAAGGAATGAATTTTTGATCACTGTGGCATATCTAAAGAGTATTTGTCTGACATTTTTAGCAGTAAATTGCTATTTAGGTAACTGTTATGTGTCCAAAAAACTTAAATACCTTCTTTTATAGCTCAATTTTATGAACTAATCTGTATGATAGTACATTGTGGCTAATAGCTTGGAAAGACTAAATTATAATTAAAAACAGAAGGAAAAAAATCTGAGGAAGAAAGGATGATCTTGTTATCACGATCCTAGTTAGCAAGGGTAATAATAATTTCTCATCCCATCAGCATGGATAGAGAGTGTCCATAACCATACCACACTAGGGTTCTCATCCTTTCTAAAAGCTTGTTCTGATTTTATATCACTTCAAACTTGCTGCATTTCTTACACAAATAATTCTCTAATTACTGCATAAATTTATGTTTTAAGCTTATCATCAACTTAAACAGCTTTAAAACACTGTTGATATTCAGGATGGTATCTAGTGCATAAGACAACAAAATAATTTTGGGGGCTCAGAAAATTAACCATTCATTTCTTTCTGTAAATTTATCATCTCAAATAATTATTGAGTCAGAGCTATTTAATCTTTCTTTCTTTTGAACTTATTCATTCCTACCCTACATAAAATTTATTAAGGATCTGTGCTCTTAAAAATTGGTAGATTTAGGATAACTAATTTATATATAAGTATGAAAGGAAGAAAGAAAGTGAAGTTGCTCAGTTGTGTCCGACTCTTTGCGACCCCATGGACTGTAACCTACCAGGCTCCTCCATCCACGGGACTTCGCAGGCAAGAGTACGGGAGTGGGTTGCCATTTCCTTCTCCAGGGGATCTTCCCAACCCAGGGATCAAACCTGAGTCTCCCGCATTGCAGGCAGACACTTTACTGTCTGAGCCACCAGGGAATATATAGGTATATCTTCATTCAAAATAGTCAGCATTTAAAAGTTTTATTTAAAGAAGATGATAATACTGTATTTAACTAAATGATAATCTACTTACAAAAAATAAGCACATGGCCCTACCTTTGGGCAAGCTCAAGTTGTAGGACAACCAAATTTAGGAGAAATATTGCATAACCTTGAGTACATATTTTCTAGATAATAATGCATTCCAAAAATGTATAGAAACTTGAGTCTGGGATGAAATATATTTCACTAAATTGTCATTCTTCTCAGTACCAGTATAGTTACATAATATGTGTTAAATATACACATGTGGCTGTGTGTGTATATATGAAGCAATTTCATTATACTAAATAAATCTTTTATCCTTGTATATCTACTGAACTTCTGGTAGAACCTGTATAGAGTTTTACTGGAATAATTCATGTAAAAATTTTACTTTGTTCTAAAATCACTTACACGGATCATTTTATTAAAAAAAATTATTGGAGTATAGCTGACTTTCAATGTTGTGTTAATTTCCTGTGTACAAAGTGAATCCATTATACATATGTGTGTATATATGTGTGTGTGTGTTCTAAAATGATTTACACTGATCTTCATTTTATTTTGAAATTTTTTATTGGTATACAAAGTGAATCAGTATACATGATTCACTCTTTTTTAGATTCTTTCCCCACACAGGCCATTATAGAGTAGAGTCACTTGGCCATACAGTAAGTCCTTATTAGCTTTCTGTTTTAGATATAGTAGTGTGTATATGTCAAGCCCAATCTCCCAGTTTATCACTTCTTCCTAATCATGTTAGTTTTATACTCTTGTAGAAATTTCCTACCTTCTATTTCTGTTTTATAGTTAAGCTCATTCATACCCCCTTTTTAGATTCCACATATAAGCACTACCATATGATATTTGTCTTTCTCTCTCTGACTTCACTCAGTATGGGAATCTCTAGATCCATTCATGTTGCTGCAAGTGGCATCATTTCATTGGTTTTTATGGCTGAATACTATTTCATTGCATATATGTGGGTGTGTGCATGCTTCAGCTGTGTCTGACTCTTTGCGACTCTATGGACCATAGCTCGCCAGGCTCTTCTGTCCATGGAGTTTTCCAGGGAAGAATATTGAAGTGGGTTGCCATGCCCTTCTTTAGGGGATCTTCAGAACATCTTTATCCATTCCTCTGTTGATGGACATATATGTTGCTTCCACATTTTGACTATTGGAAGTAGTGCTGCAGTGAATTCGGGGTGCTTGTTTATTTCCGAATTATGGTTTTGTCTGGGTATATGCCCAGATATGGGATTGCTGGATCATTTGTTAGGTCTATTTTTGTTTTTTCAAGAAACCCCATACTGTTCTTTGTTGCCAACAAAGGTCCATCTAGTCAAAGCTATGGTTTTTCTACTAGTCATGTATGGATGTGAGAGTTGGACTATAAAGAAAGCTGGGCACCAAAGAATTGATGCTTTTGAACTGTGGTGCTGGAGAAGACTCTTGAGAGTCCCTTGAACTGCAAGGAGATCCAGCCAGTCCATCCTAAGGGAGATCAGTCAGAATATTCATTGGAAGGACTGATGTTGAAGCTGAAACTCCCATAGTTTGGCCACCTGATGCGAAGAGTTGACTCATTTGAAAATACCCTGATGCTGGGAAAGATTGAAGGCAGGAGGAGAAGGGAATGACAGAGGATGAGATGGTTGGATGGCATCACAGTGAACATAAATTTTAGCAAGCTCTGGGAGTTGATGATGGATAGGGAAGCCTGGTGTGCTGCAGTCCATGTTGTTGCGAAGAGTCGAACACGACTGAGTGACTGAATTGAACTGACCTAATACTGTCCTCCATAGTGATTGTGTCAGTTTACATTCCTACCAGTAGTGTAGGAGAATTCCCTTTTTTCTACACCTTTCCAGCATTTATTGTTTGTAGACTTTTTGATGATGGCCATTCTAACCAATGAGAGGTGATACCTCATTGTGGTTTTGATTTGCATTTCTCTAATTATTAGTGGTTTTGAACATATTTTTGTGTGTTCCTTGGCTCTCTGTATGTCTTCTTTGGAGAAATATGTATTTAGATCTTCCACCCATTGTTTGATTGGGTTGTTTGTTTTTTTGATAAGGAGCTGCATGGGCTGCTTCCATATTTTGGAGATAATCCCCTTGTTAGCTGATTTCATTTGCAAATATTTTCTCCCCTTCTCTGGGCTTTGTTTTTGTTTTCTTTATGATTTCCTTTGCTGTGCAGAAGCTTTTAAGTTCAGTTAGGTCCCTATTTATTTTTGTTTTTATTTTCATTACTCTAGGAGGTGAATTGAAAAGAATCATGTTGTGATTTATGTCAGAGATTGTACTGCCTATTTTTTTTTCTTTTTTCTTATTTATTTATTTTTTTTAACTTTTTTTTTGTTTTCTTTACATTACTGTGTTGGTTTTGCCATACATTGACATGAATCTGCCATGGCTATACATGTGTTCCCCTTCCAGAACCCCCTCCCTCCTCCCTCCCGATTTCCTCTCTCTGGGTCGTCCCGGTGCACCAGCCCTGAGCACCCTGTATCAAGCATCAAACCTGGGCTGGCGATTGATTTCACATATGATAATTAACAGGTTTCAATGCCATTCTCCCATATCATCCCACCCTTGCCCTCTCCTATAGAGTCCACAAGACTGTTCAGTACATCTGTGTCTCTTTTGCTGTCTCGCATACAGGGTTCTCGTTATTAAGAGTTTTATAGTATCTGGTCTTCCATTTAGGTCTTTAATCCATTTTGAGTTTAGTTTTTGTGTATGGTGTTAAAGAATGTTCTAATTTTATTCTTTTACATGTAGCTGTCCGATTTTCCCAGGACCACTTATTGAAGAGACTGTCTTTTCTCTGTCTATCTTTGCTTCCTTTGTTAAGGTTAGGTGACCATAGGTGGATGGGTTTGTTTCTGGACTTCCTATCCTGTTGCATTGATATATCTTTCTAGTTTTGTGCCAGTACCATGCAGTTTTGATTATTGTAGCTTTGTAATATAGTGTGAACCAGGGAGCCTGATTCCTCCAGCCCTTTTTCTTTCTCAAGATTGCTCTGGCTATTCTTGGTCATCCATGCTTCTGTACCAATTGTAAAAAAGTTCTAATTCTGTGAGACATGCCATTGGTAATTTGATAGGGACTTCATTGAATGTGTACATTGCTTTGAATAGTATAGCCATTTTCAGAAAAGTATGGAACATGTCACAAATTTGCATGTTATCTTTGTACAGGGCTATGCTAATCTCTGTACCATTTCAGTTTTCGTGCATTTGCTGCTGAAGGGAGCAGTTTATCTTCATTTTAACTGTGTATACATTTTTCTCCCAGCATTTAAGACAATGAATATATGATCTTTTTACATACAATATTTATGTCTATTGATGCAATTAAAAGGTGAAATAAAAGAAATTCTGATGATAAATTTAAACTATTTTCATTATTCAAATATTCTTCCTTGTAGAGAAAACAGCATCTTACCTTTTATAGAAAAGTTTCTTAAAGGTATTGTTGCTGCTGCTGCTAAGTCGCTTCAGTCGTGTCCGACTCTGTGTGACCTCATAGACAGCAGCCCACCAGGCTCCCCTGTCCCTGGGATTCTCCAGGCAAGAACACTGGAGTGGCTTGTCATTTCATTCTCTAATGCATGAAAGTGAAAAGTGAAAGTGAAGTTGCTCAGTCGTGTCTGACTCTTAGCGACCCCATGGACTGCAGCCCACCAGGCTCCTCTGTCCATGGGGCTTTCCAGGCCAGAGTACTGGAGTGGGGTGCCATTGCCTTCTCCGAAAGATAGTGTTACTTCCCGGTTAATCCTGACTGTCGTTGTAGCTTGAAGCAATCCCCATGAAACTTTTCTCACTGAAGTCATCACTGATTCCAGTTCTTAATTTATTTTAATAGCGTGTGTTTAATTTCTGTTTCTGTTTCTCCCTTGAAAATTCCCTCTTTTTCTGCTTCATTGACACTGCTTTCACTTAAAGTTTTCCTTCAACTGCTTCTACTTTGCAACATTTGAAGATATTCATTGATTGAACCTTCAAGTGATGGAGTTCCATCCACAGCCTCTGTTCTTAGAATGCTTTTCTTCTTAAACACTTCTCAGGTATCTCATCTGCTTTCATGAGTTGAAATTTTCTTCAGTAATGAGAGACTAGTCTTTTCTGTAATAATCTAGCTTCCAGTATCTCTGTGTCTTCTTAACTCAATAAAGGTTAAACAAACTGGTCGGCTGGGATCCAGCACTCATTATGGTCACTCAGACAAACTGGTAAATTGCACAAGCTCTAGGAACAACTTTGCAGACATGACATACATCAGTGCTTATCACATTTTCCTATCAAGGCCTTGCTTTCCAGTAATAGGTAGGAGTGTGAAGTAAATGCTACGTGAAAAGACTGGAATTTCTGTGAATAGTTCTAATCATATCATGGCCTCTGACCTCAATCTCCAGCTCAGATCTTTAGACTTGTGTATTCCTCTGTCCTTTGGAAACCTGTATTTATACTTTTTTTTTTTTTTAGTGAATCTGAAACATATGTCCAATAGAACTCTTTTTTTTTTTCATTCATGTTAGAATATCCTCTTTTTATTTCCTGTTTTAGTGAATGGCATTGATTACCTATCCAGTGGTTTTAGCTGGAAAACTAGGAAACCATACTTGACATTGCCTAATCTATCTAAAATTAACTTTCACAAAGTCCTTTGCTTTGACATACTTTATGCATAAATACAATTTAAAAGTCATTACCACAGTACACAAGGCCTTTCATTACTGTGCTTTAGTTATCTTAGAAAAATTAAGATACACCACTATGCAATTCATAATGTCTGCTGCTGTCAAACTGAGCTATCATTTCTCTCTTGTTTCTGAAAATTTGTCACGTTATGTTTTTGCCTTTGGCATGAAGATCTAGAACTGTCTCAGCACTATCTTGAACTAACTAATTCCTGTTGGCCTTTCCAGGCTAAATACATGCTTTTTTTCTGTGTTAAATCTTCCCTGATCGCAAAGCCCATTGAATCTAGTGCCTCCACTGCACACTCAGTTCACTTTCTCTCTAAAATTGTACTCACTTATATAGTAACTTGTTAATCACAGGTATTTATTGAATACCTACTCTAGAAATGGTCATTTTTTTTCCTCAGAGAAAAATAGGTAGAATGACTGCGTGGCAGATGAGTAACAGTTAAGTAGGTAACATAATTATATGCCAGGGTACAAACTTGAAGGAAAGAGTTATGCGATCAAGAGTAGCTATGGATTTTCCAGTAGTCATGTACAAATGTGAGAGTTGAACCATAAGGAAGGCTAAGCACTGAGGAATTGGTGTTTTCAAACTGTGGTCCTGGAGAAGACTCTTGAGAGTCCCTTGGACTGCAAGGAGATCAAACCAGCCAATTCTAAAGGAAATCAACCCTGAATATTCATTGGGAGTACTGTTGCTGAAGCTGAATCTCCAGTACTTTGGCCACCTAATGCAAAGAGCTGACTCACTGTGAAAGGCCTTAATGCTGGGAAAGGCAGAAAGGAAAAGAGGGCTGCAGAGAAGGAGATGGTTAGGTAGCATCACCAATGGACATGAATCTGAGCAAATTCTGTGAGATAGTGGAGGACAGAGGAGCCTGGCGTGCTACAGTGTATGGGGTTGCAAAGAGTTGGACCCTGCCTAGCGACTGAACAACAACAACAGAATGTAATGATTGATAAGCAGCTTCTCTGAGGAGCCAATAGTTGAACTACCCATTACAGATAGAACTAGCTTTATAGAAAGTGGTACAGCCGAAGGTTATAAGGCATGAGCGGTCTTGTTATGTTCAAGGGACAAAATGGAGACCAGAGTGGCTTCTTGAGTGCGTAACAAAGCAAATGGCTTGAGATTACCCTGATGAGCTTAGCAATGTCCTGTTGGGCCTTCTTGGTCAAAGTGGGCTTTACTGGAGAGTAGTGTAAGCCCTTTGAAGGCATGAAGTTGCAAGGAGGGTTGGTGAAGGGAGGGGAGGAACAGAATGAAATAATGTGATTAGTAATTTTGAAAAATTTACTCCATTTTTTTATAGCAAGCTGAGAGATCCCTAGGAAATTGAATCTGGTGATCTTGAGGGAATAAAAGATCATATATTTAGCGCATATCATTGTATGTCATAATGGAGCATGTCATCATGTTCTAAAACTTTCTCTTATTCTGTTAAATCTGTGCTGTGAACTTCAAGTGGGCAGAATGTTGGTGTCCAAAGATAGAGTACTGTGACAATAGATAAAAATCTCTTAATAAATACTTGTTAAATGAGTTAGTATATTAAAGATGAAGAAAAGACCAAGGAGTGAAAAAAAAGTTGATATGTCTGAAGTGTGTTTTTATAATATATTGTTTTTCATATTTGAAATATAATTTGGAAGAAGTGCTGATTTCCTTTTCAGAGATAAAGACAACCTTAAAGTTTGCCTATGAAGTGGTCCTTAGATAGATTTGGAATCTTTTTGTTCTGGGAGGGAGTGTGAATAAGACAGAGTAGAAGGGCTTGCATACATAAAAAGCTTACAGTAGACTTACTTGCCCCAAATAGTCACTTTTTGTACATAGAGCAACTCATGGGTTTGGAAGCAACTTTTTTAAGAAAAAAATAAGCTATAAACAATAGTTGATTTACCATATTATGTTTGTTTCAAGTATACAACATAGTGATTCAGTGTTTTTATAGCTCATACTCCATTTAAAGTTGTTATAAAATATTGCCTATATTTCCCCATGCTGTGTAACAGATCTTTGTATTTTATTTTGTAAGTAAGTGGTTTGTATCTTTTATTTCCTACACCTGTCTTGCCCACCCCCATTCTTCTCCCCTTGGTAATCCCTAGTTGGGTCTCTGTATTTGTGAGAGAACTTGTTTGTTTTGTTACAGTCATTCATTTTATTTTTACTGGATTCCACATAAGTGATAATAGACGGCATTTGTCTTTCTCTATTTGACTTATTCCACTAAGCATAATACCTTCCTGGTTCAGCTATGTTGTTCTAACGGCAAATTTTCAAAGCAACTTTTTTTTCTGTTTTTTTTTTTTTCCTTTGTTTCTTCTTTTTTCTTTTAAAGTCTATCCACTACTAGGCATTTCTCTCAAAATGGCTTAATTGGTCATTTATATGAGCTTAGAATTGGGGGTTTTGAGATAAGATCAGAAGATTGGAATCAAAGAAAATTTACTCTTTAAAGATAAGTGTGGACTGAAAATGAAGAGGTTCAGGGGAAGAGATCAGCTTAATTAGGAAAGTACATCAGAATGTTTGGTGATGTGGATGCACCGAATGGAGAAAATCTCAAACCTACATGTAAGAAATTTAAGTGTAGGCTCCTGGAAGGTATTGAATGTATCTGTGGGTTACTGCATCTTTGACAGTTTGTGGCTTATTCACAAGCAGTAAGAAATGTTTGTTGAATTAGATGTGGAGATGAGAAGGGTCCACGAGGGTGCTTGGCCTGATTTGGTGTCAGTTTTAACAAAATGATAGTAACTTCAGAAGTAAAAAGAAGCTATGGTTATGGTCTGTTTGAAAGGAAAAGTAATACAGAGACAGGGTAAAGCTTAGAGTTTTTGCACTGCTGCTAAAAATTAGAAAAATGAAATATGAAACGATAAGGTGAAGAATTTAATGGAGTAGACATTAAAGGAAATAAAAGATAAAGGCATTTTCAAGCCTGTGAACATAAATTATGGACAGTCAAGGGTGAATATCAGTATGTGAAAAGAGAATAAACAGTTAATGGTTGAAAAGATTTAGAATGATTTTTAGAATATATTTCCCTTCTAAATTTGACATACAACGTTACGTAAATATTCTACATGCTTAGTAAAAAGAAAAATACTAGGCTTTTTCACATTTCGTATAGTTATGAGCATTTTGGAGATACAAGCATGACCTTTTTGCTGCACTTTCCTTTATAGATTGTGATTTCTTTTTTTTAAAACAAATTCATGGTTTGTGGCTACCCTGTAGGCATCAAGTCTATCAGCAGCATTTTCCAACAGCATTTGTTCCATTCATTTGTCTATGTCAAACTTGGTCATCTTTGCAATATTTCAAAGTTTTCATTATATTTGTTATGGTGATTTGTGGTCAGTGATCTTGTCTGTAACTATTGTCTTTGCTTTGGGGTGCCGCGCACCATGTCCACACGAGTCTGCAAACTTAGTTGATAAATACCGTGTGCTGTGATTGCTACATGGACCAGCCATCCCCCTCATCTCTTTCTCTCTTTGAACTTCTGTATTTCCTGAGATACAAAATTAGGCAAATTAATAACCCTACAATGGCCTCTAAATGTCCAAGTTATAGAAGAGTCTTATATCTCTCACTTTAAAAAGCTAGAACTAATTAAGCTTACTGAGGAAGGCATGTTGTAAAGGGAGATAAGCCTTTTGTGGCAAATTGTTACCCATGTTATTAATGCAACGGAAAAGTGCTACTTCAGTGAACACACAAATGATAAGAAAGAGAACGGCCTTATTGCTGATGTGGAGGAAGTTTGAGTGGTCTGGATAGAAGATCAAACCAGCCACCACATTTTCTTGCTGCTGCTGCTGCTGCTAAATTGCTTCCATCGTGTCTGACTCTTTGTGACCCCATGGACTGCAGCCCACCAGGCTCCTCTGTCCATGGGATTCTCCAGGCAAGAATACGGGAGTGGGTCGCCATGCCCTCGTCCAGGGGATCTTCCCAACCCAGGGACTGAACCCACCTCTCTTCTGTCTCCTGCACTGGCAGGCGGGTTCTTTAGCACTACTACCATCTGGGAAGCCCCACGTTCTTGTAGGCACAGCCTAATCCAGAGCAAGGCCCTCACTCTCTTCAGTTCTGTAGGCTGAGAGAGGAGAGGAAGCAGCAGAAGAAAAATGTGAAGCTAACTGACTGGTTCATGAGTTTTAAGGAAAGAACTCGTCTTCATAACAAATGCAGGGTGAAGCAGCAAATGCTGGTGTAGAAGCTGCAGCAGGTTACCCAGGAGATCTAGCTGAGATCATTAATGGAGGTGGCTACACTGAACAGTAGTTTGTCATTATACTGGAAGAAGATGCCATCCAGGGCTTTAGTAAGCTAAAAAGAAGTTGGTGCCTGACTTGAAAATTTCAAAGGATGGACTGACTTTCTTGTTAGGGGCTAATGCAGCTGGTGACTTGAAGTTGAAATCAGTGCTCATTTACCATTCCCCCAAATCAGGGTCCTTATGAATTACAGTAAATCTACTCTCCTCTATCAGTGCAACACCAAAGCATGGGTTACAGCACATCTGTTTGCAACGTGGTTTACTGAATATTTTAAGCACATAGTTGAAACCTATTGCTCAGAGAAGATGCCTTTCAAAAGCTACTGGTGAGTGACAGTGTATCTGGTCACACAGTGTACAAGAGTCATGTTTGGTTTTGTGCCTGCTAAAAGCAGTACCCAGTCTGCAGCGCATGAATCAAAGGATCATTTCAACTTTCAAGCCTTATCACTGGAGAAATACATTTTGTAAAGCTACATCTTCCAAATATGGTGATTCCTCTGAATCTGGGTTAAGTAAATAAAACCCCGCAAAGGTAGGACATGGGAAAAGGTGAACACATCAATATTAATAGGAGATTAGAAGAAGTTGATTCCAACATTGATGGATGACTTGAAGGGCTTCAGGACTTTAGAGGAGGTAGTAATTTCATCTGTGGTAGGAATAGTGAGAGAAGAGTGTGAAGAAGATGTGATTAAATCACTGCAATCTCATGATCAAACCTTAACAGATGAGTAATTGCTTCTTATGGATGAGCACATAAAGTGATTTCTTCAGATGGAAACTACTCATGAAGATGCTGGGAAGATCGTTGAAAATAACAACAAAGGATTTAGAACATTATGTCAACTTAGTTGATAAAACAATGGCAGGATTTGAGTGGACTGACTCTACTTTTGAGGGAGGTCTACTGTGGGTATTATATGCTATCCGACAGCACTGCGTGCTGCAGAGAAGTCATTTGTGAAAGGGAGTCAAGGGATGTGGCAAACATCATTGTTGTCATATTTTAAGAAACTGTTGCAGCCACTCCAGCCTTCAGCCATCACCACTGTGATCAGTCAGCAGCCATCAACACTGGGCCAAGAGCCTCCACCAGCGAAAAAGATTATGGCTTGCTGAAGAAGGCTCAGATGGTTAACAGTTTTTAGCAATGAGATACTTTTTACTGAAGGTATTTAAATTGGTATTTTTAAGACAATGCTGTTCCTATTGCATGACTCATAAATGACAGTAGAGTGTAAATAGAATTTTAGATGCACTAAGCAACCAGGAAATTCTTGCTACTCACTTGGTTGCAGTGGTCTGTAACCCAACCAAAAATATCTTCAAGGTCTGTCTGAAGTTAAAAAAAAATCCAGGAGCCAAATGATACAATTCCTCATTCAGTGATATTCAAAGGAATTATTTAACTTCATGTCTATTGAAGTTTTATAAAATGAAACAGAGTTATTTTTAACTAGTGTTACTAGTGTTCACTATTGATTTTCCAGGAAGCAAGTGTCTATTGCAAAAAAAAAAATCAGCAGAAGTATTTGAACTAAGCATTTAGCAAGCAAGATGATGATTTTTTTTTCCCAGAGGGCAGCTGAAAGATAAAGGGTCCAATTCATTATAGAGCGCTTGCACAAAGAATTCGAAACACATACTTTTCAGTGAAAGAATTATCTTATCCATTGTGGGCTTTATTTCTTAATTAAAGGAAAACAATATAATTCAAGTAATTATCACCATTTCTTAACATTTGTTTAAAGAACAAGTCACTTTACCATCGGAGTCACCATCCAAAAGTCTACAAACAATAAATGCTGGAGAGGGTGTGGAGAAAAGGGAACTCTCTTACACTGTTGGTGGGAATGCAAACTAGTACAGCCACTATGGAGAACAGTGTGGAGATTCCTTAAAAAACTGAAAATAGAACTGCCATATGACCCAGCAGTCCCACTGCTGGGCATACACACCAAGGAAACCAGAATTGAAAGAGACACGTGTACCTCAGTGTTCATTGCCACATTGTTTGCAATAGCCAGGACATGGAAGCAACCTATATGCCCATCAACTGATGAATGGGTAAGAAAGCTGTGGTACATATACACAATGGAATATTACTCAGCCATTAAAAAGAATACATTTGAATCAGTTCTACTCAGGTGGATGGAACTGGAGCCTATTATACAGAGTGAAGTAAGCCAGAAGGAAAAACAACAATACAGTATACTAACGCATATATATGGAATTTAGAAAGATGGTAACAATAACCCTGTATGCGAGACAGCAGAAGAGATGCAGATGTATAGAACAGTATTTTGGACTCTATGGGAGAGGGCAAGGGTGGGATGATATGGGAGAATGGCATTGAAGCATGTAAATTATCATATGTGAAATCAATCGCCAGCCCAGGTTTGATGCTTGATGCAGGGTGCTCAGGGCTGGTGCATGGGGATGACCCAGAGGGATGGAATCGGGAGGGATGGAATCGGGAGGGGGGTTCTAGAAGGGGAACACATGTATACCCATGGCTGATTCATGTCAGTGTATGGCAAAACAAACACAATAATGTAAAGCAAATAAATAAAATAACAACAATAACAACAAAAAAAAACAAGTCAGTTAAGAATCTAATTTATTGTGAGAGACCCCTTGGTGGTGTTTGTGTAAAAGTGCAAGAAGAATAAAGATCCTTAGAATAATAAGTTTCTCTCCCTCTCACATTCATTCTCTGGCTTTTTCTCTGTGAAATAAATACTTCAGTAATTTGACTAGTAACTTAAAGTTTCTGATTATTTGCTTAGGGACTGAACCGAAGATTATCTTATATTACATATGAATGAATGCTAATTTTGAAATAATATTTTAAATATTCTTATGTATATAAATATGTACTTATTTGGTGAGTATAAAAGTGTAAGCACATCACTTTTGTTCTCATCATCCACAGACAACTGTTCTTAACATTTGCATAATTTTCCTTCCAAGCGTTCACCTGTATATTTACACATAAATGTGAATGCTATTGATTAAACAATGTTGTATCTGCTTTTTCACTAAGTAGTTTCTCATGTTCAGTTCAGTCCAGTTTAGTCGCTCAGTCGTGTCTAACTTTTTGCGACCCCATGAACTGCAGCACGCCAGGCCTCCCTATCCATCACCAACTCCCGAAGTCCACCCAAACCCATGTCCATCTAGTCGGTGATGCCATCCAGCCATCTCATCCTCTGTCATCCCCTTCTTCTCCTGCCATCAATCCTTCCCAGCATCAGGGTCTTTTCCAATGAGTCATCTCTTTTCATGACGTGGCCCAATTACTGAAGTTTCAGCTTCAACATCAGTCCTTCCAATGAACACCCAGGACTGATCTCCTTTAGGATGGACTGGTTGGATCTCCTTGCAGACCAAGGGACTCTCAAGAGTCTTTTCCAACACCTCAGTTCAAAAGCATCAATTCTTAGGGGCTCAGGTTTCTTCACAGTCCAACTCTCACATCCATACATGACTACTGGAAAAACCATAGCCTTGGCTAGGTGGACCTTTGTAGACAATTGTTACTTAACAGTCTTTGAAAAAATAATTTTAAGGCTGCAGTGCAGTTTGATCATGACGTCTGTAATTCTGCCTCCACTGTTGAACATTTCATTTCTATATTTTCATTGTATAAGTAGTCCTAATCAAATAGCTTCTATATGTGGTCCTTGATCTTCTCTATTAGACAAGACTCATTCTTTTATTGTAAATGCCATAGAAAAGCTCAGACTAGTTTCACTGAAAACCCAAAGCAAGCATAATGTGTTAGAAGGACAGTGTGACGTTTTGCTGGGTCACAGACTCCAAAGAGCTCTCGAAAATGGCATGGGAGGACTCCTGAGGACTCCAGAATGTTTAGAGTTCTTGACTCAAAAAAATACATTAATCCTGTAAGTTTCTTGTTCTTCATAAAGTTGTGTATTAACTTTTCTCTTCATTCTCTGATCTCTTCGAGGCATTGAATACAGATGTTGCATCTGCTACCCCCTTACTCTCTTTAATCACTGTAAGGAGCTCACACAACTGTCTCACTCTGACTCCAGACACAAAAATTCAGAGAGGGTGCTCTTTGAGTCTCCTTGGGTCTGATGCTCATGACTGAACCATCCACACTTGGAGGGTAGCTCGGAGGGCAGCAGGGTGCTCTGAATAAGTCAGCTTGAGCCAGGTGTCTATCTGTGAATTGAGTTTGTATTTTAGCATCGTTGCTTTTGCTTAAGCTAAGTCTATATTGGAGACATAGATCACTTGGAAGGACTCTGTGATGGGCAAGTTACACCACTAGAGAAATTCCCACTGTTTTGCTATTAGAAACCAGGTTCTTCCTATTAGGGCAAGACATGGCCATGAAACCATGGACATGATGAGTTTGAAATTTGTTGGGTCCAAATTAATTGCCTGGGGAAATAAGAATGTGGGTGAGATCTTTGACTGTTAAAATTAGTCTTTCTGATGAGCTCAGATGTGAAATTTAAGACTTAAAATATTACGAGAGAAATCAAGAACATAGTGTCTTAAGTGCAACTGAAAACAGCTGCAATAAACTGTTGAAATGGTGGTAGTTTGAGTGGTAAAAATGGGACCCCTCACCCAATCTAATCCTGGAAGATGCAACATATACAGAATGACATCTGGAGCTTCATACATTATTTTTCCACATCTCCTGGGATGTGTCCTTTAGCTTGAATGAAACCAAATGTTTTCTAAACCAGGGACTCTTCCCTGCTAACTAAATTTTAGTAACATAGTACATCAACAACTTTTCTTCATTGTACCGAAACAACCAACTAAAATCTATATGTAACAATGTATTTGGGATAAGCAGATACATCTACACTGCCTATGAAGTTAGGGATACATTCTTTTTTTAAAATTAAAAAAAAAAATCTTTTTGACTATGCTGTGTGGCTTGTGAGATCTTTGTTCCCTTACCAGGAATTGAACCTGTTCCCTTTGCATTTGAAGTGCAGAATCTTAACCACTGGACAACAAGGAAAGTCCCAGGGATACATCCTTTATACCTAACCTTGCCATCCCATCTTCACATGTACCTTATGTACTCTGAAGCTAGTACATCTTAATAAACATTCACTTGTTTTTTGACTTTTCAAAGAAACTTTATACTACAATATTGTAAGTGTGCTAAGTTGCTTCCATCATGTCTGACTCTTGGCGACCCTATGCATTGTAGCCTACCAGGCTCCTCTGTCTGTGGGATTCTCCAGGCAAGAATACTGGAGTAGATTGCCATTTCCTTCTCCAGGGGATCTTCCTAACCCAGGGATTGAACTCAGTTCTCCTGTAATGCATGCAGATTCTTTACCATCTGAGCCACCAGGGAAGCCCAGTTATATGTATCATACATACAAATCTCACCAACTTTTAAAGAGTTCTTACTTGTCCTTTTTCTTTCTTGTTTTATTTATGGTGAAGACACTGCATCCATAATTACTTAGAAGAGTCCTCTTGGAGAAATTCTGGTTAATTGTGTGTGTCAACTTGATTGGGACACAGAATGTCCAGATATTTGGTCAACCAATATTCTGGATATTTCAATAAAAGGGTTTGAATTTAACATTGAAATCAATAGACTGAGTAAAGCAGATTGCTCTCTCTGAGTGAGCCTTGTCCAGTCAGTTGAAGAAATGAGTGTATCAAAAGGCTGACCATCCACCTGCCTAAGAGGAAGTTCCTCCTGCTTGACTAACTTCACATTGTGACATGGCATTTTTTTCAGCTGTTGGGTATACTGCCAAACTGAAATTTCGACTCTTAACTGGAGCCTTTGGAATGGAGCTACATCATAAGCTTTCTTGGTTCTCAGGTTTTGACTGGTACTCCCCGCTGGCTTTCTTTGGATTCTCTTTCTCTATCTGGAGAATATAAGGCAAATTTTGGTGCTGAGAATGGTTTTGCTGACTGAGTGAAGTCGCTCAGTTGTGTCCGACTCTTTGCAACCCCATGGACTGTAGCCTGCCAGACTCCTCTGTCCATAGGATTTTCCAGGCAAGAATACTGGAGTGGGTTGCCACTTCCTTCTTCAGATGATCTTACCAACCCAGGGATTGAACCTGGGTCTCCCGCATTGTAGGCAGATGCTTTACCAACAGAATTTTGAGGTGAATTTAATGAATTGGTGCTGGTGTCTCTGGAATTGACTCTATCGACTGGGGAACTTTTGCAGAAATGAATACCTGTGGCCAGTGATTTGTCATGTAAATGAATATTGAAACACTCCCACTCTGGTCAATAACGTTTGGGTGTCAAAAGATATATTAATACATTTCTTATTAATAATGTGTTAATATGGTTAGAATTAAAGTTGCAAATGACTCTAGTTCTGGTAGTAAATGTAGCATTGATGTGATTTGGCTATAGAGATATGAAAAATATCTTCATAGGATTTTCCTTATTGACCTCTTAGAAGAAGCATGAATCTGGATGTCTGTGTTTATGATACTTTTGAACATTTTTCTCAGTAAATTTAATGAGACTGGCCAGTTTCTCCTAATGTGGCTGGAAGAGTGTTGAAAGAAAAGGATGAGCTCAGAGGTTTGAATCCCCAGTTCGAGTGCTGCATAAATGACCTAAAGCTTCTCTGGGTGCCCTAGAGGAGACCCTTAATTCTTGTAGCCTTAAAGCTGAGATTGCTAAAAAAAAAAAAAAAGCAAATAAAAACATTTGATTCTGTCAGTGGCTAAATGCAGTTTGAACTCTGGCCTCTCAAGGTGTCTGTTGCAGACTGAGGGCATGAATGGAACAGAATGGGATCCTGAAAGTTGGGAATGGGAACATGTAGGAAGACCCTGACAAAACTGAAACATAAGCCCCTGAATTCTAATGAATCTTTGCCAGTGGAAGAGTCCTCTCTGTTCCCACTGTAAGTGATCTCTTCACCCTCATCTGAAGGGATAAACTAAAGTCTGCATTGCCTAAGTATACTGTATTGGTCTCTCCTGAGGCAGTTACCATGCAAGAAATGGGACCCACACCCATCACCCTCCTCTGCTTCTACACCTGTAACTAGACTGCAGTCCCAGTAGGTCTGTACAGGTGAGGTTTATAGAGTGTGAGCTGCAGGAGATGTGCTATACCCTAAGAAAACTGCTTGAGTTTTCTAATTTGTATAATTTCTAATTATACAGACAGAAGTTTAGGGACCTGTGCAGGGGTAGATATCTGAAATGTGGGGTAAAGGAGAGAGGAGAGTAGAGTTGAGTTATTTGAGTTGAATTTACTGATACAGACTCACTGAGCAAGGATTCTGTGTTTCGTGGGGCCCATTAGAGCATTACTGAGAACTGTGACAGTTTCTTTGGTTGACTGACTAAAGCAGGTATTGCAAGGTGAACCATAGTGAATAAGCTTAAAGTGCCCAACCAACCTTGGTTTAGTGAAGAGGAAGGGATGTAAATACATAGGGAAACAGGAATGTTAGAGTGTGCTTTTCATTTAAGACCATTTTACCCATAGACAGAGCTTCCAAAATATAGAACTTTCACTATGATGATGAGAAATTAATTTGTGATTGGAGCCCAGCATCTTGGAAGAGCTCCATGATTGTTTTCTGTAACCAGATCTCACATTGGAAACTGTAGTCTCTGAATTGGGAAACCTCAATGATGCTGGAATAATTGTATCCTGGAAAATAGGGGCAAGTTGGTGGCAAAGGCCACCAAAGGCAATGTGGATGTGGCTATGGTCATGACCTACAGTAACAAAGCAGCAGTCAGAATAGCCTGACTCATGCAGACCTATGGCCTGGTGACTTCCTCATGGCACTACATGAAGTGAAATAGATAGGAAGCCTATTACCTCCTCACTTGATCAGTAGAACCAGAAATATTTTAGGCCAAGTGAACAAAAATTTAGTGAAAGTAAAAAAAAAAAAAGTAGAGTAATGACCCCTCAACCAGTCTCAGACTTGAGCCAATTTACAGACCCTAAACCCCTTAAATGAAGAAGGGGAAGGAGAAGGTCCTTAAAGAAGGACCCCTGGAATGCAAACTAGTACAGCCACTATGGAGAACAGTATGGAGATTCCTTAAAAAACTGGAAATAGAACTGCCATACAACCCAGCAATACCACTGCTGGGCATACATGCTGAGGAAACCAGAATTGAAAGAGACACGTGTAACCCAATGTTCATCACAGCACTGTTTGCATTAGCTAGCACATGGAAGTAAACTAGATGTCCATCAGCAGAAGAATGGATAAGAAAGCTGTGGTACATATACACAATGGAGTATTACTCAGCTATTACAAAGTATGCATTTGAATCAGTTCTAATGAGGTGGTTGAAACGGGAACCTATTATACAGAGCAAAATAAGTCAGAAAGAAAAACACCAATACAGTATATTAATGCATATATATGAAATTTAGAAAGATGGTAACGATGACCCTATATGTGAGACAGCAAAAGAGACACAAATGTAAAGAACAGTCTTTTGGACTCTGAGGGAGAAGGTGAGGGTAGGATAATTTGAGAGAATAGCATTGAAACATGTATATTATCATATGTGAAACAGATTGCCAGTTCAGGTTCAATGCATGAGACAGGGAGCTCAGGGCTAGTGCACTGGGATGACCCTGAGGGATGGGATGGGGGGAGAGGTGGGAAGGGGGTTCAAGATGGGGGACATATGTGCACCCATGGCTGATTCATATGAATGTATGGCAGCAACCACTACAATATTGCAAAGTAATTAGCTTCCAATTAAAATATATTAAGAAAAAGAAGGACCCCTGTACATTGCCACAAATGTACTCTGTTCATCTTTCTCTCAGCCTTCCCCTGAAGGATCCATGGCCTTTACCAGGTTCAGTCTCTCAGTCATGTCCGACTCTTTGCAACCCCATGAATTGCAGCATGCCAGGCCTCCCTGTCCATCACCAACTCCTGGAGTCTACCCAAACCCATGTCCATCGAGTTGGTGATGCCATTCAGCCATCTTATCCTCTGTCGTCCCCTTCTTCTCCTGCCCTCAATCCTTCCCAGCACTAGGGTCTTAACATGAAGTGGCCAAAGTATTGGAGTTTCAGCTTCAACATCAGTCCTTCCAATGAACACCCAGGACCGATCTCCTTTAGGATGGACTGGTTGGATCTCCTTGCAGTCCAAGGGACTCTCAAGAGTCTTCTCCAACACCACAGTTCAAAAGCATCAATTCTTCAGTGCTCAGCCTTCTTCACTGTCCAACTCTCACATCTATACATGACTACTGGAAAAACCATAGCCTTGACTAGGTGGACCTTTGTTGGTAAAGTAATGTCTCTGCTTTTCGATATGCTATCTAGGTTGGTCATAACTTTCCTCCCAAGGAGTAAGCATCTTTTAATTTCATTGCTGCAATCACCATCTGCAGTGATTTTGGAGCCCAGAAAATAAAGTCTGACACTGTTTCCACTGTTTCTCCCTCTATTTCCCATGAAGTGATGGGACCAGATGCCATGATCTTAGTTTTCTGAATGTTGAGCTTTAAGCCAACTTTTTCAGTCTCCTCTTTCACTTTCATCATGAGGCTCTTCAGTTCCTCTTCACTTTCTGCCATAAGGGTGGTTTCATCTGCATATCTGAGGTTATTGATATTTCTCCTGGCAATCTTGATTACAGATTGTGCTTCTTCTAGCACAGCATTTCTCATGATGTACTCTGCATACAAGTTAAATCAGCAGGGTGACAATATACAGCCTTGACGTACTCTGTTTCCTATTTGGAATCAGTCTGTTGTTCCATGTCCAGTTCTACCTGTTGCTTCCTGACCTGCATACAGGTTTCTCAAGAGACAGGTCAGATGGTCTGGTATTCCCATCTCTTTCAGAATTTTTCACAGTATACCAAGTTACATTGTGGTAAAGTAAATACTAATAGTTGAATATCTGGGGAAATATTGGACACTAATTCCAAAAATATCACTATGGCCCTTCAGGCACAGAAGGTACGTATGAAGGTCAGGTGATCAATAGAGTTTTAGATAGGGTCCCTCTCACAGTGGGCCCAGAATATCCCTGAACTCAGTCTGTAACCATTTCACCAGTTCTGGAATGCCTAGTTGAAATAGACATCCTTGGCAACTGGTAGAATCCCCATATGGGTGCCCTGACCAGTGGACTGAGGGCTATTATGGTGAGAAAAGCCAAATGCTTCCACCACCACAAGTGCCTCTACCTAAGAAAACAGCAACCAAAAGTAATACTGGATTCCTGGAGGGACTGCAGTTAGGGCCACCATTATGGATTTGGAAAATGTAGAGGTGGTGGCATCTAACTCATCCCTATTTAAGTCAGCCATTTGGCTTGTGCCTCAGCGTTCAAAAAACTAAGCTCATGGCATCTTGTCCAATCAGTCCATGGGGTATCAAAGAGTTGGACATGACTTAGCAACGAAACAACAACAACAAAGAAAGATGAATCTTGAAGAATGACGGTGGATTATTGTAGGCTTAACCAGGTTGTGAATTCAGTTGCAAGTGCTGTGCCAGACGTGGTTTCATTGTTTGAACAATGAAACCAGGTACGTCCCCTTGTACCTGGTATGCAGGTTTCATCTGGCAGAAGCTTTCTTCTCTTTCTCTCTGTTAATAAAGGCCCCCAGAACTGGTTACTTTCAGCTGGCAAAATCCAAAAAACATCTGCTTAATCGTACATTAAGGATAATGTCAACTCTTTAGTCCTATGTCATAATTTAGTTCATGGGGATCTTGCTTCCATAAGATACTACACTGGTCCGTTACACTGATGATTTTATGTGTATTGAACTTAGTAAGCAGGAGGTAGCAACTACTCTAGATTTATGAGTAAGACATTTGTGTGGGAAATAAAAGCGACAGTGCGGGAGTTTTCTTCATTTCAGTCATTCAGTCGTGTCTGACTCTTTGCAACCCCATGGACTGTAGCATCCCAGGCCTCCCCCTCCATCACCAACTCCCAGAGCTTGCTTAAACTCATGTCCATTCTCATCCTCTGTTGTCCCCTTCTCCTCCCACTTTCAATCTTACCTAGCATCAGGGTCTTTTCAAATAAGTCAGTGTCCCCCATCAGGTGGCCAAAGTATTGGAGTTTCAGCTTCAGCACCAGTCCTTCCAATGAATATGCAGGGTTGATTTCCTTTACGATGGACTGGTTGGATCTCCTTGCTGTGCATGGGACTATCAAGAGTCTTCTCCAACACCACAGTTCAAAATCATCAGTTCTTCTGCACTTAGATTTCTTTAAGGTCTAACTCTCTCATCCATACACAACTACTGGAAAAACCATAGCTTTGACTGGATGGACCTTTGTTGGCAAAGTAACATGTCTGCTTTTCATTATGCATCTAGGTTGGTCATGATTTTTTTTCTAATAAACAAGCATCTTTTAATTTCATGGCTGCAGTCACCATCTGCAGTGATTTTGGAGCCCAAGAAAATAAAGTCTGTCACTGTTTCCATTGTTTCCCTATCTATTTGCCTTGAAGCGATGGGAGCGGATGCCATGATCTTAGTGTTTTGAATGTTGAGTATTAAGCCAGCCTTTTCACTCTCCTCTTTCACTGTCATCAAGAGGCTTTTCATTTCCTCTTCACTTTCTGCCATAAGGGTGGTGTCATCTGCATATCTGAGGTTATTGATACGTCTTCTGGTAGTCTTGATTCCAGCTTATGCTTCATCCAGTCTGGCATTTCTCATGATGTACTCTGTATATAAATTAAATCAGCAGGGTGACAATGTATAGTCTGGACATACTCCTTTCCCAATTTTGAACCGGTCCATTTTTCCATGTCCAGTTATAAGCGTTGCATCTTGACTTGCATACAGATTTCTTATGAGTCAGGTCAGATGGTCTGGTATTCCCATCTCTTGATGAATTTTCCACATTTTTTTTTGTAATCCACACAGTCAAAGGCTTTGGCACAGTCAATAAAACAGAAGTAGATGTTTTTTCTGGAACTTTCTTGCTTTTTCTATGATCCAGCAGATGTTGGCAATTTGATCTCTGGCTCTTCTGTCTTGTCTTTTTCTTTTTTTTTCCTTCTGTCTTTTCTAAATCCAGCTTGGACATCCAGAATTTCATGGTTCATGTACTGTTGAAACCTGGCTTGGAGATTTTGAGCATTACTTTGCTACTGTGTGAGATGAGTACAATTGTGTGGTAGTTTGAACATTCTTTGGCTTTGCCTTTCTTTGGGATTGAAATGAAAACTTTTTGGGGGTCCAGTAATGGGGACATGTTTAGATATCCCTTCAAAGATGAGGAATAATTAGTTGCAACTGGCCCTTTTTTTGGTTGGATAAGGCTCAATGCCTAGTGACACTCTAAGCGACATATTCCCCATTTAGGTATGTCACTCTGACCTGTTCATTGAGTAACCCAGAAAGCTGCTAGTTTTAAGTGAGGCCCAGCACAAGAGAGGACTCTGCAGTGGGTCCAGCTTGTTGTGAAAATGGCTTTGAAATTTTATCCAGATGATCCTATGATGCTTGAAGTGTCAGTGGCAGCTAGGGATGCTGTTTGAAGCTATGGCAGCCTTCTATAAGTGAATCATAGTGCAGGACTTCAAGTTTTGGAGCAAAACCTTACTACCCTCTCTGGGCAATGACTTTCCTGTTTCACAAACAGTTTCTGGCCTTTGACTGGGCATTAATAATGACTAAATTCTTAACCTTGGGCCATGAAGTTACCATGTGACCTGAACAGCTACCCAGCATGTGTAGGGTGTCCTCTGGTCCACCAGGCCATAATGTTGGGCATACGTGTCAGCATTTCATCATCAAATGGAAGTGGGATGTATGCAGTTGGTCCCAAGCAGGCCCTGAACGTACATGTAACAGATAAGTTGCATAAGATGGTCCAAATGCCCATGGACCCCACTCCTTATATACTGCCTTCTCTTTCCCAACCTGCATCTGTGGCTTTATGAGGAGTTCCCTGTGATCAGCTGACAGAGGAAGAGGAGACTGAAGCCTGGTTTATAGAAAGTTCTGCATGATTGGTAAGTACCGCTTGGACAGCTGCAGTGCCCCAATACATCCCTGGGACATCTCTGAATTAACGGCAAAGGGAAACCCTCCCAGAGGGCAGAGATTTGAGCCCTGCACCTGGTTGTTCACTTCACTTGGAAGGATAAGTAGCCAGGTGTATGACCATACACTCATTCATGGCCAATGGTTTGGATGAATGGTTAGGGATTTGGACAGAATCTGATGGGAAATACAGATAGGCTAGTCACAAATCATAGTTATAAGTACCAGTTATGACTGTGTGAGCAGTTACAGAAATGAGGACTGTAGTTGTTATGAATATTTCCTCCTTCATTATGAGTATATTTGTGTGTGTATATAGATATATATATTGCATATACTATATTACACATAGTATAATGTATATACAAACACAAATGTTTTTGTCTTCTCTCTTATATCACTATTTATGTAACATAAGATTATTAATTTTATGTCATAGTATTAAATATTGTTAACTTTACATTATAGTTTTAAAGTTACAGAATATTAAGGAGAATACTAAACATGATTCAAGAATTTATCTCCTCTACTAGAGAAAGGGCTGGTAGTTGTCTGCTTGTGCATAGGGTAGTTGTGTCATACAAAATGGAATTATGATTTTGTTACCATCTTCATTTGGAGGTTAAGTGTGGTTTGAGAAAATGCACATGGGTGCCAGGTTGACAAGGAGTAAACTGCTGACTGTTGTTTTCTGTCAGCCTAACTGGGCAAAGGGGCTTCCCTGATAGCTTAGTTGGTAAAGAATCCACCTGCAATGCAGGAGACCCTGGGTTAGTTCCCGGGTTGGGAAGATCCGCTGGAGAAGGGATAGGCTGCCCACTCCTGTATTCTTGGGCTTCCCTTGTGGGTCAGCTGGTAAAGAATCTGCCTGAAATGTGGGAGACCTGGGTTTGATCCATGGGTTGGGGAGATCCCCTGGAGAAGGGAAAGGCTACCCACTCCAGTATTCTGGCCTGGAGAATTCCATGGACTGTATAGTCCATGGCGTTGCAAAGATTCAGACACAACTGAGCTTCACATACATATGCATAACTGGGCCATGGGATGCCGACATGCATGGTCAAACAGTATTATGAGTGATTTTGGATGAGTTTAACATTTAGATCCATGGACTGAGCAACTCATATTGGCCTCCCTGATGTGAATAGGCCTCATCTAATCATCTGAAAGTCTGAGTATATTGAAATGCTGACCCTCCCCGAATAAGAAGGAATTCTTCCAGCATGACTGTCTTTGAGCTGCAATATTGAGCTTTTTTCTTTTTTTGAACTTCAACTGAGACATCTGGTCTTCCTGGATCACAAGTTTACTGGCCTTCATGCTGGAATTATACCAGCAGCTGTGTCGTGGGTCATCAGCTTGCTGACTGCAGGTCTGGGGACCTGTCAGCCTCCATAACTGCATGAGCCAATTACTTATAATAAATCTCTCTCTGTGTATGTCTGTTTCTGTCTGTCTCTGCACATACACACAAACACATATTCTATTGGTTCTGTTTGTCTGGAGAACTCTAATATATGCTCTTTAAAAATATGCTTATATCTTCATTATAAAATAGAGTGTCTAAATAGCTTTTTTAGTAGTTGATATCTTATAGACATTTCCAAAATATACTGATGACACCTCAGATGATTATTGTGTAACTTAATCATTTCCGGCCCATACATTCCCTACTAGGTAGAGGGTCAGGTTTTCCCCCTACATTTTGTTCTTAACATATAGTACATGCACAAATGTAAGACTATATTAGATTACTAGTCAACTTATTCATATTATCTCACTCATAACTATTGCCTG
Source organism: Antilocapra americana (assembly GCA_007570785.1). Classification (NCBI taxonomy): domain Eukaryota; kingdom Metazoa; phylum Chordata; class Mammalia; order Artiodactyla; family Antilocapridae; genus Antilocapra; species Antilocapra americana. The sequence continues at coordinate 968,788 of ML660213.1, read as the reverse complement.
CATGCTAAGTCACTTCAGTTGCACCCAACTCTTTTTTTTAGCAAATAATAATATTTAATATGCATTCTGTAAAATTAGGAATAGAATGATGAATATGATAAGGATATATTTGAAAATGATAATAGACAAAGAACATCTACTTTATTTTTAAATATTTATTTATTTGGCTGCACTGGTTCTCAGTTCCAGTATACAGTATCTTTAGTTGTGGCATGTGGGATCTATTTCCCTACACTGGGCAGTTGCACCCAACTCTTTTGGGGCCCTATGAACTATAGCCCACAAATTTCCTCTTTCCATGAGATTTACCAGGCAAGAATACTAGAGTGGGTTGCTGTGCCCTTCTCCAGGGGAACTTCCTGACCCAGGGATTGAATCTGTGTCTCTTTTGTTTCCTGCATTGGCAGACGGGTTCTAAAACAGGGAACAGTTTATTTATCTTTGTTGGAATATTCAATACACATTTCAACGCCTGGCAATTAATTGGTAGCAAATATAAGTTGACTTATTAAGAGGAATGTATAGTATATACCTAGATAAGGTCCTTAAAATCTGAGTCCTTAAGATCGTGACTTTTCACCCATTTTAAGTAGTATCTCAAAGGGTACAGACGTCTTAGTGTCTTAGATATTTTGTAGCATAAATAATGTTTCCTGACTAGTGACACTTTATGGTTTTGTAAAAATCAAGACTGCCAAAATGAGAGCAAAGTGAGGTTATTCACTCAACATCAGCCACTATCATTAGCATTTGTCACTGACTCAAAGGCAGGTACTGGAGTGGGAAAGCTCTGTAGAGAATAAAAGTGACGGCTTCAGGGGACCTCTCGGGGCCTCTCATTGGAGGTGGTTGCCTAGAGGAGGCTGGAGGCAGGCTAACTGCAAGGTGGGGCACGTGTTATGTGATGGATTTGGGGAGCGTATCTAGCTTTCTGTGATTGGTTCTGAGACTAGCAGAAGCTGGCAACCACTGACCAAGTCCTGATCTTTATGAACAAACTGCTGCACACCTGTGGTTGGTCTTTTTGGACTGAGGGCAGCAGGAAGTTTTGGATCAGAGTTCTGTTGTCTTATATCATCTGTCCATTTGCATATTCAGTCTCTCATCATGAATTATAGTTAAGAAGTACAAAATTGTGCACTTACATTAAAAAGGGAAGGGATGTTGGCACATTCATAGCGATGATTAACTGTCGAATGTACCTCACTGATGATTGACAATATGAATGCACAGGTCAAATACCTGCATTGTGGTGGAGATCCCCTCATAGGACATTTCTGAAAATACAAACTGTGGATTTGAGTAATAAGCTAAGGGCATACGCAACCTCCCTCTCTGTAAAGAGATGCATTATCTCTTGTAGTGCAGGTTGTTAAAATACACCTTCTTCTGATCTAACTTTAATTATGGCTGCATCAGCAAATTCCGTGCTGCTTCTCCAATTTAGGAGATTTTTCTGGCTGCGTTTAGCCAGTTTATTCCAGCTGTTGGTCTGCTAATCCCCATTAGCCCCGTGGAAGAGAAAATTGTACTTAAGTAGAAGACCGATGTGTTCAAATGATAAATGTTCACATACTGAATCCTTCCATTCAGGAATATGAAAACATGAGGAACGGAAATATCGGTTACCCATTTTTCTTTTGAATTATCATTTTCATCAGTCATTTTCAAAACGTAAATGGACACTTTGTTCTTACTCCACTCTATCTCCCATATATTATCTAAGAAGAATATGCATGTTATGATTCTAAGAAAATGATGTATACCTTAGTGTGAAGTAGAGCTTTTTTTTAAAAAGTAATAAAGAGAAAAAAAAATTTTTTCCCTTAGCAATAAGGTTTTTTCTTTGCTAAAATGGAAATGTTGGATTCTTTAGTCTTTTACAAGCATGACTAATATAATCATATATAGAATGTGCATGTTACAAATGAAATTTTTTTTTCTCTTTCATTTTTGTTCTTGCATGAAATAGAAGATTATCATTTACATCTTCAGCTCCTCTGGCAAGTCTTTCAGATTTTCAGCTCTGTAGTCCTTTAAGTTGCAAACAATGTAGCTCCCTCTTCACAAGCTGAAATGCCCTCAGTAATACTTGACAGAGTACTCAAGTCGCCAGGTGCCCAGGGGGCCTACGTAGGGGACTAGGAACATTTTGAGGGTTCTTCTGAAGTTCAGAGGGTTAAGTATGGTCTGTTTCTGAGGGTTCAAGTTGTTTGTGTCTTCACATGGCTGACTTGAGGGTCTCTAATCAGCAGTCTCAGGAAAATGACCATGGAAGTCTTTTCATTGAAGGAAGTGACCTGATAATATTACCCGTTTCACCGCTAATGCTCTATATATTTCATGTGCAAAATGAACTACTATTAGTTCAAGCAAGTCAAACATCTCTGTCTCTCAAATTTAATTTTCACTGTAACAATCTTGTTTCCTTGTCTGACTCAAAAGGTCTCTGATCTAGGGAAACAATCATTAAAATAAATAAGAAAGTAAAAATATTTAGCTTTCTTTTACACTGTTGATTGAGACTGTTCCTCTTTGGGGAAATATTCATGAAATAAGCTTTCCTCTGACCCTTTTCACTCAACTCATATCTTAGGCTTTATTTAATTTGAAAATATGTATTTATTTAGCTGCACTGGGTCTTAGTTGTGGCATGTGGGTTCTAGTTCCCTGACCAGGGATTGAACCCAAGCCTCCTGTACTGGGAGCATGGAGTCTCAGCCACTGGACCACCAGGGAAGTCCCTGTCTTACGTGTTATTGCTCAGATGCTAGAGGTATTTGATTTTCCGTATCTCATTTCACCCTTTGACATGCAACCTTAAGTTCAATATGAAGAAAATAATGAATTAACTTTGTATTTAAAAACTCACAAAAGCCAATAATATTCATCAGTTTTAGTAATCTTGTTCTTTAAAGTGAGGATGCTTGTGAAAAGAAAAAATGTAATGATTTATAAAATGTTGATACTAAAATAACTAGTATATAGATACTTTTCAGTATCAACAGTACCAACAGGCAAAAGTGGAGTATAGCTGCCTACATTGTAGCCAAATGCACTCTAAACCATTTTATCATTTATTTATATTCTTTCACTTCTACATTTTTCCTCTCATCAACTGATAATAAAAAGTGGTGAACTGCCTTAAAAAAAAAAGACAATTTTGAAGTATCAGCTTTTTAGGTCAGTTTATAATAACTGAAAACAACACTGGTCTTTGTCAAAACAAAGGAATATATTCATCCAAGTTTTCATTTAATCTTCCCTGAGATAAAGATTCTCATTAACTCACGCCACTGCCAGTTATTACTTCATCTGTGTAGAGTGGACTCTGCTATGATGGAACTGTGTCCAGCCCTAATCCCCCTTATTAGAGATAACATTTTTAAGAAGATGATGAAGGATAAATGAAACTGAGTGAGGTCATGAACGTGGAGCCCTGATCTCATAGAACACGTGGCCTTGTGAAAGGAAGAAATGTCAGACTTCCCCGCTACCATTTGTCCGTTCTACTTCCCTCTCTCTCTCTCTCTTGTGCTGGAACCTTCATCTTACACTTTCCAAGATCTAGAACTGTGAGAAAATAAATTTCTATTGTTGTTGCCTCGTAGTTGATGGTATTTTTGTTAGGGCAGCCTGAACAAAGTAAAGCAGATCTTTTTAATTTCTGTCAACAAGGATAACTTTTGTATCTTAGAGTCCTGTTTTTTTTTTTTCTTTGTTTGATTTAGAGGGTATGTGTGTTCATTTGCTGGTTTCTTTTATTCATTCTTTCCTTTTTTTTTTTTAATAGATTTTCATTTTTGTAGCAGTTTTACAATCAGGGCAAAATAGAGCAGAGGATGCCAAGATTTCCTATATTCCATTTCCCTACTCATGCACAGACTGCCCTATTATCACATCCCCTACCAGAGAGGTCCACTTGTTGCAGATGATGAACACATCATTATCATTCAAAGGTCACAGTTTACATTAGCATTCACTGTTGATGGTGAGCTTTCTACAGATTTAGACAAATGAATGATGTCATATATCCTCCATGATGACCATACAATATAGTTTCACTCCCTTAAAAATTCTCTGATACTGACTCACAGGCTTAGAGAACAAACTGTCAGTCATCAGGTGGGTAGGATGGGAGGAAAGGATAGTTAGGGAGTTTGAGGTTGACATGTACACACTGCTGTATTTAAAACGGATAACTAACAAGGACCTACTGTATAGCACAGGGAACTCTGCTCAATGTTATGTGGTAGCCTGGATGGGAAGGTAGTTTGGGAGAGAATGGATACCTATGTATGTATACTTCCCAGGTCTAGGAAAAATTCACAATGAAAGGGATATTAAGTAAGGTAAACTAAAAGAAAAATTGCAAATGTCCTATCAAACCAAAATTATACTTGTTAAATTATACATATTAACATATAACATACTTATATATTATTAAAAACAAAACCTTGAGTTTCTCTTCTGAAAATTCTCTGTACTCCACCTATTCACACACCCTCCCTCCCAAGCCCTGGCAGTCACTAATTTTATTGTCTCAACAGTTTTCTTTTTTCCAGAATGTCACAGTTGGAATTATACCACATGTTGCCTTTTCAGATTTGCTTCTTTCATTTAGTAATATGATTTAACGTTCCTCCAAATCTTTTCATGGTTTCATAGCTGATTTATTTTTGTCGATTTTTTTCAGGTTTTCTACATAGTCATGTTAAGTTCAGTTGAGTCACTCAGTTGTGTCTGACTCATGGCGACCTCATGAATTGCAGCACGCCAGGCCTCCCTGTCCGTCAGCAACTCCCAGAGTCCACTCAAACCCATGTTCATAGAGTCGGTGATGCCATCCAGCCATCTCATCCTCTGTCATCCCCTTCTCCTCCTGCCCCTAATCCTTCCCAACATTTAGGTTTTTTTTCCAATGAGTCAACTCTTCGCATGAGCTGGCCAAAGTATTGGAGTTTCAGCTTCATCAGTCCATCCAGTGAACACCCAGGACTGATCTCCTTTAGGATGGACTGGTTGGATCTCCTTGAAGTCCAAGGGACTCTCAAGAGTCTTCTCCAACACCACGGTTCAAAAGCATCAATTCTTCAGTGCTCTGCCTCTTTCACTGTCCAACTCTCACATCCATACATGACTACTGGAAAAACCATAGCCTTGACTTAGACGGACCTTTGTTGGCAAACTAATGTCTCTGCTTTTCAATATGCTGTCTAGGTTGGTCATAACTTTCCTTCCAAGGAGAAAGCATCTTTTAATTTCGTGGCTGAAATCACCATCTTCAGTTATTTTGGAGCCCCCAAGAATAAAGTCTGACACTGTTTCCACTGTTTCCCCATCTATTTGCCATGAAGTGATGGGACCAGATGCCATGATCTTAGTTTTCTGAATGTTGAGCTTTAAGCCAACTTTTTCACTCTCCTCTTTCACTTTCATCAAGAGGCTTTTTAGGTCCTCTTCACTTTCTGCCATAACGGTGGTGTCATCTGCATATCTGAGGTTATTGATATTTTTCCCAGCAATCTTGATTCCAGCTTGTGCTTCATCCAGCCCAGAGTTTCTCATGATGTACTCTGCATAGAAGTTAAATATGTTAGTCATGTTATCTATAAACAAAGAAAGTTTTATATCTTTCTTCCAAATATACCTTTATTTTCTATCTTGTCTTCTTGCATTTTCTCACGCTTCTGGTATGATGATGAAAGTAATAGTGAGATGGAACATTCTGCCTTGTTCCTTATCTTTTTGGGAAAGTTGAGAGCTTTTCACCACTAAGTATAAAGTAAGCTATGGGTATTTTTTTTCCCAGATATCTTTTATGAAGTTGAGGAAGTTCCCCTCTCTTCTTAGTTTATTAGGAATTTTTATTATGATCAGCAGTTGGGTTTGGCAAATGCTTTTCCTCCTCTATATAATCATGTAATTTTTCTTCAACTTATATGATTGATTTTAATTTTTAAGTGTTGAAAGCAACTTTGCATATGTGGGTTAAAACCCACTTGATTGTGGTGTATAATTGTTTTTGTACATTGTTGGGACTTAATTTGCTGATTTCTTAATTTGTTGATTTATTCTGCGTTCATGAGTGATGTTCATCTATTGTTTCTTGTAATGTCTTTGGTTTAGTATTAGAATAATGCTAACCTGACAGAATAAGTTATGGGTTATTTCCTCTGTTTCTATCCTCTGGGAGAGATTATGGGATAGTGGCATAATTTCTTCCATAAGCATTTTGTAGAATTCACCAGCAAGTCCATCTGGGCCTGGGGCTTTCTGTTTTGGAAGTGTATTAATTGCTGATTCAATTTATTTGACATAGACATCTTCAGATTGTCTCTTCTTGTGTGAGTTTTGACTGATTTGTATTTTAAGGAATTGGCCCATTTCATACGGATTTTCAGTTGTGGGCATAGAGTTGTTCATGGTTTGGTGGTTTAGTCACTAAGCTGTGTCCAACTCTTGTGACCCCATGAACTGTAGCTTGCCAGGCTCCTCTGTCCAGGGGATTCTCCTGGCAAGAATACCGGAGTGGTTTATCATTTCCTTCTCCAAGAGTTGTTCATAAGATTCTCTTATTATCCTTTCAATGTTTGTGGAATCAGTAGTGATATGCCTTTTATATATCTATAGTTTAATTCAGTAATTTATATCCTCTATTTTTCTCCTCAGTTTCCCTGTCTAAAGGCTTATTAATTTTATTGATTTTTTTAAAATCAGCTTTTGGCATCATTGATTTCCTATATTGATTTTCTATGTTCAGTTTCATGTTTCTGCTCCAATTCTTGTTACTTACTTTCTTCTTTTCACTTCACATTTAATATGCTCTTCTTTCTCATTTTTCTTAAAGTGAAAGATTATTGATTTTAGAGCCTTCTTTTCTAATATGTGCATTCAATGATATAACTTTCATTCTAGACACTGCTTTCACTCTTACCACAAATTTTAGTAAGTTGTGTTTACCTTTTTGATTAGTTCAAAATATTTTATTTATCCTGGAATGTCTTCTTTGTCTCATGTGTTATTTAGAAATACATTGTGTAAAATCCAAATTATTGTAGATTCCCAGATTTGTCTTTCTGGGAATAGAAATTGTTCCAGGAAGAACTTGTTCACTTGTTCCAAGAAAAACTGATGTGTATGTTGCATAATAAACCAAAGATCTAATTAATTTGATGAGGTAATCAGACTTTCTCTGCTAGGATGACTAAAAGCATTTAGGAATTTGAGTTTTATGAGCTACAACTGCTAGTTCATGGGAACTGAAAGTGAAAGTATTAGTCACTCATTGTGTCCAACTGTTTGTGACCCCATGAACTGTAGCCCACCAGGCTCCTCTGTCCATGGGATTCTTCAGGCATGAATACTGGAGTGGGTAGCCATTTCCTTCTCCAGGGGATCTTTCTAACCCTGGGATTGAACCCAGGTCTCCCTCATTGCAGGCAGACACTTTACAGACTGAGCCACCAGGGAAGACTCAATGGGAGCTAGTTGAGCCTAAAAAATGTATGATGTTTCACATAAAAGTTGAAGTCATTGGGGAGCAGAAGGTAAGAGAAGAAAGTTATTTTTAGTAGGAAAGAAAGGAAACAATCAGAATGTAATTTAGTCAGCTTAATGGTATGAACCGAGAATGAAATCTATACCTTTATTCTTTGCTAAGATTATTGCAGCTATGCTAAATCCACACTCCTCCTCCCACTCTTGCCTTCCTTGAGAATGGCTGCATTAGGACTTTTGGCATTGCGATTTGAGAGGGGTCTCAATTCCCTTGCTGCTTGTTACAAACACTGTTATCTGAACTATTCATTTCTTTCTGTCTCTTTCTTTTCTGGCTCTCTGTCTCTCTCTCTCTCTTTTTTTTGCAACAAAAGTAGCCTTATCAGATCTGTTGCTTTTATAATACCCTCTTTTTGAAGAGCAAAACTTATGCAAATGTTTTGCTAGTGTTCAAACATTCTAAAGTTTTTGTATTAGATACCCCATTAAAATTTTCCAATTACTCTGTTATATTTGTCTATACATATTTCCTTATATCATGCCTGTATGCTAAATAATGTGGCAAAGACTACTGAAAAATATAACATGAAATTTTAATTTACCAAATTCAGAATTTAGTTGAAAAAAAAAAGCCCAGAGTTTATTTTGTGTAAATAGAGGGGATTAGCTTATAAAAGAGTAAATTTCAAACATTAAAAATAATTACTATATGTGTACTTCTTCTAACCTCAAAGCTCTAAAAATTTTTTTAAGAAAAATAATTCTTTTTATTTTCTACAGAATATTTTGTTCTTAAGATCAACATTATTTTAGAGATGAGAAAGATGAGGGTAACCAGAGACATAGATGAATAATTTTTACATCTCTTTTAGTTATCATAATTTCAAATTGCATTTTGAATGCAATCCCCATCATCAGGCATTTTCCTTTAAACAAAAAATGTTGAGAAGTCTTTTCCTGCCTAGAAGGAGGGAGAGCATCCATAAGCATCTTTATGAGGTAGGGGAACAGATGCCAGCCTAGAAGCCCATGAAGAGCAATATCTGGCAGCCCTCATGCTAGCGAAAATTTTATTCCCTGGAATCACCAATTGTTTGCAGTCCAGGTTATGAATGACATTAACTTGTCTGACAGTGGCAATCTAAATGGGTCAAGCCCAGTTGCTGCTGACTGTAATAGTAGCTGTCCTAATATTGGGATATCTAGGGAACAGCAACATTGAGAGAAATGGAAAAGCAAAATTGAAGTATAAAATGACTTTGTGTTCACTTTCCGCTTTATTCACGCTGGCAATGTAAAAGCCTCCCATTTCGATCTTTTCTGGCACAATACCGCTTAAATTCATTCTTCCCCTGTGTGTTCAGGATGGGGGTGATGGCTGCCGATGCCCTGTTTTAAGTGTAGATTGCCGTGATCGTCAGAGGCTTAAGATAAAACCCTTTTGAAAAGGAGCTAAGAGACAAAGCAGATTAGTCCTCCCTGTGCATGCCTAGATATGCAGTCTATGGAGTGTGTTTGGCCCACCGTGGGCAAGCTATTTAGTTCCTGCCCACAGTGAATTCTCTAGGAGGACAGTGGGATTTGTCAGCAGCTGCTGCTTGACAAGATAAAGGCAGAAAGATGCAAGAAGATGGAGAGAAATCATGCTGGAGCAAGCCTCCAAAGGTTCAGTTCAGTCCTGGTCCTGGGATACAGGACACGATGGCAGCCAAACCTGGAGGTAGGCATTTTTTTTTTAGACTGCAGAGTAAAGAACCTGCCTGCCAAAACAGGAGACTTAAGAAATATGGGTTCCAACCCTGGGTTGGGAAGATCTCCTGGAGGAGGGCATGGCAACCCACTCCAGTATTCTTGCCTGGAGAATCCCATGGATGGAGGAGCCTGGGGGGCTACGATCCATAGGGTCGCAGAGAGTGGGACATGCCTGAAGCAACTTGGCGCACATGCGCAAAACGTGTTAGAGGCAAGGCAGACGACTCTTAAAAAAAATATTGGCATATAATTGCTTTACACTGTTGTGTTTTTGCTATATAGTGCAATGACTCAGCTATATGTATACATATATATCCCCTCTTTTTTGCATTTCCTTCCCATTTAGGTCAGCACTGAGTAGGGCTCCCTATGCTACATAGTAGGTTCTCCTTAGTTACCTAGTTTATACATAGTTATCAGTAGTGAATATTTTGTCAAACTCAATCTCCCAATTCATCCCACCCCAGCCGCACTTTCCCTCTTGGTATCTATATATCTATATGTTTGTTCCTTTCTGCTGTGTCGCCATTTCTGTTTTGCAGATGGATACCATTTTTCTAGATTCCACCTATATACATTGCAGACAGCTGTTTTCTGAGCCAAGATAGTGTCCCGCTTGTCAGAAGAAGCAGCTGTAAGTGCATGTTGAGGTCTAGGGCAGTCAGTAGCATGTAACATTTAAATGACAGTATCCAAGGGCTCCTACTTGGAGGTGGAAAGAGGAAAACAGCAAGAATGGGACACACGCCCTTCCCAAAGTATGAGCGATATGATGAGAATGTGCTCCAGAGTGAACTTAACTTGGGAGCTGGGATGCAGCTGTAGTCCTAGGCATCTTGTAGGGAGATCATCACCATCTTCAGGCACCAACCATGTTCTCAAAGTGCAAAGAAATATACTCTTTCACAGAACCATTCCTAAAAGCAAGCTAACTGCTGTAATCATTTCACCCAGTGCTGAGAGAATAAGGTGACTGAAAGATACACCCTTCTGTAATTTAAACACTTCATAAGCTATGTTTAAGGAAATTTTGTTCAGATATAATTTTCATCTTATGCACTGACTTTAGAATAACATCTCTAGGTAACATAAGCAGTATGGCAAGCCTACGTATTTCACTGGACAGGGGAAAGAGGACTTTTAAAACACGCCAGCATTTGTGGGTGACATTAAGCAAGAGTGCCACCCTTCATACAAAGAGCATTATGCACACGTTTGTGCATTTTGATACTACTGAAACGCTTTTACATCTTTACGGTACTATTGCCATCAAAGATTATTCCTTTACACAATTTTAGATATCAAAATGATGACTCCTAGGAGATGCAGGAGACCCAGGTTTAATCCCTGGATTGGAAAGATACCCTAGAGGAGCACATGGCATGGACAGAGGAGCCTGGCGGGCTACAGTCCGTGGGGTGGCAAAGAGTCGGACACAACTGAGCGACTGAGCCCGCGAGCGTGCTCTCACAAGCTTAGAGCTACACTGGACCTCGGGGTCAGTGCAAGATGGCCCAGTGGAGCAGGGAAAGAAAACATGAGAATGTATATATTTTTTAATATAAAAAAGGAAGTAATTGATTTTCACTTACTTTAAATTTAAGTGGACAGTTGTGCTCTCTGTCAGCTTTTTATGTCAAACAGAAGTGGCTCGTGTGTAACACAGGAGTGCACTGGGGAATACTGGTAATTCTGTAGGAATCAAGTACACAGATACTTGATGAAATTATTATTTATTTTTCCTTAGAATTAATTTTTATTGATGTATAGCTGATTTACACTGTTGTGTTAGCTTCTACTGTATAGCAAGTGAAACAGCCATATATATACGTTTTATGTATATATACATATATGCATATATATACATATACATATATATACATATATACTCCTCTTTTATGGATTTCCTTCCCATTTAGGTTATCACAGAGCATTGAAAAGAGTTCCCTGAACTATCCAATAGGTTCTCATTAGTTATCTATATTATACATAGTATCAATAGTTTATTCTTCATTTATTTTAAACATAAGTGAACAATTATGCCCCCAGTCAGTTTTTTTTTCTTTTTTTTTTTATTAGTTTTGCCATACAATGACATGATATTGCCATGGGTTTACATATGCTCCCTCAGTCAGTTTTTATGTCTAACAGAAATATCTTTTGTACAACTCGTGAGTTCAGTAGGAAATACTGGGAATTCATGAGATCAAAATACACAAATACTTGCTATTTTTATTGTTTACTTTAAGCTATAAATCTTCAGCGTAAAGCACAAAAATTGTTTTCCATTGATTTAAAGACCAAATCTGGACAATAGATATTTAATGGCTGGTGTTCTAACAAATAAATGTTGACTTTAATGTCTAGATATTTTATTAATTAGCACCACCAGGCTGAAAAAAAATTACTGCGATAACCTACTTTCCTTGTTTAGCTGCTATTTATTTCCTCCTTTTAGGATTATCTTATTGTCTGGAATCTGCTTCACCTATTTAGGTAAAGGTTTATCTTTTGCAGTGTGATAATTCGTGGTTTTCAATTTTCAGAAATTTTTTTAGAGGGGGTGCACAAATTTCACTGCTGTCGACCACAAAAGTGGCTGTCTTTTTTTAAAATGTGCTTATTTATTTGCTAAGGGAAATGCAATGCTTTTGTTTCTTTTTATGTTGAAGTTGTACCCTGTTATTAAAGTGAAAGTAAATGGTTTAATAAAAACTTAAGAGAGTACATTGAAGAAAACCTTTCAGTAATCTGTTCAAGTGTGATTTGAATAGAAGGGCTAAATATGCTTGTCTTTTGTTCTCAGTGCAAAACGATTTAACCTCCAGAAAAAGACAATCTGTTTTCACACATCATAGTATCAGATTGATAGGTTAACAACCAAAAGAATATGAAACTTAATATCATAATAAATATTCATATCTGTAACATAGGAATGGGACTAACTCTAGACTTGACTTTAATACTTGCTCCAGTTGGTCTCTTTTTAAAAAATATCTTTCCTATTAGTATCTTTGTATCCACATCCCCACCCCTGGGCATGACAGACTTGAAGGCATGAATTTCACTCCTGGCCTAGGAACCTGCCCTTTACAGCTCTTGGAATTTCAGAGATATAAAGTTGCATTTTATACCTAAGGAAGCACAGTCATAATTTGAATTTCATCCAGTTTAGGGGAGAGAGGATATCAAGACAGATCAGTGTGAAATATGTTGAAGTCATAGAAGCCTTCAAATCATCACTGATTGGACATTGATTACTCTCCTGAGGTCTAACTCAGCAAAAGAGGCTGAATCTAAATATCAGGATAAAGTTTAGAAACATTTTTATAAGAAAGTTTTTTAAGATGTGAAGGGCCTTGTGAATTACATAATCCAGTCTCTTCCTTGCATTCAAGTAAAGTATTGAAAGAAGAAAGATTTAAAAAATATCACTGTGATATTTATATAAAGACATGAAATTTTAAATATATTTATGGAATACGGTTTTATGTGTGAGTAAAAGCATTACTTAAAGAATAACTGTGAGGAAATTTCCAGGGTGGAAAACAAAAGAAAACCCCCTAAATTTCTCTAGAAATGGAATATGTATTTAAAACTTGCAGGTAGATTTTAATCTCAGGCCATGAAAACCTTAAAAAAAAATTGTGAATACCCATGACAAGAAAATAACAAGTATTGTCCAAGCTTCCATTACATGAAAATGAGCATGAACAAAATCAAATTTTGGTGCAAAGAAAGGACAGTACAGAAATAAAATAATTGGAATTGTGCTCAGAAAAAGATACCCGAGAGAAACAGATCTAAATGAGGATAAAAATCAAAGACACAGATCTTAATAACTCTTACAGTCAATGAAAATACAATCCTAAAAGAGAGACTAGAAAGTTGAACAATTCATGGCTGGCAAAGGAAGAAACTAAAACGTGAAAATAGCTAGATAGGGACTTAGATGTTATTTTAAAGTTAATGCACTGTGAAAAGAAACAGGGAAATGCACAGACCTAGCGTTGCTGTGATAACTAAAGCTCAGAAAAGTTGCTAAGAAAATTCGATGCCTCTTCTTCAAATTCTATACTCAGAGGGAGCAATCTGGGAAGAAATCTTTATAATGGTTTTGACACAGAAGATTTAAAAAAAATATGAACTAGAAAGCATCATTAGCCAAAAAAAAAAAAAAAAAAGGAAAAAATATCGTGTAGCATTTTTTTAAGAGGGTGACCAAGATAATGACAATTGTGAGGCATAGTAGGCCCTTTGTAAATGCTGCTGGGGTCATGGGCAATAGCTTTTTTTGGGGAAAGCATTGTGTTTCTCTTTCTATAAATGCTTTTTTTTATAATTCAAGGGAACATGGTTTGATTAACTACTCTCTCCACACCATCAGAAGGTTTTCCTGATCTTTGCTTCTTCCATTTCCCAAGAAGGAACTGATTCTGTTCACCCAGTCCTATGATTTTCTAAGGTCAAGGATATCCAACCAGTCCATCCTAAAGGAGATCAGTCCTGAATATTCATTGGAAAGACTGATGCTGAAGCTGAAACTCCAATACTTTGGCTACCTGATGCGAAGAACTGACTCACTGGAAAAGACCCTGATGCTGGGAAAGAGTGAAGTTGGGAGGAGAAGGGGACAACAAAGGATGAGATGGTTGGATGGCATCACTGACTCAATGGACATGGATTTGAGTAAAGTCTGAGAGTTGGTGATGGACAGAGAAACCTGGCATGCTGCAGTCTTTGGGGTCTCAAAGAGTTGGATGTGACTGAGCACCTAAACTAAACAGAAATGAAGGTCATTTTATTTCTCTTTATTTCTATTTTGTTGAGAAAATTGAGATTCCCAGGCTTGAATTCTCTCAACTGTATGTCCTACCCATGCAGAATGACTTTTATCCACCCTAGCCTCACCTCCAATACAGGTTCACCTGACGGTGGACACTTTCTGGTTTTAATTTAATCAGCTCCATCATTACCCTTGATCTCATTCTTTTTGGTCTTCAACAAGGACTCAGTCTTTAGACTGACCTAGATGACCTTAATATTCTTCTCAGCTTGATGAACTTCTGGAAAGATTTCTTTCTGACTTTCGGCCACTGACCTCCATTTTCTTAGAGCATCTACTTTTTGAAGCTCATCACTGTAAGTCCTTTTTCTGCTCCTCCATGATGCAAATCTTTTTAGAACTTCTTGCCAGTTTTACAACTTGGGTGTATCTTTCTCAAGGACTTTAGAGGCATGCCTTTGAAATGTAATCATCATAGGAAATAGTCCCATATCCCAGGTTCTGTGGGTTGCTGAGAGTCTTGCTTCAAGTTGTAAAACTACCTCCTCTGATGAAATGTGAGAAAGTTTACTTCCCTTTGGTATAAAATCTGTGAATCGATGGCCTATGATCTCCCTTCCCCAGATCTTCCAATTTTTCCAGTCCTTTGTTGCAGTGGAGTTAAGCTTAAACTGAGTTCTGGTCTCTCTCCCTTATTGCCTTGAATGAAGTCCTTCCTACCTGTTTAACTTTGTCCAGTGCAACTTTTACTATGACAAGTTAGCTTAAGTTTTTCTAATGTTTTAAAACTCTCTTGGGTCATCTTATTGACTGTGCTAATGCTTAGCTGTCCCATACTCCTCACACATCCCTCTAGTCCTCCAGTTACCAGCCTTTCTTCTTTATTATACACATCTTTTCAATGATTAGTTCCCACTCGTTCCATTTAACTTTCTCACTTCCTCAAATTACCAAATCATTCCACTTAAGCTTTTCTTGTTATCACCCACATACTAAAAACTGTCAAATATGTTAGACACTTATTTCTTCCTCAAACTCATTGCTGTATTGTCATTGTTAATTTCTTCTTTCTTGAAATCCTTTTTTCTGCTGGCTTCTATGACAGCAAGATTATTTACCTGGCTCTCTTCATCCCTCCACTCCCATTGCTTCCTAACCTCCTTTGTTGGATTCTGTACTTCCGGTCATCACTCTAATATTTTCCACCTTTTTCTTCTCATATTCTAGTCACACTCTTATAAAGAGCATTGTGTAACCTGTAATGCTGGTTACACAAGCACCCATTCTCACTTCCAAATTCAGATATCCAACCTCCGAGTGGACATCTCCACTTGATTTTAAACGACTCTGAAGACACCATATGCCCATCATCTGAATGTACCCCTCCTCCAGAGGTCCTTTTCTCCCTTGTTATCCTATCTCTGAAGGTAGTACAAAGAGTCATGTGGCCTCCCACAGTCCGTATTCTGTGATTCGTCCCCATACCCCACCTCCTTTACTCTGAATAATCACCAAGTCTTTTTTTTTCTTAGTCTTAAAAAGTTTCATATTTATTTATTAATTTAAATTTAAGTAGAGTCCTTGTATAGTATTATGTGTTACAGATATATGCAATTTTAAGATTATGCTTCACTTACAACTATTATAAAATACTGACATTATTCCCTGTGTTGTAAAATATATCTATATCCTTGTACCTTTTTGTATACCTTATAGTTTGTAACTCTTTTCCCCTGCCTTTATATTGCCTCTCCTCAGCTTCCCTCTCCTCACTGGTAACCATTAGCTTGTCCTCTATATCTGTGAGTCAGCTTCTTTTTTGTTATATTCACTACTTCATTTTACTTTTTAGAGTCTATGTATAAGTAATATCGTATAGAATTTGTCTTTCATTTTGTGATTTATTTTACTTCTGGCATAATGTCCTCTAAGTCCATCCATGTTACTGAAAATGGCAAAATTTTGTTCTTTTTTATGGGTGAGTAGTATTCCATTGCATGAAATATGTGTGTGTGTGTGTTATATACCACATCTTCTTTATCCATTCATCCGTGGAGGGACACCTAGATTGCTTCCATATCTTGGCAATTGTAAGTGCTGCTATGAACACTGAGGTGTGTGTTTCTCTTTGAGTTAGTGTTTTTGCATTTTTTAGATAAATAGCCAGAAGTGGAATTGCTGGGTCCCCTGACAGTTCTGTTTTTAGCTTTTTATTAGAAACCTCCATACTGTTTTACACAGCGGCTGTACCATTTACACTCCCACCAACAGTGTAGCAAATCTTGCCTCTACAAAGCTTTTCAACAACAATCCCTTTCTTTTTTTTATCCTTAGTTCCTCTTCTTCAGTTAAGAGCTCATCTTTTATATGATCTATTGCTACTTCTTGTAGTATATTTTTTACCGCCCCCCCCCCCCCACCGTCTATCCTTCACTCTTGTAACAAAGTGATCTCTCTCTAACATATATATCTCACCTTCACTCTTACTCCAGGTCAATTTCATTGTTTCAATGACTTCCTGTCTCTTACTGAGTGAGCAGTAAGTTCTTTAGAAGTCACGTAGGCACATGTGACCTGGATCCTGTTAATCTCCTACATTATATCAGCTACTTTTTCCCCTTGCAGTTTAGTAATATTGAACTACTTGCTCTTTAAGTGGACTGCTGTAAACTCCTCAGTTTATTTCTTCACTTTGTGTCAAAATTCTTCCCACTATTTATTTGTTAAAATTCAGTTCAGGTATTATCTCCATGGGGAAGTTTATGCCAACTTACACCTCTGCCATACTTAGTGACCATTTAAGAAGTGTCTGACATAAGTTGGGCATTGATAACTTAAAATTAATAGAACTATTAAATAGGAGAATAGAATCATCCTGAAAAAAAAGGAAAAACCTTACAGTTCTTTTAAAGTACTGAAATACTAAGTGGGAAAAAGTATGAGAAGAAAAAAGTCAGAATTGAAATTCTAGTATGGTTATTATACTGATGCTTTTTCTCTTTGCAAGTTGGGAAGATATATAACATAGAGGAGTTTGGCAAGGACCCTTTGACACCCTTCCTATGCTGAAAAATATTTGTGGAATAAGGACACATCAAAATTGTGTCAGAAAGCACACTATACCTTATTATTTCCTCAATATTTTAAAATGATGACACACTTTCTTCAATTCCAGCTAGAGCTAATTTAGTGAGAAAATATAGTTGCTTCTCTTACTCTCTTGCTCAAGGGCAGATCAAGGAAGTTCTAATTTTTTTTTTCTTTTTTAACAGTGTGTGTTTTAGTTTTTGCAGTAAAACTTTCCCAGATTTCCTCACCTTGTAAACTGTAGCTTACCTTTTGGGACCACTGAGGTTTTTCTTGGCAAGAGAAGAGATAATGGCAAGATACTGAGTTTAAACTAATTAGATCATGTTAGTGGTTGACAGATGCTAATTAATTGAACTGAAAGCTGTGGTTACAGTGATTTATATACAATTCTGCAACGGTGTATGAAAATATACCCTTTAATAACATTTACTGAATATTTACCATGCATCAGGTCTTCTTCTAAGCACTTTGCATCAATTAATGTACCTAATCCTCTCAACATTCCTTTGAGACAGGTATTATTACTCCTTTTTTGCAACCAAGGAGACAGAAAAACAGAGTTTTAGTAACTTGGTCAAGGTCACACAAGTAGACGATAGCAAGTGGTTTATCTCCAAACTCATGTTACTGGATTTTAAAACTCATATTAAATAAAGCATAATGCTATATCTCTTTAATTAGATGTCCCTTTATACTATTCTAATATCAATAATATACATTATATAAAGATTGTGTTAAATTCTGGGTACATAAATGGTCTATCTTATCTTGATATCATGTGTCTTCTTCCAGAATATAGATGGTCCCATCTTCTGTTTCTGTTATCCTTCTCCATTACTGCCGCTACAGCACTTCTTAAATGCTGCCTTATATTCATTTTATAATGTAACTGATTTTATATTTATTATCTGCAACCATTCTTCTAAGGCCTCTGAAAGTATCAACTAAATAAGCTAATAAGTTAAATAAATCATATAACACATCCACTGATACAGTTTTATTATACCCATTTCACAGATAAAAAAAATAGAGGCAGAGAGGCAAATGATGAAGAAGGGATTTCAAGTAAGCTTCAGAGCTTATGTTCCTCATTAGAGTATGTTGCCTGTGCCTATGCTTATTAGTATTTAAAAGCAGTGTTTTAGATTGGACATAATCTTGAGTAGAATGAAGTCTCTTGTTCATATTTTTGATTATCACAAAGAAGGTATTTTCAAAAGACTTGTAGGATGTAATTAAATTATTATATTTGTAAAACTGGAAAACTAAGATATAGGTGCAAATGAAAGGAAGCAAATATTTATGCATTTTTATTATCTACTTAATTTCACTCGATACTTCAATAATTGCAAACGTCTTTCCAAAAATTCAGGATGTCCATCTCTTTAGAAGAGCTTTGCAAAGAAGTAGATAATCTATTAATGGTCTTTGGGAGCAGTGCCAATTTAGACACTTAGAAGACCTGTCAAATTTTACACTATTAAGTCATCATTGAGTTGAGATTAGAATGGGCCATTGATACAGTTGCTAATCCAGTTGTGACAGTTTGCTTATGTTGTGGCCTCACCTTGTGGTAACATTTGCCAGAGAATAATCTCAGCAGTTGGAGGATGGCCGCTGAGCTGAAGTCTATTTTATACATCAAGCAACAAAAACTTGGAGAAATTCATCGATGTTAGTTTCACAAGCTGTTTAGTTTGCCAGCTGATTGGTGAAGGAGTCTGGATTTTAATTCATTGAGTTTATGTCTAGATTTGACTCTGGAGCCACCTTAAAATCAACTTTTATTTTTAGTACTAAAATTTCATGTTGATTTTTCCAGAATGAAAGCCTGACTCCACAGATAAAAGAATGTTGGAAGGGCATGCATAAGCAAAAGTAAAAGAAAATGCTTTGCTGTTTGCTAAGGCTATGTGTTACAAAATTCATCCATGGAAACTTAGGTCGCTGTATCTTTTTTTTTTTTTAATTATTTTTTATTGGAATATAATTGCTTTACCATGTTGTGTTAGTTTCTGCTGTACGATGAAGTGACTCAGTCATATGTGTACATATATCCCCTCCCTCTGGGGCCTCCCTCTCCCATCCGGGATCCTACCCCTGTAGGTCATCACAGAGCACTGAGCTGAGCGCCCTCTGCTTTACCGCAAGTTCCCATTAGCTCTGTTTTACACATGGCAGTGTATATATGTCAATCCTAATCTCCCAATTTGTCCTGCCTCTTGACAGTCACCTCACTGTGTATGATCGTTGTTACTCAGGTAAAGAGAAGTCTTACATTCTACAACATTCTAAATTGTAATTTTTAGTTGTAGAAGAAAGAGTATAGCCAGTGATTATAAATCTTTTTTTTTTTTTTGGTTGAGGACATGCTGTAAGATGGAAGAAGAAAATGAGGGAAAGGAAAGTAACAAGGTCAGGGGCAGCAGATGGATCCTCGTTGCTGATGTAGATGGAGAAGGACAAGGGAGGAGCTGGCAAGAAGCCCAGAATCCGGAGGTTGGCACTCGTGTATTATTTCATAGCAAGTCTCAAATGCTGACATGCAGCAGAGGCCTCTGACGGGTAAGCAGAACATGCAGGCTACTCTGTGACGCAGGCCGACAGTGTTTCTGTGATCACTTATGTTGCGGCAGGAAGTGAATATTAAAAGGTGATGGGAAAGAACAGAAGGAAAATTGAAAGCTCCCATTTGCTGCATTCAGCTTTAGGGCCACCATTCTTTAATCCTTTTTATTTTATTATTAAAATGCTCTCCCTTACACCTTCTTTGTCCCTCTAGGATAGTATTCCTCACTCTTTGCTCATGATTTCAAAATTTTGGTTGCTTTCTCTACAGTCAAGTTTAAACACTCTCTTGAAATTGACGACATTTATTTCCATGGCTTCCCCATTCAACTCTTTCATATTTAGCCTTCACTGGGGGACCCACCACGCTTTTCCCCCTGGAACAATAGCTTATGCTTGGGTAAATTATATGATCTACACTTAGCTATTTCGAGACCCATTTCTTTAAACTCAAGCATACTCTCTGTTATCTGAGAGTGAATGTTAATGAATTGATACATTATGCCTTGTGGGCAACCATTTGCATTTTAACCAGTGCTTTTTGAATGCCTAATTCTATTAAAAAAAACAACAACAACAACAAAACTTGTAATACTAATATTATAAGGAAAGAGACTTTTGGGGAACACTTTTTTCTCAAACCATATCATTCTGGTAGTGTTGATTCACCTTTCTTCCCTCAATGTAACGCCTACCTCTGTAACTTAATTGTGTCCTTTTAGAGGCTGATTTATTGATGCTCCAAAGTATTGTTTTCGCAAATATGTTATCCCTACCCACTACCTGTCAGGTATTGAGCTTGGCATCCATGTAGCAATGATGAAAAAGATAATGCCTGTGCTCAAAGAGGTCAAGGCTAATAATAATAAGGGACACTGCCACATAGCTATAAAGGCCACCAAATATGATGGCAGAGATAAGCAAAGGCGATTTTAGGGACTTTAAAAAGGGCACCCGAGGGACTTCCCTAGCTGTCCAGTGGTTAAAAATCCACACTCCCAATGGGGGTGGGGCACAGATTCAGTCAGGGGATTAAGATCCCACATGCCACAGGACAGCTAAGCCTAAAAGCCAAAAATCACTGAAGCCCAACACACCAGAGCCCGTGCTCTGCAAGAAGAAGCCTGTGCACCATAACTAGAGAGTAACCCCTGCCCACCACAACTAGAGAAAATATGTGTGCAGCAGTGAAGATCCATCTCAGCCAAAGGGAAAATAAAAAGGGTACCCAACATAGGTGGCAGTGGTATAGGAGGCAGCAGAAAAACAGTGGAGGACTCCTGAGTGACCTGATGTCTAAACTGTACAAGTGTCTGTACTGATAGCTCCAAGTGCAAGTTAACACAGATAAACAAGAGAAAGGGGAAAGCTATAGGAAAGGGGAAGGGAATGTGAGTTAAAGAGTGGGCATGGCATCAACAAGAAAAGTCAAGTTGTGAGGAGACCTATGAGCAATTCCGTGTAACCTAGCATCCAGTTTGAATAGGACAGAGATAAAGATTAAGCTAGAAAGCTAACTATGGGCAAGTCAGATCCAACATCTTAGAGGAGACCTTCTACTTTATTGTTTTTCTAAATAAAAAAAAATCCATAAATTGGAAGATGCACTTCAATGTAGGATAACGGATCTTCAAGGTAGATATTAACTAGATCGTGATATATTCATGACCATGGCATAATGGTTCTCTTGCATAAATTGCTTTCTTTCCTCTTTGTCTTTGAATTTCTCCACCATAGTTAACTCCCTCATTTATTTACTTGCAGAAATAATAACCTTCAGGATGGAATAATCTCTCAGAAGTTCAGAATTTAAACATTGAATTGAAGGTTTTTTGTTAGTTTTTCCCCTTCCATCTTAATCAGGGCTATACCTAAATATATGGCCCCTGTTTTAACAATTGTAGATGCCTGGGAAGGATAAATTAGAAATTTTAAATTCACATATACACACTGCTGTATATAAAACGGGCTTCCCAGGTGGCTCTCGTGGTCAAGACCCTGCCTGCCAATGCGGGAGACAAAGAGATGCAGGTTTGATCACGGTGTCAGGAAGATCCCCTGGAGGAGGAAATGGCAACCCACTCCAGTAGTCTTACCTGGAGAATCCCATGGACAGAGCAGCCTGTCTTTCCACAGTCTATAGGGTCGCAAAGAGTAGGACACAACTGAAGCAACTTAACATGCGCACACATGTAAAAGCGATAACAGAGAACTATGCCTGCTATGTTGTAATAATCTCTAAAGGAAAACAATCTGAAGAAGTGTGTGTGTGTATGTGTGTGTGCGCATGCACACACACACATGTGAGTGCATGCTAAGTCACTTTAGTCCTGTCTGACTCTGTGCGACCCTCTGGACTGTAGCCTGACAGGCTCTTCTGTCCATGGGATTCTCCAGGCAAAAATACTGGAGTTGGTTGCCATGCCCTCATCCAGTACATCTTCCCAACTCAGGAATCAAACCCGGGTCTCCTGAATTGCAGGCAGATTCTTTACTGTCTGAGTCACTAGGGGAGCCCATATATATACACATTGAATGTATAAGCATGTGTGTGTACGTATATATACCGAATCACTGTTGCATACCTTAAATTAACATGACATTGTAAATCAACTCTATTTTGATAAAATAGAATGAAAACAAATACAAAAATTGCGTATACCTTTGAAGCCGCTCAGTCATTTCTGACTCTGTGACCCCGTGACCTGTAACCCAGGCTCCTTCATGGAATTTTCCGGGGAAGAATATGGATCGCCATTCTCTTCTCCAGGGGATCTTCCCAACCTGAGGATCGAACCTGGGTTTCCTGCATTGCCAGCTAATTCTTTACCATCTGAGCTGTCAGGGAAGTCCCAAATCATATTTAGAGAGTGTAATAAAAAATATTATCTGAACTCACTTTCCTTCTGTTCAGAGCCAGTGAGTAGGACACCAGACTATCAAGTGAAAGGAATCAAACACTGAGATGGGCTTCTTAAGAGCTTCCAGCTTTTATTTACCCATGTTGCGTGTCAGACAGGACACCTGTCTTCAGGGATTTTTTTATAGATATATGTGCCATGAAACTAACAGCAATATAATTTTCAACAGGACAGTTAAACTCTAGAGACTTCAAGTTTTTCCTTAATAAAGTGAAGTAAAAATATCTAAAATACAGCACTTTCCTTTCCAAAAAGGGAATGGCAACCCACTCCAGTATTCTTGCCTGGAGAATCCCATGGACAGAGGAGCCTGGCGGGCTACAGTCCATGGGGCCACAAGAATCAGGCACAACTTAGGCTCTAAACCACCACTGCCAACACCATCCTCTCCAAAACATGTTGGAGTCTATTGAACAGAAAACTGATGAATGTTTTTTCCAGATTTAACATATTTATTCAAGACATATATTTGAAAATATTTATTTTAACATATATATATGCATACTTTATGTCATAATTCTAGTTTACCTATACAAGCTTAAAATACACTATTATGTTTTTGCCGTACATTGACATGAATCCGCCATGGCCAACACAATAAAGAAAAATAAAAAAAAATTAAATACAAAACAAAAGGAAATGTGAAATGTTAAAGAAAAAAAATACACTATTATGTTTTTTGTAATAAACTTTTTATAAATTTTTAAAGGAATAAACTTGCTTTATAATGTTGTGTTAATTTTTACTGTACCGCAAAAGTGAATCAGCTATATGTATACATATGTTCTCTCTTTTCCAAATTTCCTTCCCATTTAGGTCGCCACAGAACACTGCGTAGAGTTCCCTGAGCTATAGAGAAGGTTCACATTAGCTGTCTATTTTATACCTAGTATCAATAGTGTAAATATGTCAATCCCAAGCTCCCAGTTCATCTGCTCGCCACCTGGTGTCCATACATTTATTCTCTATGTCTGTGTTGCTATTTCTGCTTTGCAAATAGGTTCATCTATACCATGTTTCTGCATTCCATATATATATTAATATATAATATTTGTTTTTCTCTTTGACTTATTTCATTCTATATTACAGACTGTAGGTCTATCCACATCTTATCTTTGCAAATGGCACAATTCCTTTCCTTTTTATGGCTGAGTAATATTGTATTATAATTAGTTTAACTGGATCTTAGCTGTTAATTGTAGCAGAGGAATATTTCTTATGATATTCCCCCATTAAAAAAATCACCGTACTGAGAAATGCTGAATTAACATTGAGGAGAAAGAAATTAAAATCTTCCTTTTATTTGACCTAATAAGATGAGAAAAGATTTACCTTAACATATACCAGAAAATCATCTTATATTTTTCATGCAAATACTGATCAGGAAAAGACTAAGATCCATGGCATTTTATATGAACTATGAAAATGTTGGAAAAATTGAATTTTACTTTTAAACTGAAATGTTCTTAGAAAAAATAAATTCCATTCTTTGTTTATCTTTTACATAAAATAATAAGTGAAGACATTTTCCTGATCTCTCCTATTCATTTTGGCAAAGAAAGAAATTTAACTTCATCCTCACAAATTTCCTCTGGGACCTAACATATAATTACTGTCAAGGTATTTTGATTGTTGGCACTTTAGAAAGATTAAGTGATTCATCTAACATGAAACAATGAGGTACCTCTGCAGAGCTGAGAATGGAATTCAGATGACTAGGATACTTGTTAAGAAATTGTCTCTATCTTTTATTTTAAAATGAATTTTAGCTTTCCTGAAGAATTGTCATTGGCCACTTGTTGAATGGGCTTCCCTGGCGGCTCAGCAGTAAAGAAACTTCCAGCCAATGCAGGAAAGAGTGCTTCGATCCCTGGGTCAGGAGGATCCCCTGGAGAAGGAAATATCTACCCAGTATTCTTGCCTGGGAAATTCCATGGACTGAGGAGCCTGGTGGGCTACTGTCAAGCAGATCACGAAAGAGCTGGACACAATTAGTGACAGTAAACAACAGAACTGTAGAATATGAATGGTTTAGTTGATACTTAAATCTACCTCTCAGACTTTTCTAGTAGAATGTAAGCTCTCATTCTTTCTTCTGTCTTTCAGATCTCATTTTCATTATAATATTTTCTGAAGTTTACACATAGACATTCATTGCTGACCAGATATTACCTATGTATTACATGCTATCTATGTCCTAAGATGTAATTTCAGGCCCCTCTACTTTTGTCCCTCTTGGGGGGAAAAAAAAAGTGAAACTGTTAGTCACTCAATGGCATCTGACTCTTTGCTACCCTTTGGACTGTAGCTCACCAGGCTCCTCTGCCCATGGAATTTCCCAGGCAAGAATACTGGAGTGGGTTGCCATTCTCTTCTCCAGAGGATCTTCTCAACCCAGGGATCGAACCCAGGTCTTCTGCACTGCAGACAGGTTCTTTATCATGTGAGGGACAGAGGGAATCCCTCTGTCCCTCTTACCAAATCCTAATAAAATATGCTGTTAATACATTTAACTATTCCCAAGACTTTGGCCTTGGAGCCTCAGGATGGTGTCTTGTTCACTCTGCGTCATCAGCGCCTGTTTAGCGCTGAACATATGTGCTCAGTTGCATCTGACTCTCTGTGACCCTATGGACTCTAGCCCACCAGGCTCCTCTATCCATGGGATTTTTCAGGCAAGAATACTGTCGTGGGTTGTCATTTCCTCCTCCACCGGATCTTTCTGATCCAGAGATGGAACCCATGTCTCCTGAATCTCCTGCACTGCAGGCAGATTCTTTACCACTGGGCTTCTGGGGAAGCCCTTTGGACATATGCTAAGTGTTGAATAAATATTTATTGAAAATATGGAAAAATAATGCAAACAGTTCATTACTAAGTGTATTACTAAGAGACAACAAAAGCTGAAAATATTTTCGAAAAATTTTACTTCTAATCCATGAATATATGCATTTTATTATCTATTCATAGTGGCTCTTTTGCTTTCTTTATACATATGGCCGTGAGTGTTGCACTTCCCTGAAGACTTAGATGGTAAAGAATTTTCCTGCAATGCAGGAGACCCGGGTTCAATCCCTGGGTTGGGAAGATTCCCTGGAGAAAGGAATGTCTACCCACTCCAATATTCTTCTCTGGAGAATTCCATGGACACAGGAGCCTGATGGGCTACAGTCCATGGGGTTATAGAGTCGGACATGAAGAATTATTTATCTGTTTAAGTTTTAATTATTAATGGTTGAACTGATTCAGTTAAATAGAGTTTATTTAGATAATTTAACATTGTTTAAATTTTTTCCCAAATATTGACATTATAAACAAAACTGTGATTGACCATGGCTGTGAATGAGTTGTCTTTCTTGGAGAAATTGGCACACAGTTGGTACTTAATGCATCTGTTGAATGCATTGATGCATGAACGAAAGTAATAATTAGTGCTTTCCTTGTTTTGGAAGACAAATAATTAAATTTGTCTTAAAATTATATTGAAACTAGTCAATAAATATGCCTTAAAAACTCCTGAAAAGAAACAATATTTTCATGGTATTTGTTAAAACTCAGAGGAACCAGGAAAACAATAAAAAAGATGATTTTATCACAATTTCTGTGATCATATATTTTATCAAAATGCAAAAAACAGACCATATATTTTACCCTCTATATATTCAGCCCTCTGGGTGGTCCCTAGTTTAGTTATAATGATCTAGCAGAAGAAGTGTTAAACGTATATGATACCTTTCTGAGTTCAGTTCAGTTCAGTAGCTCAATCATGTCTGACTCTTGGCGACCCCATGGACTGCAGCATGCCAGGTTTCCCTGTCCGTCACCAACTCATGTCCATCAGGTCGGTAATGCAATCCAACCATCTGATCCTCTGTCATCTCCTTCTCCTCCCGTGTTCAATCTTTCCCAGCATCATGGTCTTTTCCAAAGAGTCAGTTCTTATCAGGTGGCCAAAGTATTGGAATTTCAGCTTTAGCAATTGTCCTTCCAATGAATATTCAGGACTGGTTTCCTTTAGGATTGAGAGATCTTTGGATCTCTTTGGAGTCCAGGGGACTCTCAAGAGTCTTCTCCGACACCACAGTTCAAAAGTACAATTAATCTCAAAAATATACAAGCAACTCCTGCAGCTCCATTCTAGAAAAATGTGGGCCAAAGAACTTAACAGACATTTCTCCAAAGAGGATATAAAAATGGCTAACAAACACATGAAAAGATGTTCAACATCACTCATTATCAGAGAAATGCAAATCAAAACCACAATGAGGTACCACTTTACACCAGTCAGAATGGCTGCCATCCAAAAGTCTACAAGCA
>ML660213.1:879361-941454 GCA_007570785.1 Antilocapra americana | reverse complement strand
AAAAAGTATCTCTTCAGTGCTCATGGGTAGCTATGGATTTCTATGAGTAGCTATGAAGATAATTGATTTTTTCTCTCTGTATTGGGTTAGTTAGTAGCTGGTGGAAAGATATTTTCGATATCAATAATATTAACCTCTCATTTGAGAATAGGCGCCTTTCTTGACCAATTTAATGTCTCAAATTAGTGTTTGAAGCATTTAATTGTTTAATTACTCAGATGAAATTTTACTTATGATGCCGGTACTGAATAGGTGTTGTGCTTGCTTGGAAGTGCTCATTTGCTCATTCAAACATATTTAAGGAATCCCTACAATACATCAGGCCCTCAGCTCTGCCTGATGATTCTATATATATTTCCTGAAAATTCTGGTGATAAAATCAATGCTGTATTTAATTTTATCATTTTTTATTGACGTGTAGTTAACTTGCAATGTTTTGTTAACTTCAAGTGTGCAGCAAAGTGATTCAGTTATATGTGTGTGTATATATATGTATACATATATATATATATATTGTTTTTCACATTTTTCATTATAGGTTATTGCAAGATACTGAGTATATTTCTCTGTGTTATACAGTAGGTCCTTGGTGATTATCTATTTTATATATAGTAGTGCATGCGTGCTCAGTTGTGACCAACTATTTGCAACCCCATGGACTATAGCCCACCAGGCTCCTCTGTCCATGGAATTTTCCAGGCAAGAGTACTGGAGTGGGTTGCCATTTCCTCCTTCAGGGACGTATAGTAGTATGTATACGCTAATCCCAAACTCCTAATTTATCTGCCCCCTGCTTCCCTTGTGGTAATCCTAAATTTGTTTTCCATGTCTCAATGCTATACTCCCACTGGGGGAAAAAGGACATAGAATTAATACACGTGATAGTAATTTTATATTAAGCTGAAATTAATAGTACAGCACACAGTAATCCTATCAATATCATATTCACCATTAATGTTGCCTTTTGTGTCTTCAAGACGAATTTTCATTCAGGTACTCATAAAATACTAGGAGAAGTTATTACCAATATTGTCAGTATTGCAGCAGCTGAGTGGTATTATATGTAGACAAAATGATTTTTTGAGAAGGAGAAAGAATTCATACAAGTAGATGGCTCCATTCCAGCTTAGCTTACTCTACTTCAGCTCTTTGTCAGCTGCCTATTCAATATTCAAAAAACAAAGCAAAACAGGAAACATGAGTAGTAGTATGTACTTGGAGTGTTTCTGGACATTTTATTACTTGGAGTTTTTTAAATGCTTTTGCCCTAAAAGGGATTTTCATAGATTTTAGTGGTTTTCCAGCTAGTGATTATATTTTTAAAAGATATTGGCTATCTCAATAGAGTTGCAGATGAAATAGGATTGACCAGTTCCCATATACTGATGCACAAAAAAAAAAAAAGGGAATCTAACCTCAGAAGATAAAAGCAGAGAGGGAAGATGATTGAAGTCTAAAACAGTGTGAAGGATGTGCATACAGTAACTTCAGATCTCTTTATTTGATCTCTAATTACTAGAATAACAGTTCCCTTTTAAACTTGAAAGGGATTATAAACACTTAAAAGCCTTTTCCCAGAAAGATGATGTTTTTAAAAAGAGATATTCAAGAATAGTTCAGAGAAATTAATTGATGGCGGATGCATGTCAGGCTGTCAGAGGAAGTTAGAGATCTTCAGTGTAACATTTTGAGACAACATTTACTGGAATGCTTAAATGATTGAGCCACTCAAGGATGACATTTTTCTCATACTTTTTACACTTTTACTGGTAATGGAGACATTTAATGTTTCTTGTCAATTTGTTCCACTGATCACGTGGCTGCAAATGAGTCGGCACATTGCCAGAGAGTCATAATCTTAGCTTTTTTTTCCCCCTAAATCCTTAGGCAACTTTTAAAGGAGAGCTAAGTTCTTGTGTCTTGAAGCTGCAAGGAATCTTCTCTGAGTAAGGGGGGAGGTGGCCTCTGCTCCATGTAATTGGTTTTTTTTTTTTGGCAATTGGCACCTCTGATGACCCAACAGGTAAAGAATCTGCCTGTAGTGCAGGAGACACGGGAGATGCAGATTTGATTCCTGAGTTGGGAAGATTCCCCTGGAGGAGGAAA
Source organism: Antilocapra americana (assembly GCA_007570785.1). Lineage (NCBI taxonomy): Eukaryota > Metazoa > Chordata > Mammalia > Artiodactyla > Antilocapridae > Antilocapra > Antilocapra americana. The sequence continues at coordinate 939,348 of ML660213.1, read as the reverse complement.
ATGGCCACCCCCTCCAGTATTCTTGCTTGAAAAATCTCACGACAGAGAAGCTTGACAGGCTACAGTCCATGGGGTCTTAAAGAGCCAGACAGGATTTAGGGAGTGAGCACTCGTGCAAAGGGAGTTGAATAAAGGCACTGTTGGGACTTTCCTGGTGGTCCAGCAGTTAAGAGCCCATGCTTCCACTGCAGGAGACATGGGTTGGATCCCTCATTCTACATTCTATCTGTTTTCCCTGCCACTTTAATTGTTACTCAATTCTTTTACTTTTGTATTTCAAGATGCTCATAGATATGGAATTTGTATTTTATGCCACATCAGTTTTTGGGTATGGCATTTCTACTCTTAGTAGTAGCATCCTTAATATATGTATGTGTTTATCACTGTGGTAACATTCTATAATGGAGAGCTTGTCATAACTAACTAAACAAGTTTACCTATATGTGTCTTTTCTTTTCATCTATACTGCAAATTCCTCTAGGGAGGAAAATCTCTTGCAGGTCTAACACTGTCTTATCCGAGTAGTTTTGGACAAAATATTGACTGCATCAAGAAACGGAAATCTAGATTTGATTATGTTTCACTTCTGTGACTCGGTCATTCATAATTTCAGTGTTTTAGCTCCAGAATCTTTAATATTGCAGTTTTAAATTGCATGTTTTCTATGATCCTCTTTCCTCTAAAATTTGATGACTCTATTAATTTCAGGAAATTTTTATTTTATGATGATCAAGAAGGATAATTCTTGGGGAGGGGAACTTGTTGTGTAGAGAGGGAGGTGGATTAATTTAGAATGAAAATGTCTCATTGCATAGTAGAATCAATGAACCTTTACACGACTTTCATGTTCAAACTATTACACAAGAAATAGAAATTGGAGAATTTGGGGTATAGGTTTTTGAAAACCTTAAAAACATAAAACTTGCATCTCATGAGATATGTAAATTCAAGGGTAGAATCACCTTCTTCATTATCATTTTGCTATTAGTTTTAGTTGTATGAATTAATTAGACTCTAATTATGTATGTATGGATTAATTTAATTTATAAATGATTGTAGGCTTGGGGAGATCTTCTGGAGAAGAGAATGGCAACCCACCCCAGTATTCTTGCCTGGAGAATTCCATGGACAGAGGAGCCTGGCAGGCTGTAGTCCATGGATTCACGAGAGTCAGACACGACTAAGCAACTATCACCCCCAGTAGTTTAAAAACAAAATAAGAAGTCAAGTTTTGTTTTACACAGCTAATATTTTTTAAAAATTTATTTTGTTGAAGTATAATTGATTTCCAATATTGTGTTAATTTCTACCATGCAGCAAAGTGATTTAGTTATACATACATATATACATTTTTTTCATAATTTTCCATGATGGTTTATCAAGGATATTGAATATAGTTCCCAGTGTTATAGTTTACATCTGCCAATCCCAAACTCCCAGTCCATTCCTGTACTCCCCTCCACCTTCACACAGCTAATATTTAAAAGCAAGCATCCAGTGGTGCGTGGGTTTTTGTGTTTACTTTTCTTTGTATGTGCGTAGTCTACATCATAGCGGCAACTTTCCTCTGAAAAAAGATGGTGGAGGAATGCAGTCGGAAGGACCTTTCAATTAAGCTACCCATGTTTCTGTGAACTGCAGGAAGCTTTTGAACTCAGATTCACTCTGAAAGTTCTATTTTTTGTCAAAACATGCAGAGTGGAATAACTCTTTCCCACCAATTTGGTGAGAAAATAAGATGAATTAATGTGAGTGAAAAAGCTGGCCTAAAACACAGCATTTAAAAAGCTAATGGTACTGGCACAAAGACAGAAATATAGATAAGTGGAACAAAACAGAAAGCCCAGAGATAAATCCACGCACTTATGGACACCTTATCTTTGACAAAGGAGGCAAGAATATACAATGGAGAAAAGACAATCTCTTTAATAAGTGGTTCTGGGAAGACTGGTCAACCACTTGTAAAAGAATGAAATTAGAACACTTTCCAACACCATACACAAAAATAAACCCAAAATGGATTAAAGATCTAAACATAAGACCAGAAACTATAAAACTCCTAGAGGAAAACATAGGCAAAACATTCTTCGACATAAACCATAGCGGGATCCTCTGTGACCCACCTCCCAGAATATTGGAAATAAAAGCACAAATAAACAAATGGGACCTAATTAAAATTAAAAGCTTTTGCACAACAAAGGAAACTATAAGCAAGGTGAAAAGACAGCCTTAAGAATGGGAGAAAATAATAGCAACCAAAGCAATGGACAAAGAATTAATCTCAAAAATATTCAAGCAACTCCTGTAGCTCAATTCCAGAAAAATAAAAGACCCAATCAAAAAATGGGCCAAAGAACTAAACAGACATTTCTCCAAAGAAGACATGAAAATGGCCAACAAACACATGAAAAGATGTTCAACATTACTCATTATCAGAGAAATGCAAATCAAAACCACAATGAGGTCCCATCTCACGCCTGTCAGAATGGCTACTATCCAAATGTCTACAAGCAATAAATGCTGGAGAGGATGTGGAGAAAAGGGAACCCTCTTACACTGTTGGTGGAAATGCAAACTAATACAGCCACTATGGAGAACAGTGTGGAGATTCCTTACAAAACTGGAAATAGAACTGCCATATGACCCAGCAATCCCACTGCTGGGCATACACACCAAGGAAATCAGAATTGAAAGAGACATGTGTACCCCTATGTTCATTGCAGCAATGTTCATAATAGCCAGGGCATGGAAGCAACCTAGATGTCCATCAGCAGACGAATGGATAAGGAAGCTGTGGTATATATACAAAATGGAATATTACTCAGCCATTAAAAAGAATACATTTGAATCAGTTCTAATGAGGTGGATGCAACTGGAGTCTATTATCCAGAGTGAAGTAAGCCAGAAAGAAAAACAACACAGCATACTAACGCATATATATGGAATCTAGAAAGATGGTTAATAATAACCCTGTATGCGAGACAGCAAAAGAGACACAGATGTATAGAACAGTCTTTTGGACTCTATGGGAGAGGGCGAGGACAGGATGATATAGGAGAATGGCACTGAAGCCTGTAAATTATCATATGTGAAGTGAATTGCCAGCCCAGGTTCGATGCATGATACATGGTGCTCGGGGCTGGTGCACCGGGATGACCCAGAGTGATGGAATCAGGAGGGAGATGGGAGGGGGTTTCTGGAAGGGGAACACATGTACACCCTTGGCAGATTCACATCAGTGTATGGCAAAACCAATACAATATTGTAAAATAAAAAAAAAAAAGCTAAGATCTTGGCATCTGGTCCCATCACTTCATGGCAGATAGATGGGTAAACAATGGAAAGAGTGACACACTTTATTTTCTTGGGTTCCAAAATCACTGCAGATTGTGGCTATAGCCATGAAATTAAAAGATGCTTGCTGCTTGAAAGAAAAGCTAGACCAACCTAGGCAGCATATTAAAAAGCAGAGACATTATTTTGCCAACAAAAGGTCCATCTAGTCAAGGCTTTGGTTTTTCCAGTAGTCATGTATGGATGTGAGAATTGGACTATAAAGAAAGCTGAGTGCTGAAGAATTGATGCTTTTGAACTATGGTGTTGGAGAAGACTCTTGAGAGTCCCTTGGACTCCAAGGAGATCTAACCAGTCAATCCTGAAGGAAATCAGTCCTGAATATTCATTGGAAGAACTGATGCTGAAGCTGAAACTCTAATACTTTGGTCATCTGATGCAAAGAATTGAATCGTTTGAAAAGACACTGATGCTGGAAAAGATCGAAGGCAGGAAGAGAAGGGGATGACAGAGGATGAGATGGTTGGGTGACATCACTGACTCAATGGAGATGAGTTTGAGCAAACTCTGAGAGTTGGTGATGGACAGGAAAGCCTGGTGTGCTGCCAGGTCACAGAGTCGGACATGACTGAGCGACTGAACTGAATTGAACTGAATGACCAATAGTTAAAATTTTTGAGAATTTATCATATACCAGATACCAAGCTAAAACCTCTATATGGATTATGTCATCAAATCCTCACAATATTTTTATGAGTTAAGAGCATACATTATTCCTATCACAGTGGTGAGAGCCCTAAAGATTAGGGAGGTAAAATAATTATGATAGTTCACAAATCTAGGAAAGGATTGGAGTCAGGACTTGAATGCAGACAATTTGACACCAGAATCTATGTACTTACTGCTTTTCTGTACTGGTATTCCAGAAACTAGCCCCTTGACATCACCAATCCAGAAAATTTATTTTGCCGTTACTGTGTCTCTAATCTACAAAAACTTCCACAAGTTAAACAACTGCATAGAGCCTGAATTTCCTAATGTTAGGAGTGATTGCATCTATTTTATGGGTTTTGATAATAATTAAGAAAGTACATGAATGTAATATGTTTAGTGATGTAACTAGTGTGTAGCCTGTAGAATAATGAAGATCATCCTCTGGGAACCTGGATGGTGTCATTTGCCCTTCAAAAGGAACAGGCACAGGGAAATACTACTAATGGAGGATGAAGGCCAAAACATAAATAGCTGTCACCAGGCATTGATCATAGCAGTGGGCAAATTTCCATTTACGAATGTAGCTGATTGGTATAAGGTGTCTATTTAAATATGATATCTCTCTTCATCATATAATGTCTCTGTATAAATATAATGTCTCTATTTAAAAACTTTTAGAATAGAGGAAGGAGATGCTGATATTATGTAGCAATGATTTATGCTGAACTTTTAGAATAGAGGAAAGAAATGCTGATATTATGTAGCGATGATTTAGGTACTTGATACAAAGGAATTTCTAAAGTACCAGAAATGCATGGAGTATTTGGAGAACTATATTGGAAAGGCAGTCAAATGTGAAAAATGAGAGAAGAGAAATTTGCTCCATCTTAAGAACATTTTCATAGACATGGGTTTCTACCAGATCACCACATGATAATACAACAACTGAGATCATAACTCCTGTATGTTTTCTGTAGTTCTGAAATGCAGGGCTGTATGAACTAACAGGTCGTATGCTTTCTGACCAATTTCGTTGTGCTGGTTCACAACCCCTTCAGGCATTGTCAGTTGATACACATCTGTGAAGTCGCCTACAAGCCCTTTAAAATTCTGGTATCCTGAATGGGCACAATTTGATAAATGAAATCTCCCTCAAAATATTGTTTATCTAGAAATCGTATGAGTGTTTCAAGCTACATATGCACTAAATGATTACAGAAAGGAAGCAAATTCACTTTGAAATCTGAACTCATCTGACTCCTCAGGCTGTCCTTGGTATTACATAGTTGGAGACAATTGATCATGTTCATTTTCTGTATCACTTCTTGATATTTTGAATACACAGTTCACAGTAGTCAATGATGTTCATTATTAAAATATCCAGGTGTGACATTCCATATCTTGAGACAGATTCAGGGGTTTCCTAGCCCACTGGACTAAAAAACAAACAAGTATCTTCAAAAGACAATCTCTTTCTCTTTTCTTTTTTTGGCTACCAAAAGCAGTGAATAACAATTATAGTCTACTGAGAGTCACTAGTTAAAATTATTGGGATTTTTCAACTTAGATATTTTGTTGACTGTCTCAGAAATACAAATAGTTTGGGACATTTTCGTAAGTAATGGAGTTATTCAAAAATTAGTGATGTTTTTCCTCATTAAGTCTATGAGTAACAGGTTTGAAACATTAATAACTTAATCTCTTGATAAGATAGAAAAAAGTGAATTATAATGTTTTTATGAGTCACATTAAGTTTCAGAAAAATAGGGTAGAAATCCAGGTAACCCTTAGAAGGAAAAAGAATTTGTTACATAAAGGCCAGAAGACCTTGGGACTCTACATATCTTGATATAGAGCCCACTGAATATGTTCAGACTTAAGTGAAGAAATAAGTTGTTAACTTTTAAAATTGACTTAAAGAATAAAATTAGGGGTAATCTTGGAAACCTAGAGAAAAGGAATTTAACATTTATCACATTCTTCCCTTGAGTAAAGAGGTAAAGAATCAAATACACATCTATTACAGAGAACGTCTTTCTTTACAATGATGCACATCATTAATTAGGGAGATACTGACTTCAGGATAGAAGTTAATTAACTGTGAGATCAATATCTAATGCAGATTTCATTTTTTACATCTCTCCTTCAGCACGAAACCAATAAAAGCAGCTATCAGTTCAGTTCAGTTCAGTTGCTCAGTTGTGTCATGGTTATATTTTCGATTAAAACTTATCTGACCAGAACCTCAAAATGACTAGCTCCTGAGGCTGTCTTCAAGGAAAAGATTGTGAGGTAGTAAAACTTTGGGCATTCAGTAATAGCAAAGGAAAGCTAAGAAGGTTATATGATATGTCAAGTAATTGAGTGATATTCATATTATATCCTCGGAAAATGTGTCACAAATAAGTTTATTTAATATTTCATCATAGTGTTTGTATATGGATAGATTTGTAATCAAATCGATTCTGTTCGTATTATCGTCAGGATTCCCTTTCCAACTGTATAGATTACACCTTCCTCTCAAGGATTCTCACAGTTAAAGAGAGCACTGCAAGGTCCTTTAGGAGATTCTCAGTTTCTGGTGGAGGAAGATTTGAGTCAGTCTTCGGGCTACATCAGAGGGAATTGGAATATCCTTTATACAATACTTTTTAACCTACTTGGCAGAATATGAGAGCTTTATTCTAGAGACAGAGATACCAGAGAAGTATCTGTTTATATTTATCATTCAATACCCATGTCCAAAGTGTCCATTAAAGAATATTAATGTTAGAGGCCAAACATTAACCTTCTTGAAACCTCGCTTGAAATCCAAGTGCAGAATGGACTTAAAGTCATCCACTTGCCTTATTTCTCTTTCTCTGTGAGCGGAAGTCTTGGCATACTTCCCTCTAAGCCCAGTATCTGTGTTTTGCTAATGACTTTTCTTTGTTCCAAGCTAATTGCTTTAGAATGCTCTGTTACATTTTGCCTTTTTATGGCCCTCTTGATATAGACCTGAGTTAATGCATGGGAGACACTTAACAGACTGTGACATGGTGAGTACTTAATGCAGGTAAACCACTAGATAACAAAGATGGCTATTGTTATTGTTTAAAAATTTTTCACTGACTACTTTTTAAGTCTCTATGTATGATGGGATATACAACACAGGGTATATGGAGAAATAGGGCTGAATGTTAGAAGGGCATGCCAAAATTTAAACACATATGGGAAATCTGAGAAGATGGTGAGTGCAGCAAGGTTTGAATCTTCCAGAATCCAGCCCTAAGAGTAGAGCACAAAGATAGCAAAACCAATCACTCATGACACCATTTTAGACAAAGCTGATCTGGACTTCCCAGGGGGTGGGTACAGTGGATAAGAATCTGCCTGCTAGTAGAGGGAACATGGATTCAATCCCTGGTCCAGGAAGTTCCCACATGCTGCAGAGCAACTATTCCTGAGCACCACCGTGATTGAGCCCACGCTCTGGAGATCCCTGAGCTGCAACTACTGAAGCCCACATGCCTGGAGCCTATGCTCACAACAAGAGAAGCCACTGCAGTGAGAAGCCCAAGCTCTGCAACTAGAGAAAGCCTGTGCAAAAGCACTGAAGACCTAGCACAGCTAAAAAGCAAACAAATAAAAAACCCCAAACAAAACAAACAGCTAGTTTGCAGAAGCATTTGCAGAGACAATCACATGAAGATTGGGGTGACTATTAAATACTGAATGTAGAGCTTAGATTCAATGGTGATTTGATGGAAACACTGCAGTACATAAAGTGTCTATTCTCTTACAAACTAACTTGAGTGGGGGCGGGAAGGGGAATAAGACATATTCATTAAAGGCAGCTTATTTATTGTCTTATAAGTATGTTCTAGATACTAAACAAAGATATATAATACAATATGATCTATTTTTTCACAAAGAGTTTTGAAATAATAGATGTAGGAAAGAAATACTACTAAAACCCCAAATTCAGCTGTTGTTCTTCAGTTGCTCAGTCTTGTCTGACTCTTTGCGACCCCATGGACCGCAGCACGCCAGGCTTCCCTGACCATCACCAACTCCCGGAGTTTACTCAAACTCATGTCCATTGAGTTGGTGATGCCATCCAGCCATCTCGTCCTCTGCATCCATTTCTCCTCCTGCCTTCAGTCTTTCCCAGCATCAGGGTCTTTTCAACTGAGTAAATGTTAAAGAGCTTATTGGCTTTATTTAACTATTGATTCATCAGTTGGGCTGCGTCTCATCTGGCAGTTAGAAAGGAACCCCAGGAGCTGTACAAAGGGGACAGTAAAAGAGTGGGTTGCCTCATCTTTCTTTGGGGAATGGATAGGTCTTCAGGTAGGTTACTTCACTAATGCTGGCCAGGAAATTTTAGAAAACCACTTACAATTACATTTCTGGGGAAGGTTGAAACTATAATTAGTTTGGGGATTGAGTCTGAGTTTGATGATACAGGATTAGTCAAAGTGATTCTGTTGTGGGTCTGTTGACTCCTGTTTTTTTTTTTTTTTAAAAAATCAATACCATCGGCTGATAAACTCACAACAAAAGTTAGGTGAACATCACCAACCTTTGGCAAAAGAACACATATAACCTCACCTTGAAATAGGCATATTGAAGTAGTTGAGGTTGTATGTATTCTTTCTTCAGAAGGTTTGTGTAGCTCCTTCAGTCATTAGTTCAATAACTAATTATGAAGCTCTAATTATGTGCCAAGCACATCTGTTGGTACCTGGTACAGTAACTTGCAAAATAAAACAGAAGAAACCAATAATAAGAAGTCAACTTGTTCCAATAACCTTGGAATATATAGAAGAATAGATAATGTGGTCATTAATCAAATAAGCTTGCAAATAAATGTTATCACTTCTGTGATAGATGGAGAAGTGTATTATGCTATGGGAATAAATAATAGGTGGGCTGTGTGTGTGGTCATTAGCTTCAGTTGTGTCTTTTAAATAAGACAAACAACATTAAGACCAGATGCTGCATTTTTAACACCTAGCTGAAATGTAGCTGTCTACAAAGTTGTATCTTGCTTTTCTCAACTCAATATTAAATCATTAGGAAGGTTACCAGATTTAGCACATAAAAGTACAGGATGCTCTCTTAAATTCCAAAGGAAAAGCAAATATATATGTGTATATATGTATTGTAGTTGTTGTTGTTTGAGCCACTAAGTTGTGTCCCATTCTTTGTAATTGATGGACTGTAGCCTGCCAGGCTTCTCTGTCCTTGGGATTTCTCAGGCAAGAACACTGGGGCAGGTTGCCATCTCTTCCATATATATATGTATATATATAATATATATATATGTATATTTATACTTGTATAAAGATATACCAAGTATCTCATGGCACATACTTTTATTTAAAAAAGTTGCTTATCTGGAATTCAAATTTATCTTGTTACACTATTTTATCTGGCAGTGTTAATTAAAACATTTTCATTGTAATCTTTGTAAACATTTGGAAATAGCATTGTGCTGAACAATTTAATTTAGGAGCAACATTCTGTTTTTATAGTATATATCCTTGGATAGCTGTCCAGAAGTGAACTTCTTAGGTTGGATTAAATATATATCTATCTCCAAGTTTATTTTGTAGAATTATTAGAGAACCCAGTTTCCTTAGGGACTTCCCGGTAGGTCAGATGGTAAAGAATCTGCCAGGAGTGCAGGAGACCCGAGTTCAATCCTGGGTCAGGAAGATCTCTGGAGGAGAGAATGGCAACCCACCCCAGTATTCTTACATCAGAATCCCATGAACAGAGGACCCTGGCAGGCTACAGTCCTTGGGATTGCAAAGAGTCGGGTACGACTTAATGACTAACACTACTACTACTACCAGTTACCTTTCCTTTTTTTGTTTGATTTTTTATTTAGCTAGTTCAAGAGTTGAACTTGTAGCTGCACTGCTTATTTTACATTTTTTCCCTTTAAAGTATCATAATTAAGATTATCCTTGGAGAATTTATCCCCATTGGATGGTAATCCAGTTCTTTATAAAAATATAATTGAAATCATAGATATTTCAATGATAGGATTTCAGGGCATGTTGGATATTTATTTTTGTAGCTTCCCTGTATTCTACTCCTATACTCAGTTTATCAGCAAACTGTCTGTGATATATCATTTCAGCCTCCCTTTCCTTCTTTTTCTTCTCTTTTAGAGCCTATATATTCTGTCCTTGTATTTTTAAAATATTATTTATTTATTTATTTGGCTGCACTGGGTCTTAGTTGGAGTATGCGGAATCCAACCCTAACTTTTAATTGCAGCATGTGGGATGTAGTTCCTTAACCAGGGATCAAACCTGAGCCCCCTATACTGGAAGCATGGAGTCTGGGCCACTGGACCATCAGGGAAGTCCCCTGGCCTTTGTATTTTACCTTCTGCATTTACTGACTCCCTGCTCGATAAATGCCCATTCAGTTGGTGTCTTTGAGGCTTTCACATTTACTAGCTGGGTGCCTCAGCTCACCAAAGCTCAAGTTACATACCAACTCTGAGCTTTGGTTTCTTTGTCTTTAATAATTAAATGAAAAGGCTTATGTTATATAGAATGAGAACTATTTGGGGAAAGCACTTAACATGTTAGACACACAGTAAGTGCTGCTGTTCTTGACAACTGACTGCTACTCACAAGGATGAACTCACTAGGGCAGAGGTCTGTAAGACACATCACTTACCTCGCCTGGGCATGCACACCTTGATCATCATCTAGGGTCCATCCACATGGATTCAGGTTATCCCTAATTATGCTTCTTATCAGCCACTGGAAAGATGACCTGATAATGATTAGACTTTGGAATGTCAATGATTCCATCCTGCATACACGCTGGTACGGTGAAGAAACCACCTGCTTATATGCAGGACATATGGATCATGGGGTGTAAGTGAACACATTGCGTGGTGGGGAACGAAATAGACTGTTATGATGCAGTTAGGGCCTTTAGGTTTGGCTTCCCCTCTTCAAAAGTTTTCCTGGTATTGTGGTCCTGTGACAGCTGTACTGTAGTGAATATGTAGCTGTACGTATTTTCCCCATTTCACTAGATTTCTCAAGAACACTGCATTTTCTTAAATGCCTGCCATTACTTACATACTATCTAGGAGTCCTTCTCTGGTTTTGGTGTAGTGCCCGCCCTGTTGTCCTCACACTCTCCATGCCCATTGTGGCCTGTCCCAAGACCGTGGTGCTTAGGGACTTCCCAGGTGGGCCAGTGGCTATGACTGCACTCCTAGTGCAGGGGGCCTGGGTTTAACCGCTGGTCATGGAACTATACCACATGCCACTACCAAACAGATTCTGCATGCCACAACTAAGATCCTGAATGCCACAACTAAGACCTGGCACAGCCAAACTGAATTAATAAATAAATACTTTTTTAAAAAAGGGATGGGGTCCAAAAATCTTGTTCATCATGTGTCTGTTTCCATTACTTCCCTGCCTATAGGTTCATCAACACCATCTTCCTAGGTTCCATATATATGTGTTAATATACAATATTCATTTTTCTCTTTCTGATTTACTTCACTCTGTACAATAGTCTCTAGGTTCATCTGCTTCACTGGAACTGATGCAAATGTATTCTTTTTTATGGCTGAGTAATATTCCATTGCATACATGTACCACAGTTTTGAGAAGGAACAAATTGGGTGAGTAGCATTGAAACATATACATTGTTGTTGTTTAGTTTCTAAGTCATGTCTGACTCTTTGCAACCCCATGGACTGCAGCACACCAGGCTCCCCTATCTATTGGGTTTTCCAGGCAAGAATACTGGAATGTGTTGCCATTTCTGTCTCAAAACATATATATCAACATATATAAAATAGAGAGGGGGTGGGGATTTACTGTTACAATGCAGGGAGCTCAAATCTGTGCCAACGTAGAGGAGTGGGATGGGGTGGGAGGTGAGAGGGAGGTTCAAGAGGGAGGGGACATGTGTTTACCTATGACTGATTCATGTTGATATGTGGCAGAAGCCCACACAGGGTTGTAAAGCAATTATCTTCCAATTAAAAATAAGTTAATACATTAAAAAAAGACCAGGGTGCTTAGAAGAGTTTTATAAGCCTCTGGCCTTTGGTCTGAAAGAATAACTTCCCGATTATACCTGAGTAGAAGACCACTCCCTCACTGGAGAGCAGTGAGATTCTTCTCTGCTTACGGCAGCAGTGGGGGATGTCAGTGTCCAGTCACTTGAAAGCATTGTCAGATAGGCCTCATTTTCACTGATCCACTCACACTTCTATCCATTAATTATTAATCAATATATATTTAACTCCTCCCGGAGTTTAGTGCCAAAGAGTATTCATGAACCTTTCGATCAGAAAATGAGCTCTGTCACGTTACATGTCCCCTGCAGCCCCAGAAGTGGGCGAAGGATTGCAGTGTGGAGCATCTCTTTGTCGGGATGCTAAGTCGCTTCAGTTGTGTCCAACTCTTTGTGACCTCATGGACTGTAGTCCACCAGGCTCCTCTGTCCATGCGATTTTCCAGGCAAGAACACTGGTGTAGGTTGACATTTAACCTTTTTTTTTTTCTGTTCATATTGAAACTCTTAAAATATTTACTTCTTAAGATTACTTTTGATTAGTAGTCTAGATATAGATTCCAAATAAACCAGTGAAATAGATCAGCTATTGCTTGAAAATGTGTAACTCCCACTGATTATTCCGTTTCTTAGTGGATGAAAAATGCAATTCAACCGCAGGCAGTACTCTCTCTCTCTCTCTCTCTCTCTCTCAGTCTCTCTCTCTCTCTCTCTCTGTCTCTGGAGCTTTCTTCCTTCTATTCTTAGAATGATTTGCTCCTATCTGCCCAGATTTCTGGTTAATTGACTGCTATTCAAAGGCTTTATCACTGGGTGGCACCCTGCCACCTACTTTGGATTTTCTCTCTTCCTTTACTCTGGCTTCTGCAGTGTAACTGTGGTGGTCCTAAGTCGGGGCCTGGACCCAGACACTCATGTTTGAAATCCAGGCTTTGAAATTTATTAGGCTTTGTGACAGTTGAGAACCTAGAGAATGTCTCTTCATCAAAAGGAAAGGTAACTAGTTTTTCAGATTCTTGTGAAAATGTAAGAAAAAAAATATAAAGGCACTTATGTCTGGCAATTAAGAAACACCCAATTAATGTATCTCTTATTTTTTAGTTTATCTTTTCAGGATCTCACCATAGGGCCTGGGCATAAAAACATGCGAGTAAGTCACAGAAGTTAAGAAACAGACGAAAAACATATCACACACACACATACAAAGCTGTGGTGATGATAGAGGTTTGAACCAGCACCATGGGGACAATGAAGTGGAGTATTTATAGTAGACTTGGATGGTGGTCCAATAATAACTATTTCCCAGCAATTTATTGAGAGCTTTTAAGTGTTTGCATTTGCTCTTTACAGTAATTCCTAAAGTGTGTTTCACAACTGCTATATGAAGTAAATATTTTATGCCCATTTTCCAGATAAGGAAATTAAGCCCTATAGAAGTTAGGTAATTTTCAAAAAGTCATTCACCATGCAAGTAGAAGACCACAGACTTGCATCCAAAATGGTTTTCTTCCAAAAGTCTTTTGCTGTGTGCTTTCTGCTCTGCCTAAATATGAAAGTGAAAGTGTTAGTCGCTCAGTTGTGTCTAACTCTTTATGACCCCATGGACTATAGCCTACCAGGCTTCTCTAACCATGGAGTTCTCCAGCCAAGAATATTGGAGTGGATAGCCATCCCCTTTTCCACAGGATCTTCCCAACCCAGGAATCGAACCTGGGTCTCCTGCATTACTGGCAAATCCTTTACCATCTGAGTAATTAGGAAAGCCCATGCCTATATGTGTGTGTGTGTGTGTGTGTGTGTGTGTGTGTGTGTATATATATGTATACATATATATATATATATATATGTATGCATTTACCTCCACTGTTACTAGTTACAATTTTTATACCTACCTCTCAGTACTGTCCATGTATTCTAGAAGGGATTGGGTTGCCTGTGATATCTAGTCAGAAAATCATAAACATGACTGCAGATTGAGCCTCTTCTTAGATTCTGAGGTAACTACTGGGCTGACAGAGTTGCCCATCCTCCACTTAGCTTCTTAAAATTTCTGTAGCGTTCCCATTTCCTCTGTCAGGCATGTCAGTGTTTCCTCTGCTGCCTGTGCTGATAGAGCCCCTTGAATGCAGGTACCACATAGAGGCCACTCGGCGCCGCGTTCACGAGGGTGCTCAGCAGAGGCTGGAGGTCTAGGTGGGAGGGATGGGGTCCTGACGACCACTCCACTACCCCACAGGTCAAGAGGACAGCACATGAAGCCCGCTTTCCCCCTAAAATGTGTGGAGAAAGCTAGGTTTCCCAAGAACTTGTTACTGAGAGAAGTGAGTTTACATTTAAAAGAAAATTGTTTTCCATCATGGTCCATCATAGGACACTGAATACAGTTCTCTGTGCTAAGCAGTAGGACTGTGTTGTCCATCCATTCTATATGTAATTGTTTGTGTATGCTAACCCCGAACTCCCAATACACCCAAGTCCAACACCCTCCACCTTGGGAAGCACAAGTTGGTCCTCTGTGTCTGTGAGTCTGTTTCATAGATAAGTTCATTTCTCTCATATTTCAGATTCCACATGTACATGAGGTCATAGAGTATTTGTCTTTCTCTTTCTGACTTATTGCACTGTGATCTATAGGTCCATCCATGTTTTTACAAATAGCATTATTTAGTTCTTTTTAATGGCTGAATAGTATTTCATATGTATGCACCACATATTCATTATCCATTCATGCATCGATGGACATTTAGGTTGTTTATGTGTCCTGACTGTTGTGAATAGAGCTGCTATCAACTGAAGGGAGTGAGTTTAAATTTCAGTGAAAACACTAGATAACCAAATTGTTGTTATGTGTTACATAAGATATAGAACTGATGACATAGAATAAACCAGGGAATATAAGAGGTGGAAAAGAAGTTGCAAGGAAATTTGAACAACATACCCTTTGAGAATTATAAGCATTTTACCTATAAGCATTACCTTTCAACGAGCTTCCCTGGTTGCTCAGATGGTAGAGAATCGGCTGGCAATGTGGGAGACCCAGGATCAATCCCTGGGTTGGGAAAATCCCCTGGAGAAGGGAATGGCTTACTCACTCCAGTATTCTTGCCTGGATAATTGCATGGATAGAGAAGCTTAGCAAGCTACAGCCCACGGGGTTGTAAAGAGTTGAGCACAACTGAGCAATTAACACTTTCACATCACCTTTCAATATCTTCCCTAAGGTGGAATATTACCCAGATATTTTCTTTACTGTTTTTTAGGACAACTATGAAAACTGCAGTGGTATAGAATACAAAGGTAATGGCTCTGCGTGGCACCATTCTGAGTGTCCCAAAAGTCCTCCCTTTATGCCAGAGTGTATAAATACACGTACACACACAACTGTTCACAGGCACACCACACCTTCACACTTTCCAAACACAAACCCGAACACTTGCTTTTCCCCCCAGTGAGGGGATGGGCAGATGGAGGAGCAGAAAGGGACTCTGGAGCCAGCGGGTGAGAGTGAATTTTTTTAAAACTGAAATTTTTGGTTGAGATTCGTGTAGAGACTCAGCGTTTTTGACTTTGATGCATTTAGATTCAGAGATGAATGGAAAGACCTCACACGCGAAACTGCTGTTTGTCAAATATTCTTCTGTGTGAATGTGCTTCTCATCGTTTCCGGAGAGCTGGTTTTGATAGACAAACTGTGCATACTGAGGGCCTGAGGCTAACGAGGAAATGAGACTCAGGACAGACAGAGGAGCTGCCGGGGTGTCCAGACACTCAGCCAGCAGGGTGATTGGTCCTGGGGTCAGTGCTGCGTGAAGACCTGCGGACACCACTGTCAGCTGTCCACAGAGCGAACACAAGGTTATCTGGAGAACACTGCTGCTAAAGAGGCTTTTCTCCTACTCATATCAATGTGATGCTTGAAAAGTCACTTATTCAGTATAAAGCTGGAATTTATGGGCTACCAATAATTACATGAGACATTTCAGACCCCAAATCTAGGCAGCCATCAATTTGGAATCTCAAATTCTTCAATCTAATCCAGGGCTTAATGTTTTTTTATATTTAAAAATAGTAGGTTTATGTTAGTTGGTCTTTTAACTCTTTTATTTTGGTAAATGGAGCAGGATTTGAGTAGAGGGAGTTGATGAAGAAACAACAAAGTGTTTTGGGAAATTGAAAACAAAAGCCGATTATCAATGTAATAGACTGACCTGTTTGAGTGTTTAGTGTGGGCTAGGAGGGCTTCTCCGGTGACTCAGCTGGTAAAGAACCCACCTGCCAGTGAGTGGACGTAAGAGACATGGGTTCAATCCCTGGGTCAGGAGGATCCCCTGGAGAAGGAAATGGCAGCCCAGACCAGTATTCTTGCCTGGAAAATCCCATCGACAGAGATGCCTGGAGGGCTACAGTCCATGGGGCTGCAAAGAGTCGAACACGACCGAGAATGCATGCGTGCAATACTTTATCACTGTGTCTTAGGTGTGACTCTAGCGGGATGTGTATGATGATTTTAATCAAGGATCTCCTGATTAAGAAACACTGTCTTCTCTTCTTTCCTTTCTCTGGTTACATAGGCTATAGCCTGAGTTGCAGTCTGTCATTCTCTCTAATATTTTAGATGTTTTTCTTTTTTTTTTTTTCCCTAAGGAGCAGTAGAAAGGAAGATACTTCTTTGAAGATCCATTAGCTTTAAACTTACTTCCTCTTATCCATTTGATAAAGCCAGCATCTGTTAACCCAGAGAGCATTCCTGGAAGGGCTGTTTGTTCACTCGTACTTCTGTCTGTGGAAGTGACTTACGAGACAGGTGGGGACCAAGTTTGTTTGAAACTATTTCATGTAGGGCTGTAGTGACTGATTCAGCGTGAATCAGTGTAAGGTCATTTTTGAGTTCATGTTCAAGAAGTTTTAGTATAGCAGAAGGGAAAAAAAATGGATATACCAAACCTGAAATCTGTGAAATTATGTTGGTCTTGCAAGGTTGGGAATACTCTTATCCAATATTCTGTGTAAAATGTTTAGTGGAAAGTCAGTACAGAAAAACACAAGTGATTAGACACTAAATATAGTAAAATGTGGATAGTTTTTCTTTTTTAGATGTTTCAGATAAAACTCTGTCTTCATTCTTTGTAATTGTAACATTACTCTCTCCACACCACAATTGTCTGGGTAACTCATATTTCTCATCTAACTTTGTTTACATTATATGAGATGGCAATTCAAGATAAAAATTTAGAGAAAGGATGTCTTGCTTCAAATGACATCAAGCTGATGGTTCCTAAATTATCTGATTGATTGAGTCATTTATTTAGCAAGTACATATTTATTGAGGACTTATTCCATGCCAGGTTCTGTTCTAGGATTTGATGATATTAAACACAAAACAGACAAGAATTTCCTACTCAGTGGATCTGCTACTTTAGCAGGAGAGACAGACAATAAACAAAATAAGTATATAGCTCCCAAATTCCCTTTAAAATACCATGAAACCAGAGAAAAACAAGGAAGCCTCATAACATAGAACATGAAGACTGCAAGGGAACCAGTTTCAGAAGAAATTTCATGAATTTTAAGTTTGATAGAAAGCGAAAAAGGCTTGTTAACTAATGCTTTACCTCATGAAATAGCAAGCTTGACTTCTTATAGGCAGAAGAGAGATTCCTGCCTCTGAAAAGATGTTCAACATTGCTAATCATTAGGGAAATGCAAATTAAAAACCATCGTGAGATATTATCTCACACCTGTCAGAATGACTATCATTAAAAAGAGCACAGTTAACAAATGGTGAGGATGTGGAAATATGTGCTATCAGTGGAAATGTGCATTGGTTCAGTCCCTGTGGAAAACAGCATGGAGATCTCTCAGAAAGCTAAAAGTAGAACTATATGACCTAGCAATTCCACTCCTGAGTATATATCTGGAAAAAACAGAAACACTAATTCAAAAAGTACATGCATCCAGATGTTCATAGAAGCATTATTTACAGGTGTCAAGGTATAGAAGCAACCTAAGTGTCCATCAACAGGTAAATGGATAAAGAAGATGCAATATATATTATTATTATGCACACACAATGGACTATCATTCAGCCATAAAAAAAAGGATGAAATGCTGCCCTTTGCAAAATCATCCATGGATTTGGAGGGTATTAAGCTAAGTGAAGTTAATCAGAGAAAGACAAACACTGTATGATATCATTTATATGTGGAATCTAAAAAATATAGCAAACTAATGAATATAACAAAAAAAGAGAGGCAGATTATAGAGAACAAACTAATGGTTACCAGAGGGAAACAGAAGGAGGAAGGGGCAAGATAGGTGTAGGGTAAGAGGTACAAACTATTAGGTATTAGGTGTACAGTTGTTTCAAAGATATATTGTATGGCACAAGGCCAACATTGTGTAATACCTGCAAATGGAGTCTAACCTTTACAATTGTGAATTACTATATTGTACATTTGTAACTTACATAATATTGTGCAGCAACTACCCTTCATTTATAAAAGGCATTTCCTGCCTCTTCCATACAGTTCATCCCTTGGCCTAAAGACTCTCTGATCTACCAATCAATGGTTGGTACAGGTGTCTTCTCATGACCTAGAAAATGTGTCCACAAAATTCAGCTTCCATCCAGTGAGTGTCACTACTCTAGAGTAATTTGTCATGCAGAATGATGATATTGAATGCACTTTATTAGTAACTTGGAAAACTGTAGAGTGAAAAAAATGAACATAAAACTATATGTTAATATAATGTTAATTGCATTTGTGATGCAGGCAAAACCACAAATATATAAATATTCCTGTCTTTGTTCCTCCTCATCTTCAAATGAAAAATAATCCTTTGTTCCCCTGTTATTATTGGCCATGATTGTGTGTGTTGATTTGGAAAATATTTGATGATGAAAAGAGAATACTAAAGTATAATATTATAGGTTAATAAGTTATAGGCAAGAGAGTGGCTTAAATGGTATTTCTGTCTCATCTCACAGTTTGGCAGTAAGTGCTCCAGGCCAGTAGATGCCTTGCCATACTCAGGCGTAAGACTTCTGTCTCAGAATCTCAGGTGGCTGATACTTTTCACCACACCCAGGCAGAAGAAAGGAAAAGGGGCCAGAAGGGTAGACACAAATTCGGTTTCAGAGGTAAGGTCATGAAGTAGCATCATCAGTTTTTCTTACACCCGAATGGTTAGAACTTTGTTACCTGTCCACACAAAGCTGCAAGGGATTCTGAGTGTAAACTCTGTGTGATTATGAACCCAGCTGAAACTTGGGAGGCTCTTTACTAAAGAAGGGATGGATACCTATCAGGGGACAACTAGCAGTCTATATCTTCATCAGTCTTTGTGGCCAGTTAATATCCACCTGTATCTTGCTTGCCATACACAGAACCCACAGAGAGTCACCTCCGTGGATGACAAAGCCACATCTGGTTAACACTTTTATTTATTTATATCCTTGATACATCTCTTTTAGTTTTTATTTTTTAAGTTCATTTCTTAAGTAAGTTTTGTTGGAGTTAGTTGCTTTACAATGTTGTATTCGTTTATACTACAGGGCAAGGTGAATCAGTTTTATATATATATATATATATATATATATATATATAAATATATATATATATGTATTTATGCATATCCCCTCATTTTCGGATTTCCTTTCCATTTAGGTCAGCATAGAGCACTGGCTGTAGTTCTCTGAGTTATAGAGTAGATTTCCATTATTTATCTATTTTGTATATAGTGGCAACAGTATATATATGGCAATCCCAATTTCCCAATTCATCTCATTCCCTCTTTACCCCCTTGGTGTCCATACATTTATTTTCTACATCGAGGTCTCTAGCTTTTTTATTTTTTAACTTTGCTGCAGCTCTTTTTAAATTAAAAAAAAATGAAGCATTTTATGTTGGAGGATAGTTGATCTACAAAGCTACATTAGTTTCAGGTCGACACAAAAGTGGTTCCGTTATCCATATTAGAGTGCTAGATCTCATCATTAGAGTGATGGCGATTGATTGTCTTCAATGTTAGTGTGTGACTCCTGGTGTTTTGATGACTTATAAACTAGTGGATAAATGAGCTGCTCCCTTCCTATACACATTGAACTATAACGGAGAAAGGAGAATGTAACTTTAGTTAAAAATAACATTCAGAAAAGAGATAAAGGGAAAGGCAGAGCAGTCCCTTGCTCACAGCAATGATCAGAACCTGGGCAAGTATTGGCACGGCGCGGTGTGCTTGCCTGGTTCTTGTTCTGCTCTCTGGAGGAGCCCCTTTGTCCATTTCCCTCTATGACCACATGAAGTGTGAGCTGGAAGATGTGTCCTCCTTGAGGGCTGCATAGCTTGTCCTGTTTGGAGGCAGCGGAGCTGTAGGAGTCAGACCATTACAGGCATTTCAAGCCAGGCTGTTCTTTCCCTGGCAATAAAAAAGCCCTCCATTACTGAACAATGCGTTTCAGTTGCTTTCTCATCAGTTCCATTTGAAAATAGTCATCAGTGCACATTATATCTAGATAATTATTTTGTGTGCATGTTAATATTTTAAAATTTTTATAGCATGCAGTCGATTCACAAAGTGTTTGTTTCTGCTGCATGCAAAGTGAATCCATTATACATATACACATATACACTCTTTTTAAGATTCTTTTCCAGTATAGATTATTACAGAATAATAATATTGAGAGAAGTTCCAGGTGTTATACAGTAGGTACTTATTATCTTTTCTTTTTCCTATGGTGGACTGTATGTATCAATCCCTATCTCCCAATTTATCCCTCCCACATATCAATTCTTTTACACTGTAATTGTCATTAGTTGAGTTGTCCAGTAGTCTCATTGTCTCCTAGTGGAACTGTTAGACTTGTGATATGTTATTGAATTGTATTTTTATTATGTTTGGAAAAGTGATTTGAGTAATGTGTTATCCTTGACAAACAAGATCCTTGTTCTTATTTCCCAGCTTTATTGAAATATAATTCACACGTGATATTGTGTAAAGTGAAGGTGTACACACATTGATTTGAAATGATTATATTATATTGTGAAATGATTATCACAGTCATGTTGGTTAGAGGTTAACACCTCTATCACCTCTTTAATTACCATTTCTTTTCCATGGTGAAAACATGTAAGGTTTACTCTCCTAGCAACTTTCTAGTGTAAAATACAGTGTTGTGAAGTATAATCACCATGCTGTCCACCACATCCCCAGACCTTGTTCACCTTATAATCAGAAGTTGGTGCCCTTTGCCAGCATCTCCCTGTTCCCCCTCGATAGAGTTCTGAAACCTGAAGTTTCTCATTTACTGGTCTCTGTGCTCAGTTCCTCCATTTCTCCAACATCTTAGTACGGTACCCCTTGGTCCATGTGGGAAACTAGGCTTGGTCTGGTGTGATTGGCTTTTGTTGGCTTCCTCACATTATCACAACTGACTGCCAACACATAATAACTTGTGTTTCCTCTACCAAGCCAGTGCCATAGATTTTAGGGTTTTGTGAAAGCAATAGACCACTTCTAGTACGAATTTCTATAGTAGGTAGAATAGAATGTAGTTTTTTTATAATATAGTGACCTTAAATATAACAACTTAAGGTAGATTTCTTTTTTTCCTGTCTCAAATAAATAGTCCAGAAGGAGGTAATCCAGAGTTCTTAGAGCAGTTTTTCCATCTTCCTCATTATTTTTGTGGATCAGTGTGTTTGAACCAGTTCTCAGTGACTCTAAGACAGGAGTAGGGCATGGAGGGAAGGGCTAGAGGAAGAGGATGCACTATTATTTTTTTAGGAATATAACTTAGAAGAGGCGCTTCTGAGCTTTCCTTAGGGTAAGATCAGGGTGTCTCTGTGCTGTGCTATTGAAAAGCAATCATACAGACACCCTTCTTGATCTTAAAAATAATGCTCACCTCAGCAAATACTAGCTGAGGGACAACTGTGTGGAAGGAGCCTGTGCTAGGTATTGAAAACAAGAGAGAATAAAATGCTACCCTGCAGGGTAGAAGCACTTCTGCTCCCATCACAGTAGTCACATGACCCCACACAACTGTAGTTCAGTTCAGTTCAGTTCAGTCACTCAGTCATGTCCTACTCTTTGCAACCCCATAGACTGCAGTACACCAGGCTTCTCTGTCCATCGCCAACTCCCAGAGTTTACTCAAACTCATGTCCATTGAGTCGGTGATGCCATATAGCCATCTCATTCTCTGTCATCCCCTTTTCTTCCTGCCTTCAATCTTTCCCAGCATCAAGTCAGTTCTTCACATCAGGTGACCAAAGCATTGGAGTTTCAGCTTTAGCATCAATCCTTCCAATGAATATTTCAGGACTGATTTCTTTTAGGATGAACTGGTTGGATCCCCCTGCAGTCCAAGGGACTCTCCAGAGTCTTCTCCAACACCACAGTTCAAAAGCATCAATTCTTTGGAGCTCAGCTTTCTTTATAGTTCAACTCTCACGTCCATACACAACTACTGGAAAAACCATAGGTTTGATTAGATGGACCTTTGTTGGCAAAGTAATATCTCTTCTTTTCAATGTGCTGTCTAGGTTAGTCATAACTTTTCTTCTAAGGAGCAAGTGTCTTTTAATTTCATGGCCACAGTCACTATCTGCAGGGATTTTGGAGCCCCAGAAAAATAAAGTCTGCCACTGTTTCCATTGTTCTCCCGTCTATTTGCCATGAAATGACGGGACCAGATGCCATAATCTTAGTTTTCTGAATGTTGAGTTTTAAGTCAACTTTTTCACTTTCCTCTTCCACTTTCATCAAGAGGCTCTTTAGTTCTTCTTCATTTTCAGCCATAAGAGTGGTGTCATCTGCATATCTAAGGTTATTGATATTTCTCCTGGCCATCTTGATTCCAGTTTGTGCTTCATTTCTCATGATGTACTCTGCATATAAGTAAAATAAGCAAGGTGACAGTATACAGCCTTGATGTACTCCTTTCCCAATTTGAAACCAGTCTCTTGTCCCGTGTTCAGTTCTAACTGTTGTTTCCTGAGCTGCATACAGAATTCTCAAGAAGTAGATCAGGTGGTCTGGTATTCCCATCTCTTGAAGAATTTTCCAGAGTTTGTTGTGATCCACACAGTCAAAGGCTTTGGCATAGTCAATAAAGCAGAAGTAGATGTCTTTCTGGAACTCTCTTGCTTTTTCAGTGGTCCAACAAATGTTGGCAATTTGATCTCTGGTTCCTTATTTTTTTCTAAATCCAGCTTGAACATCTGGAAGTTCATGGTTCACGTACTGTTGAAGCATAGCTACCTAATTATTAGGAGCATGTCAAATGAAATTTTTAGGCAGATGGTCATCTGACCAGCTAAAATATGGGAATTCTGTTACTTAAGAATGTGGAGGTGAAGTTGGTGGAAATCTGGATGATAGTAAGTCATCATAAAGAACAATATTGATTTACTGTGAATAGAAATCATATAAAATATTAATAATTTTTCCCTCTGGTGGGGGGACCCTGTGTAATTCTCATTTTATATGATTTATTTGGACTTTATCCATTTGTGTATTTTGTAATGTTTCCGTTTTTTAGATGTTTTACAGTGATCCTCTATCACTTGCATAATCCATGATGATTTTAAGAATTCAATAAGTTAAATCCCACAACTCTGCATTTTGAGAGATGCTATAATAAAAGGTGTCTGAAGATTTAGTGCTTAAGATAAGTCTTCAGAGATTTCTGGAAGAGATATTCTGGCAAAGAGAAAGGCAGAAATCAAGATCTGAGCAAAGAAGGATTTTGTTTGCCAGTGCTGAAGTTACTTTCTGAGTCTTGAGAAATGAGACAGATTAAAGAAGAGTTGAACTAAAGGAGGGAGAGAGAGATTGAATATCGCATAAGCTTAGTGATCTGGAGAAAGGGTATTGCTTGCTTCCCATGTTAATACTTTCAATAATACTATTACTATATCTTGTTAAATAAATATATACTGTTAAAATAGTAAGACATAGGTTATTGGTTGGCCAAAAAGTTCGTTCAGATTTTCCTGCGTTGTCTTATATCCAGAAGTCATGCTAAAAGATGATTCCAGTTCAGCCATGCTCCATGAAAATCAGGAAATTTGTGTAAAATAATCATAATATAGGTCCCAGGCTTCCCTCTGGCTCAGATGGTAAAGTATCTGCCTGAAGTTCAGGAGATACAAGTTCAATCTCTGGGTCGGGAAAATCCCCTGGAGAAGGGAATGGCAACCCACTCCAGTATTCTTGCTTGGAGAATCCCATGGACAGAGGAGCCCTGGGTGCTGAGTCCAGGGGGTTGCAAAGAGTCAGACATGACTGAGCAACTAACACTTTTCTTGATTTGAAATTGTCAAAAAAAAACGTTAATTACAGTGACAAGAAGGAAAACTCAGTAGGTTCACAGGGAAATATATTCTGGGTTTAAATGATTGAAAACTTTGTATTTATATGTAGACTGCTGCTGCTAAGTCACTTCAGTCATGTCCAATTCTGTGCGACCCCATAGATGACAGCCCACCAGGCTCCCCATCCCTGGGATTCTCCAGGCAAGAACACTGGAGTGGGTTGCCATTTCCTTCTCCAGTGCATGAAAGTGAAAAGTGAAAGTGAAGTTGCTCAGTCATGTCTGACTCTTAGAGACCCCATGGACTGCAGCCCACCAGGCTCCTCTGTCCATGGCATTCTCCAGGCAAGAGTACTGGAGTGGGGTGCCACTGCCTTCTCTGATATATAGACTCTAGAGTGTTATTAAAACAGGCATTCATATGACGCCAGATTCTACAAAATGGTACCCAGGCATGTGTGGTTTATCTCTTCCTGTAGACATTTTTTAGCAGTATTAACTCCCGAATGAAAAACAAATAGTGGTTTAAAAAGAAATATTTTTTGTCCCTGATGTTTAAAGGCTAAATATTCTTCTTTGGTAGCTGGCAGTGGGAATTTATTCTTACTATGTTAAACAATTTGAGTAAAAATCAATGTTGAATGGCTTCTGGGAGTTAGGGCATCAAATGTAGGGGAGACCTGAGTGGTCATGCTACATGTACAGCGTGCTAGGGCAGCCCTGCATGTCTTTGGAACGGGGATGCATGGACCCAACTTCTATTATGGGGCCTTTAATGTGTCTGAGATTCTGTTTTGTTTTCTCAGTCTTTTTTCTCTCTCTTTCAAGATTCACATATCGAAGAAAAAGAACATGCTTATCCTGGCTTGGACCAGGCATCTACTCCTGATAAATCAGCTATGCTGTGATCCGAGGGGAGGGACCACTGGCAGCAACAGGCCTTGTGTATCAGAGCCTTCCAAGAGAAGGGGGTTCACTGGAAGAGAAACAGTGGTGTGTTAGTTCCACCATATAATTGGAGAGGAGGCTAATCCCATTCATTCTATGAATTATTTCCTGTTAATACTATTTGAAAAATAACTAGGAACAGTTGCTAAATGCTCTAAAAGAAAGCAGATACATTGCTAGCAAATCATTACCAGAACTTTTCTTCTCTGATATTTTTCTTATGCTCTTTGCTCAAGTTTCTGACTTGAGCCTCATCCAGTTAATTTAGTTTTTTACACTGTTCTGATGGCTGGAAAAAGGGGACAGGAAAGAAAGAGATAGAAGAATATTTGTAAATTTAGGTATTTTCATATTTAATCAAGAAAGGATTCTTTTTAATGAATAGACAAACCCACCAAAATTAGAAGTTTTATTACAATGTAATTCCTTGCATATGCCTTGAGTAAGAAAGAATAAGTTTTTATCTGGTATCTGTATAAGCCAGTTATAGCATTTTAGAATGTCACTTATGAAATAGAAAATTTCCATTTATATAAAATCTTTATATCCTGCTGAAGAAACTTGAAAATGTCAATTTCATGCAGTACATCTGGAGAAAATCTGTCTAGGGCATAACACCTTCACTGTTACACAGTGATTATAATTTATCTGTGTAAACAGTGACTAAAACTTTGTGGAGATGCACTGTCTGTTGGGACAGTAGGTGCTACTACTGTATATAATAGTAGACAGTAGGTACAGTGTAGGGTTATAGAATTTCTGGATCATAGGTCCATTTAGATCGATGAATTCCAATGGTAATGCTGATTGAAGGGTCCATGGAATTACATTTTTAGTAACAAGATTTTTTAGAAGACATTAACATGATGTGGTATGTTCAAACATCATTTTCATGAACTGTTCCTTCTTCTACAACATACTTTGGTCACAGGACAGTGGAATGCATTAAGCATAGTAACCTCAATAAATATTTGCTGAAGTGTAAACAGAAGACAACAGAAAAGCAAAAATTTAGAAGGGATGGTTTCTAGGTAATAGTCTATCTCCCAAGTGGGAAGGCAATGGCAATCCACTCCAGTTCTCTTGCTTGGAAAAGCCCATGGATGGAGGAGCCTGGTGGGCTGCAGTCCATGGGGTCACGAAGAGTCAGACCCGACTGAGCGACTTCACTTTTCACTTTCATGCACTGGAGAAGGAAATGGCAACCCACTCCAGTGTTCTTGCTTGGAGAATCCCAGGGACGGGGGAGCCTGGTGGGCTGCTGTCTATGGGGTCGCACAGAGTCGGACACGACCGAAGCGACTTAGCAGCAGCAGCAGCAAGTGAAATTTTAGTGCTACAGCGATGTCAGAAAGAAGGTTGAAGTGTGTCCAGTAAGAATAGATTATTTCATCATTTTGAACAATATATAAATGTATATGATCATACAAAAAAAAAAAAAAGACATTATGGGTTAGGTGGTTGGATCAGGCCATCAGGCAGCAGGTAACTTTACTTCATTTGCAAAGTAAAGTTTGTTGTTTTTGTTTTGAATGCAATAATTAAGACATGGGTAGAAGCATAATTTTGGGCTTCGTGAGTGGCTCAGTGGTAAAGAATCCACCTGTCAAGCAGGAGACCTGAGTTTGATCCCTGGGTCTCGAAGATCTCCTGGAGATGGGAATGGCAACCCATTCCAGTATTCTTGCCTGGGAAATCTCAGGGACAGAGGAACCTGGCAGGCTACAGAGGTCACAAAGAGTCAGACACCACTGAGAGCTAAACAAAAGTAGAGTAATATAATTTTAGTTATGACAACTGTCCTCTTGCCTGGATTGATTTGGGGATGTTTCCAAACATGATAGTTATCTTGCTAAATAAGAAACAGGAGTGTTACATTCATATTTTTTTAAATATACACATATATAGGGATGTACATATGTCAAACATTTCTTTGGATTGACAAGAAAGTAAATATCAGAAAATATTGCTAAGTTACTTTATAAGCATTTTAAAAAGTCTGGCAAGCTCTAGTGTTAAATTTATAAATTTATTAATAGGTATGTCAATTTTAATTTTGAATATACATATGTATATATTTTTTCTTACCTAAATAGAAAACTGAATGCTCTCTACTCCGTGTTCTGCTCTTTGGGAGAATTATGAATGCTATAAAAGAAGAGATAGTATCTTTATTAAAACATATCTGAAAATAAAGTTTCAGGATAATAAAATTGTTATTGTTATTTAAGCTAAATAACTCTCAGGAAAAGAGACTTATTTAGCTTTTAGGAAAAGCAAATAGAGATTTGTAGAGATTAAGTGGCTTTCCCATCACTCCAGAATATCAAACAGTAGAGCAAGCCTTTGACAGTAGGGTTCTCTGGCTCTGAAACCTATCATCTGACCCTCCATTGAATTGATTCTGAAGGGTAAGGGAAGTTCAGCCATAACATAAGGCTATTATGTTCAGCCCCTATCACCATTTCTGCTTCTTAATCAGTAGTCATAAAATAAAGAATGATAGAATAAACAGCCTAAGTGCTAATTTTGGTTTAAATAATCTGACTGAAACAAACTGACACAATATCCAAAGCAAAGTTGAGAAATAACCCTGCTTTGAAGTTCAGTTGATTGATGCAGGTAAAACTGGGGTAGCAGGGAGAGGAGAGAGAGAAATATGCTTGCTTCTGAGTAAGGTAAAAATAGTGAGAATGGACCATCTGTCATCCTCTTCCCCTTGAGATTCTCTGTTTTCAGGATTGCTCTATTCCAAGTTTCTAGAATTATCACAGATGTGAAGAATAGAAGACTTAATACGTTTCTGTTCTACATTTAGAAACATAGGGTCCAGTTACTCTTATTTGATGTTCAAAGATTCAGGTACCTAGTGATAGATGCCACTCATATACCCATGTATTTATTTATGTTTATGTATTTATTTCTATTGATTATATGATCTGTGCCTGGTGCTTTCATAAGCCTTGGTGATGCAGAGAGACAGTGGAGAGTTACTCCAAGTTATTCACAGGGGTTTCCCTGGTGGCTCAGAGGTAAAGAATCTACATGCAATGCAGGAGACGCGGGTTCCATCCCTAGGTCAGGAAAATTCCCTGGAGGAGGAAACAGGAATCCACTCCAATATTCTTACTGGGCAAATCCCATGGACAGATAAGTTTGTGGGGCTACAGTCCATGAGGTCATAAAGAGTGAGACGTGACTGAACGACTGGGCACACACACACCCAAGGCCATTCACAGAGTAGAGTTGATTGGATGGTCACACCAATGTCAGTTGTATAGTCTCATTCAGAAATGGCTTGTTTTCTCAATAGCTGATAAACTACAGTCATCAACTACTGCTTTACATGTGAATGCTAGAGATTTTGGTTAGGCAGAAAGGTAGGTTGGGGATTATGCTGTGAAATTTTTATGGTGATGAGTTTATATTTTACCTGTTTGAGAACAAGAGTCAATGAACACTTTAGAGAAAGGAGGGATTTGTTTAAAACAGACTTTTAAGTAACATTGGCTCTAACAGAAATTAGGAGGCTGGGGTAGAACCAGGTAGGAGAAGTACAAGAGCAGAATCTCTTAAAATAACCCAGATGCAGGCAGTAAGAACCTTCTAAAGGAGAATCAGTAGAACTTGGTTAGTAATAAAATTGTAGGATAAAGAGAAAAATGAGTCAAGGGTGTCTAGTTATTCTATTGTCTGATTATGTAGAAAATGATAAACTTAGAAAAGAAATTTAAGAACAACAGTCAATGTTCTTTCAAAAGGCTCAAGTTTGATTATTAAATTTTTGTGACACTGAAGAATATACCATTCATCCATCTCTAGATGTATGCATGTATATATACATTATGAATAGGAAAAAAGATATCACTTTGTAAAACAAAGTTCTTGGTGGCTTTCCAGAGGAATGTATGGAGAAGAATTATGAGGCTGGATCCAGGATTCATAGGGAAGATCACATGACTAGCGATGTCTACCATGTTGAAAAGGTAGGGGATGACAGCATTCTTGTCATTTTCTTTCTATCCTTGTGAAGATGAAGCTTCAATCATGAGAGTAAATAATATATAATACAGCCATCCCCATGTGCCCTGTTTCTTTCACATTGTTCCTTCCCCCAAGTTCTTATACTGAGTACTTTCTTGTCCATGTTGCTCATCCATATATGCTTCAGATCTTTTCCAAATTCCCTTTCTTGAATTTCTATTTAAGCCCTCTAGTATCACAGTTCCTTACATATTGGGTTGGCCAGGAAGTTCATTTGGGTTTTTCCATGCCATCTTGTAAACGACTGAAATGAACTTTTTGCCCCATTCAGTGAACTTTTCCCATCCCTTTCCTGAGGGCTCCAGTCCTTTCCTTAAAGTCCTTTCCCATAGGAAATGCCTAACCACCAGCCCTGGTCCCTCAAAATTACCTCCTGTCTGCTTGCTTCCATTTTGAACATCTTGAACATATGTTTTATGTGCCCGTTGCAACACCTTGCTATTTTATCAGTTCTACCCCATTTTCAATGATTTGAATAATCGGTATTGGCTGTGTTTTGAGGCATCATGTACACATTCATTATTGGCATTTGCAGCCAGGGCATCTCATTCCTTGCCTTGCCCAGTCACAATGCTGGTGTCAAATGTTCCCTACCCATAATTTCTCTTAGAGTAATTTGGCTCTGTCCTGTGAAATCTGAGATCCAGTAATAACTTTATGTGGAAAACAAGTATTACCAGCTGTTGAACAACTCCTGCCCTAATGTTTAACCAAATAAGATGTTTTATTAGGAGCTATATCTTTATAGCTTCTTTTTAACAGCTGTAATAAACTCTTTCAAAGCAATATGCTTCAAGAGATCAAAGAGCTATGCTCAATTAGAGTCATTCCTTATTAACCATAGTCGGAAAAGGAACAGGAAATATATCAAAGTGTGTCCGATATGTCCTTTAGCAGATTGAGTGAGTATTGTGTCACTGTGAAATGTAGCTTTAAACCAAATTAAAAGTCCTGTAAAGCACAGAAGCTCCCTGGGCAATGACAGTAGACCTGCCACGGAGATCACACCTCAGTTTCTGATGTCAGTGGCACCTAAACGCCACCTCTGAGCCCTTCCAAAGCGTCCAGAGATCAAAGACAAAGAGCACATCAACAAAGTCTGAGGATGCAGCCTGTTT
Organism: Antilocapra americana; assembly: GCA_007570785.1. NCBI lineage: Eukaryota > Metazoa > Chordata > Mammalia > Artiodactyla > Antilocapridae > Antilocapra > Antilocapra americana. The sequence goes on along the minus strand of ML660213.1, from coordinate 908,856 downwards.
TCCATCACGGAAGAGATGTGCAGCCCAAGTTGACTGTACCGATTTCAGAGTGAACAAAACAACAGCAGGTTTCTAAGGAGCTGTCGTGTATTAGATGAAGTGAGGTTATCAAATGCTGTAAGGGCAGAAAATGACTTAAACTCGGATTCACTGAAAAACAACCTCATATCCTGTGGCCTGGTATGAAACCATAGCAGCAAAGCAGTGCTTAATGGGTTGAGTTAATCTCTTTAAAAAGGCTCAAAAAGCCACCTTAATTGTGCCACCATTTTCTCTTCATCCTGGGTTCAAATGCCCAGTCATCTTTGACTATTTGAACTCTTTCATGAGGTCTATCCAGATCTCACAACTCTTGATTCCTTCTCCTGCTACATCCAGACCTCTCATTCTATCTATGTACCTGTCTTGTTTCTCACAAGAGTTCTGTGAATTCATTTTGTCATGATGTATAGTGAAAGGTCTGAGTGTTAGTTAAGTAACTTTCTCAAGGATTAGCTGTAATAAGCAGAGCTACTCAGGTTTCTTTTCCTGTGTGAGACATTTCTCAGCTGTTCTGTTCTATATTGTGATAAACAAAGGTGATGACTTTTGATTCTGAACCATGTCTCTGACTTCATCATTTTCTATTACCACCTCCTTCTCCCATATTCCCATTGATATGGCCACCTTGGGGTTTGATTTGATGAAGATAAAAGTCAGTTTTACTTGTGGATTCCTAGGAGGGTATCTGTTCCATGAAATGTCAGCTGTTAGCAAGAGAGTAAAATGGAAATGTCTCCAAATGGAAATATGTCACTTTAACGATGTAAGGATTTCCAGAAGTCTAGGTAGCCTTGGTCCTTTTCTATATTATAACATTGCTTCCTCTTTCCTCTTAATTCAGCCCTTCCCCTTCTGTAGTAGGCAAAGAGAACTTTTATCAAGAAAAAGGGATTGGAAATGCTTTTACTATGTTTCAGTATTCTTATCTCCATTGTGTGAGCTCTTCTGATTTTTCGCTATCCATCAATTTGCTGTTTAAAAGCTTCCCTGATTGATCTGTATGCCTTTGAAATTTTAACATCACAGAAACCACTTAAATTATTTTCCAGAATGCATCAGAATGACATGGGCCTAACATTTACATAAATCTCATATGACAAAGTGTGAGGGAGTGTTCAGATTCTAGTATTTTACATTAATCAAGAAAGGAAGTTATAAAATATTCTAATACTAAAAGGATTATAGAGTGCCTTCATATACTCCTTTTCATAGTTGCTCATGAACTGAGAATGGCTGTCAGGAACACATCTTAAGAACTGATATGCACACCAGACCAAGGAAGCTAGTGTAAGTTGTCCAAGTGGAAAGGAGATGAACATCAGAGTAAGTGGGCTTGAGCTGGAAAATAAAGGTAAGAAGTGTGTGTGCTGGGGCAGGAGTCAGATGTCAGTAGATTCTAGCTTCCAGTTTTTAAACAGGTGCTCAGTGTATATGAATCCAACGAATAGATATTCAATTGATTGAGTGCACTTATATCTCCCTTTAAAGGTGTGAGTAACACAAAACTTTTTTTTTTTTTAATACTTTGAGAACTTAGCAAATCCCGTAAAGCAAAGTAAACACTTGAAGCATGTTTGTTACTACCTGTATCTGACCTTAGCTGCCACGTGCCTTGAACCAAACCAGCGTCATTCCAACCAGGTTCCTCCTTTCCCAGACACCATATCTCTGTCTCACTGTTGCTGGCTTCACAGACTGCATCCTTACCTCTACCTAGGCAAGCTTTTTCTTTTTTCAGTTGTGAAACAGACGTGGGCAGCCTTTTTCTGGAAAGGGGAGTAACCATTTGGGGTTTCCAGCCATGCAGTCTCCATTACAAAAACTTAGTTTTACTGTGGTCACTTGAAAGTAGTTGTTAAGTGTGAATGGGCAAGCACGTCTGTGTTCTGAGTACGGTTTATTCGTGGACACATGTTTGAATCCTAGGTCATTTCTTGTGTCTAGAAATTATCTTCTTTTTATTTAGTTTTTTCTTTTCAGTCACTTAAAGATGTAAATGTCATTCTTATTTCACACCATATGAAACAGGCAGATAGCCAAGTTTATACACTGGCCATAGTTTGCTGCTAACGTTTAAAGGATACAATTTTGTTTATTTTGCTTCCTTTTATCTCAGTTGAATATCTATGGATTTTATTGACCAACCTCTGAATACTTGGATTTAAAATACCTATTTCCTGACTTATTCATTTTGACCCATTTATTTGTCTCCACTTGTTCTTGCTTAGTGGTTTAATTACCATGTACCATTTTTAACCATTGGTTGTAAAGTCTTAAAGTGAAGACATATTTATTTTTTTAACCTTCTAAGACACACAGGTGTTGACTGAAAAAAACACATTACCTAAAACTTGAGATTTGTGTTTTATATGGGGGATGAAACTGAGGACTTGAGCCCAGGGTACTGCCTATCAGATTGCTCTGAGGGACTCTTCTGAGAAAGGAAGGGAGGAGTCAGGATATATAGGAGTTTTTGCAACAAAGACCAGGTAGTAGGAACATCAAAATATTACTGTTAGAGAAAACCAGATATTTTAAGTTAAAGAATGTGGCATTTTTCTATGTATGGGAAGATGCTAGAGTCTGGGCTCATGAAATCATTCCTTTGGTGTGCATTTCAGCTATCTAGGGTCAGGGTACTGCTTTTCTCCATTTTGGATCCCACCAGAGTGCACAGTATGTGTGTGTAGAGTGGGGGGAGATGGGGGTGTGAGTGGCTGATGGCCAAGACATCCTTTGTTTACAGATATGGCAGGTGGCATTCTTAATGCACATCACAGTTCTGCCCACATGACAGGGCAGTGAGTAAAGGAGCCCTGTATAAATGCTAGTTGAGTGAGACAGGCACGATTTTCAATAGCCCTTCCAACTAGCAGCAGCAGGTTCCAATACAAAACTGTCTCACAAGGCCTCACTCTAGCAAGGAACCTTCGTGCACCATTTATCTTTTTATCAAAACAAAAATAAACTGAATCAATCTCATGAGCAGCCTCTGTTGTCTGATCTGGAGGGCACCAGGAGAAGAAATTGCTCTCTGCGGTGCCCCAAATACCATCACTGGTAGTGTACTGGTTCTATTAACCATTGTTCTTTCCTTTGTCCTTTGATCCTCAAAAAGAGGTATCACACAGACTTCAGGGGGACTGATATTTATATATTTTCAAAATGTGGGACATCATTTGGTGAAAAATACAAGAAAAAATATGGAAATCATGACTCTAAGCTAATGATTTATAAGCTTGATTGCATGTTAGAATTATCTGGGGAGTGTTTTAAAAAAAAATCCAAGTATTTAGGCTACACCCGTGACAATGAAATTAGAGTTTCTATAAGTGGCCCCCTCTTAGCAGTAATTTTTCTGGCTTCATAGATGACTCTATTGTATGGTCCAGTTTAAGGACTTCTGCCCTATGCCTGCTTGTTAAATGCAATCATTACTCAAGAGAGGTTAACAGATTAATTTTCTCTTATTTTAATCTAATGGAGTCATCCCATTGACATCAGAAGGGGAAGGATTAAAAAATAAATTGCATATTCTGAGGTTAGTGGTCATTAAAACATGAATGAAATAGAGAAATGGCTGGGAGTGGGGTAGGGGGTACATTGAATGTACCTCATATATTTTATTGAATTGTAATTCTTATATATTTTGTTGCTTGAAAATCAAGAACAAATAATATTTGCATAACTGAATAGCTTTCCCATATTTCATTGATTATGTTTCTAATTTTTGTAAATTAATACTTTAACATCTCCCAGATGGCCAATGGCTGTAACCTCGGGTGGCTTTGACCTGTAGCACTTTGAATCAAGGTTTCATTTCCTGGCCCAGAGATTGAGTTGGGGTCACAGCGGTGAGAGCACCAAATCCTAGCCACTAGACCAGTGGTCAGTGACGAGGTCCTGGCCCTTTGGCTTTGCGGAAAAGAATTCCCACAATGATGGGAAATAATGTAACAAGTAAAGTGTTAGGAGGAAAAAGAGAGCAGTGTGCGTGGATAGACATGGGGAAGGCTCAGAGAGAGTGGCACGCTTGTGGTAGTTTAAATCACTTTTATGGGGTGTTTCTTTCAGTTTTCCTTTGCCCAGTCATTTTGATTTGCCTGGTTCTCAGTTCATAAGTGGTATATCTCAGGGCCCTTTCATTTGTGCACATGCAGCTGTTAGCCAAGACAGAGTCTAGAGAGGAGCCCTGTGGGTAGTTAGCATCATTACTATGGGGTGGTGCCCCTTCCTGTTTTGACCTCCAAGGAGCCTTTAGCTCTTGTGTAGAAGGTCTGGCAGGGCCTAGTGTCCTGCCTCAATTGTCCTGCTTTCACCTTGGAGTATAGGTCCACAGAGAACCAACTCCTACTGTTTGCCCTGGGGGCCCATCTGTCTCCTGCCTCAGCCATAGCCACATAAATCTTGGCTCACCCCAAAATATCTGGAGCCTTTAGATGCCCCCCAAACATAGGCTTTAACAGTAATGATGAACATGAACTAACTTTACAGGGTCCCACTTTCAAACCTAGCTAACCACTCCTAAACCTGCTTCTCTAGCCTAGCCCATCGCTTCCCCTAGAAACAAGAGTAAAGGTGCCCTCCCCAAGTGCACTTTCCCCCCCTGCCTCATCAGAGACCCTGGGGCTTCACTGGACTGCCCTACATGGTTGCTGTATTTTCCCCAAGGAATCATGAAAATAGCAAATCTATAGAACTCTGGTTTCTTACTTTTTAAAAAATTTTGTTAAAAATTATTAATTTTAATTGGAGGATAATTACAATATTGTGATGGTTTTTGCTGTGTATCAACATGAATCAATCAGCCACATGTCCCCCCATCCTGGGCCTCCCTCACACCACCCTTCTCACCCCATCCTTCTGGTTGTCCAAGAACAAGTCTCTTTATTTAAAAAAAAAAAAATTATTTATTCATTTTTGGCCGTGCTGGGTCTTCGTTGCTGTACGGGTTTTTCTCTAGTTGCAGCAGACGTCGCTCCTCTCTAGTTGGGGTGTGCAGGCTTCTCTTGCTGCCAAGCACAGGCTCTGGAGAACCCGGGCTTCATTAGCTGCAGTACTTGGCCTCAGTAGTGGTGGTTCACAGCTTCTAGAGCACTGGTTATTGAGCACAGGCTTAGTTGCTCCAAGGCATGTGGGTTCTTAACTGGATCAGGGGTTGAACCCATGTCTCCTGCATTGGCAGGTGGATGTTTTACCAGGGAGTCACCAGGAAGCCCTGCTTCTCATTCTTGATCTGCTTCTGGCCCCATCACCTCACTCAAGGTAATATGGTTAACACAGATGGAAGTAGTGAGGTTTGAAAAAATAGTACCCATTTAAACATAAATCCCTTTCCTCCAGAAAATCTTTCAGATTTATGAAAGTTTCTCTCTTCAAAGGGATAACTATGTCCTTATATTATTATTGCTATTATACAGCAATTCTTTTTACAATCATTAAAACAAATTGTTTTGCTCTGTTAAAAATTGTGTTTCCAGACAGCTAGCATCCGCTTATTAAATTCAGATATTCAGGTGAAATTTTACAGTTTACTTCTTACAGGAGAAAACCTCATGTCAGAAAGTAGATAGGCTCACAGCTCTAGTTTTCTTTAATGGGAACTGACACGCCATTGATTAGAATTTATTGCTATTTTACCTTGATAGATGCTTGAGAGGCTATTTCTTTTGTTGTTTCATTTTGAGTACACTTTCTTTCTGGTTTATTGTGAATTTTTTTTCTTGGTAATCTGGATGCTATATATTAGGGCAAAACTTGATCAACCCATCAGTTTTTGATAGAGAAGCTATGTACAAACACAACAGTTGCCCCAAATTCTTAATAGTTATCTTACAGATGGATCTGTATTTTACATAGAACTCTAGGGAATTATGATGAACTTAAATATGAAAATCTCTTCTTTCCTTTTTTGTTGAGGGGGGAAGCTTTTCAGAATATAATAAAGACAATATACTGCTGCAAGTTGTACTTATTTGGATATTGTGGGATTTTTATTACCACAAATCATATAGTACGTTGGGACAATAATAACATTTATTAAATATTTACTATCTACCTGGAATGGTTTTAAAGTCTTGGAATGGTTTAATTCATGGAATCTAAATGCTATATTTTAAAGTGGATAAAATGGAACACTATAGAGTTTAAAGTGATTTTCAAACATCAACATCCAATTAGAATTTCAGAAATTGTAGCCAGTGAGACTCCAAGAGCTCAAAGTCTTCAGAGCCACAGAACGCTGCTTCCTTGAGTCATTAACGGTAAATATAATCCCATAATCCAGTGTGATAGGACACACAGAATTCCCTTAATAAAGAGGAAGAATGTTGTAAGTATTTCTGCCCATCTCACCCAGATTGCCAGGTAGTTGCTGAGATTTCCACTGTGCTGGTGTAGACACAATCAGCATTAAGCATATAAACAGACATGGCTTCTTTTTATTTTTTAAAATGTGTTCCCTTATTGTGGTAAAAGTCACATAATCTAAAACTATTTTAACTGTTTAACTGTACAGTTCAGTAGCACCAGGTACATTCACGTTGTTGTGCAATTCTCATTATCATCCATTCCTGAATTTTCAGCTTCCTAAACTGAAACTCTGTCCCCATTAAACAATAAGTCCTCATTTCTCCTTGGCATTCACCTCCCAGCCCTTGGCACCTACCGAGGTACTTTCTGAACCTATGCATTTGACTATTCTAGGTACCTCATATAAGTGCAGTCAAAGGTACAGTCTGTTTGTAGGACATAAAATACTGTTTTCTGAACGTGCCGAAGACTTGAATTATTTTTGTATAATAATGAGTCACAGAGGCCACAATAAGTAATGGGAAGTTGTATATTACCTTATCAATTCATAAAAAGATAATGAGTTGAAAGATTGAAGGCAAATGGAGAAGGGGCAGCAGTGAGTAAGATGGTTAGCATCACCGACTCAATGAACTGAGTCTGAGCAAACTCTGCGAGATAGTGGGGGTCAGGGGGTCCTGGCACACTGCGGTCCATGGAGTCACAGAGAGTTGGACACGACTTAGTAGCCCAACAACAACAGCACTCGGGATGCTTTGACTTATCCAGGTGATTGTTAATTTTCTATTTATCCTGACTTGGTCAAAAAAGTCTCAGCGGGAAGAGGCAGATTAAGGAAGTTGTCTTTGGAAATACTGGACTTGGAATCTCATACTGGGAAGTTTTGCAGTGTCAATGCAGAACATGGTATTATAAACTGATAGTATGAGAAAGTGCTCTTATTAGGTTATAAGGTAACCTTGTAATTTATAAATATTAGGAAACTATGGTCCATGAATTAACAGGGACAGGGACAAGGTTAAGAAGTGAGCAGTGAGGGTGGAAATTCTATGGAGGTTTGAATTATTTGAATTATGATGAAAGGCGTCTTCCTGTTCATCAATTATACTAAAAAAATGAATTCAAACAAAATAAAAAGAGTGAAATATGTTAGGAGCCATGTGAGGAGTAATCATATTTTATTGTAAGGAACATGAAGAAGGACAGAAACTTTTAGTATGGTCACTTTTTGTTAGTTTGTTGTTTTGAAAGCAATGATCAATTTTGAGAGGCTCATTAGCTCCAAGAAATATTAGAAAACTCTCTGCTTTGGCACAGAATGGCTCTTAATTTTGTGTAACTACAATTGGGAAGTTTCTTGTGCAAGATTAACTACTATGTTAATATTAGTGAAATAGTTTGGTTTCTTTGACACTCTAGATTTTCTTTTCAATGTTTGATAAAGAAGATTCAATGTCAATATTCACTTGAAATCATAACTGTATTTCATTTCTTGAAGTATTTGAGCAGATCCAATTACTGTGTCATAAACATTTTATGGAACTGAGGCATGACAAGATCTTTCTATTTTTTTATTGGCTGTTAACATTCTTGTCATATTTAATGTTTCACCTGGGAGTTGGTTTTAGTCAGAGTTCACTCTTAGGTGTGTCTGCCTTTCAATCTTGATGCAAAACTAATGACTTATTATTATCTCAGTCATAAATGAATCTTTAAAAGACATCAGGGACTTTTTAAAATCATGCTTAGGAGTTTTTTTTTTTTTGAGGTAGGTATTAACTGTGTACATTATTCTGTTGAACTTCATGACTTAAAACATTATCTTAATAATACATGCTATTTTCCTAAAAAAAGAATGTCTCTTTAATAGTTATTCAATAATATTCAAGGTATAATCATTTATATACTTGAAGCATCGTTTTTTGTAGGTTCAGTTCCTAAGCTTCAGGGAAACATTATGAAATTCTCATTGCTCTCAGAGGCACAGACATCCACAGAGAAATCCCTGCTAAGTGAGAAGTACTGTGTGATATATATCTTTTTCTCCTTCATAGCAGACTTTAAAACTTTAAATAAACATTATTGGTTTATCCTATGTTTAACTAAAGGAGTTACGTTTCCCCAAGATCCCTGATGTTATACAGTTATGTAGATAAAATAATAAAACTTACTTGGGAATAACATAAACCAGCTTTATTTATTTGAAAAAAGTTCAAAAAAAATATGGCAAAATAGTAACATCTGTTAAATCCAATTGTGGATTCCTGGTGTCATGATGTTCTGTTTATTGGGAAAATGAAAGATCATATAAAATTAAATGAAGATATAGAATTTTAACTTAAATTTCTCCTTTCATATTGATTTTTCTCTCCTTTCTTTAGTACTTATGTGTACCATATCTTTTATCACTCTTTTCTAATTATTTCTTATTAATAACTTCACTTACCCTCCTAAAAGACACTGGATTTATGCTTCTCAAATATATAGTGATTGTTAACAATTGGGAACAATTTGTATTTTTAAATTTCTTAATTTTAATGTAGCTCAATACAAATTCAATTCCCAAATACAATATTTGAATATTTTATCTCACCACTTATGATTTTATCTGGAGTCAAATTTTTACATCATATACCTCCTTGAATCTTAAATTACCTATCACATTTAAGACCACTGTGTCTTCTTATTCATAGTTGTTATCACCTATAACTCATTTTAGTTTATAGATGTACACGTAAGCAGGTCTGACTACTGGCAAAAGGTAGAGAAGTTATTGGGGTTTGTCTTATTGTTCCTTCCTTATCTTTACAGAATTTTCCCTAAGGGCATTTTCTCAATGCCTCATCTCAGTTTGCCTTTCATTGCCAATTCTGATCTGCTTTCATCTGGCTAAGATTTTGCATGGGATCTGTGAAATAACTCTCAACAACAAAATTCTGTGTTTGTATATAAGTAGACATTATTCTATGTTCTAGAATTATAACTTAGATGAAGATAGATCCCTGGCCCTAAGAATCTTTCAATACTTTGCTTTTATATTTGTATCAAGGGTATACAAGGCTGACTCTACCCTCTGCATCCAGGCTCCACCAAGATTATCCCTTCAGGAAACTTGGTTTGTGACTGAAGAACAGCCAGAGCTTAGAAGAGTCCTGGGTGATTTGGGGTGTGGGCGATAGTCTCATTCTTGGGAAGGATTGGTTTTGCACAGGTGTCTTAATGATCCTAGTTACACTGTGAGTGGAAGTTTAATGGTTAATTAATTTCTGAAAGCACAGCCACTTACACTCATACCAGCCAGCAGAATTCTGCCCTGACAATTATCCATGTGACCTTATGTTGAGATTGTTCCTCTCCGTCCAGCTGTTGATCCTTGAGGGTCACTCACGGGTACCCCTTCCCTGAGTTGTTTACTGGTTTCAGTTTCAGAGCTGCTCTCTGACTACCTTCACAAGAGGTTAGGGTTTCCAATCTCTAAGAACCGGTGCTTCATGTCCTAATCTCTCTACTCGACATTTTTTTAAAAAATCCAGGTTCCATTACTGTATCTGGCCCAAACATAAATGTTAGGATTGTCGTTGGTTAAATGCATGACTCCAATAAGAAGGCTAAGGCTTCCCTGATAGCTTACTTGGTAAAGAATCCGCCTGCAGTGCAGGAGACCCCAGTTCGATTTCTGGGTTGGGAAGATCCCCTGAAAAAGGGATAGGCTACCCACTCCAGTATTCTTGGGCTTCCCTTGTGGCTCAGCTGGTAAACAATCTGCCTGCAATGCAGGATACCTGGGTTCAGTCCTTGGGTTGGGAAGATCCCCTGGAGAAGGGAAAGGCTACCCACTCTAGTATTTTGGCCTGGAGAATTTCATGGACCGTATAGACCATGGGGTCGCAAAGAGTCATACAAGACTGAGCGACTTTCACATTCACAATAAGAAATCTTTCAGCTTTCGCAAGACTAGTTCCTTTAAGGTATTTTCATAGCAGTTTTTCAAGCCTCAGTATTACGCTTATGAAAGGGATTTGTTCACATAGGCCTTTTGGTATTTCCTTAGATGTATCACAAAGACCTTTTGTAACTTACAGGAAAGGTAAGCTACATCTGGTACTGAGCACCTACTATGTGCACCTACTATGTGCAAACATTTTGGGAGGTGTGTGTGCTCAGTTGCTCAATCGTGTCTGACTCTTTGCAACCCTGCCAGGCTCCTCTGTTCATGGGATTCTCCAGGCAAGAATACCGGAGTGGATAGCCATTCCTTTTTCAAGGGGATCTTCCTGACCCAGGGCTCAAACATGGATCTCCTGCATTGGCAGGTGGAGTCTTTACCACTGAGCTACCTTTTGGAGGCACTGGGATGCAGAAGCAAAGAAGAGAAGTTGTGGTTCTTTTCCTGTTTCCCAATGTTCAGACTGACTCCACTGTGTATTAGTTCTGAGACCTTGGGAGAAGTTACTTACCAACCTATCAGAGTCTCATTCGTTAATAAAGGAAAACAGTGATGTTAATAGTTAAACTCACAGGTTGTTCTGTGAATCATCACCTAATTTCTCTGAAGTTACTTTGTAACTATAAGGTTATAAACTGCAAGTATTCATATTTTTTCATTGCAGTAATAAAACACATTCTCAGACAACGCTAAGAAGTCTACCCAGAAAATTTAAAACTTAAGTGCTTAAGACATAGAGACACAGAGAACGGATTTGTAGTGACCAAGGGGGAGGGTAGTGAGGGAGGCAAAGGTTTGGGAGTCTGGGATTAGCAGATGCATACTGATATATATAGCATGAATAAACAACAAGGTCCTACTATATAGCACAGGGATATATTTGATATTCTGTGATAAACCATAGTGGAAAAGAATATGAAAAGGGATGTATGTATATGCAGAATTGAATCACTTTGCTGTACATCAGAACTTATCACAACATTGTAAATCAATTAAAAACAATATAATAGTAAAAAATAAAACCTAACTGCTTAAAATTGAAACAGAATAGGTATTGAAGAGCCCTTCCTACTTTAACTTGCCTATTTCTAAAGTATAGCTCAGGTATCACTGTTATAGAATATTTCTTATTATTGGGTGTGGTGGTGGTAGTTTAGTTGCCAAGTCATTCTTGTGGCCCTATGAACTGTAGCCTGCCAGTTCATGGGATTCCCTCTGTCCATGGAATTGTCCAAGCAAGAATACGGGAATGGGTTGCCATTTCCTTCTCCAGGGGTTCTTCCCCATCCCAGGGATTGAACCCACGTCTCCTGCATTGTAGGTAGATCATTTACCACTGAACCACTAGGAAAGTATTATTGTATGTAAATTATTTATGCGTGCATACATGCCAAGCTGCTTCAGTTGTGTCCAACTCTTTGAGACCCTATGGACTGTGGTCCACCAGGCTCCTCTGTTATATTTCTACCCTAATAATTAAGAATGCACCTTCAGAACTGAACAGGCAAAGTCCCAAGACAGAACTTGCAACTCATGGAGACAAAGTTATGGAAATGCTAAAATCTTTAACAGATGTAAGAATTCAGATTTTTGTCAAAAGAAACTTTATAAAATGGACCAAATATATTTGACAACATTTATGTACCAAGTATTTCAAGGTTTCTGTAGAATGTATGCTTATCCTTGTTTCCGTCATAAAAAGTGACAAGTTTTTATTGCCCTAACCCCTTTGTCCAAGGGATGACTTAACATTTATGGCACAGTTTGCCTCTGAGAGTTATCAATGACACAGGGAGGTGACTAGATAAACACCCAACACAGTTGATGGGGATAACTTTAACTATCTCACTAGTGGGTATTTGAACTACTTAATTGTGGGATTTTTTTCTAAGTAAACTTTACATATTAAGATGCCTTGTTGATCTCAAAGGAATTTAAAATAACTCATAGGAAAGGTACAGACAGTGGCACTTTGGAGATGTAAATCAGATTGCAAAAAAAAACGATAGCTTTCGTAAATCTGGGAGTATTTTTGGACTCTTTTGTTTTCTTCTTTTTATAAATAACCTGCTGTTGGGATCCAAGGGCATTACTGTTCATCCTTGTGTGGGTGGTATAATTACACAGAATACTTTAAGTGAAAAAATCTTTATATAAATGTTAGGTTGCAATCAAAGTTGATGTCACCTATATCATTGGAGTCTGATATATGTGCATTAAATTCCCAAAACAGGATATAATGTTTCCATTTAAAAATAGCACCTAATAAAGAGAAATAATTAAGCCTCTGATTAAAAGCTCACATACTCCTCATCCTTTGTTTTCTTCCTGGGTAACTAATTCTGGTGATACTTGAAAGTATCAAAGCCGTGAAAAATAAAATTTTGAAGGTTATCCCCTCTTTCCCATTGAGGGTCATAAGATAAATGGGTACTGTCTGCAATACATTTTTAGAAAGGATGTTCTTTTTCAGCCTCCAGTATCATCTTAATACCCACTAGCTTTCACATGCTCTGTGCTTATCTCCCTTCTCTGTAGTTGAAAATATATTCCCCTTTTTGGAGAAACACCTAATTTTTTAACCTCCTCAAGCCAAAATGTTAAATTTCCTCTACATCATCAATATTTACTGTATGTGCATTTTATTGCCTGATCCTATGGTTGGCACCATAAAAGACACAGAAATAATAGGACAGTTTCTGCCCTGAAAAATTTCTCTGAAGAAAGAAATCCCATCTTGCACTTGTCTAAAGTGGTGTTTAGCTAATATATATTGATTTAACTTGACATGGAAATGAGATGAAGGAATATATCAGTGACACATCTGATGCTAAGTTTTATGATGAATGTGTTATAGATTATATTATGTGTTAGAAATTGTTTTGATGAGATTATATCTACATTTTCAGATTTTCTTATTTTTTCTAATACAGCAGTAATGCATATTCTTTCAAGAACCTCTTAAAAAGGAGTATAAAAATGGAAAAAAGTTTTTCAGTATATAATTATAATAATTGATAGCACCATTTTGATATTTTTTCCTTTCTTGTGCATGAATTTAAAATGTTATTGTAATTTATTTGTATATGGAATTTTGATTTTATGTAATATTATTGCTTTTTCAGTTAACATGCTATGCAAATATCTTTCACATCATTGCCTCTTTTAGTCATCAGTTCTTTAATACACTTGGTCCTCACTCTTTTGGGGGAACTTACTAGAGGGTCAGGCTCTAAGACGTACTCTTTGTCCTAGAAGATTATAGACATGGCTAAGATACAGATAATAAATAAACAATTTCAACTCAGAAGGACAGGTTATGAGGGAAGTAAGAATATTAAGCTATATATAGCCACAAACTGACTCTTGAATGTCACAATATATCTGCAATTGTTCACCATTTTCTATGACATTTGTTGTGCTTTTGCTGGCCCATCAGATATTTGTATATATATGACTTTTACTAACTAATAATCACACTTTGGAATTACCTCTTCTAGATCCTTACCTTTTCATCATCTGTTTTATACAGTTTAGCTTCTTAGAGGACTATTTTCTTAGAAATGTTTTGAACTGATTTGATCATTCTGGATATTTTTGGACTCTTCAGACTGAAGGAGATTTAAGTCCTAAGCATGTTATTGGTGAGTACTTGGTGTAAATTGATGGTTCATAGAAATCCTCTGTTGCTATGTTACTTCTTAGAGTTTTATCAACTCTAAGTAGGATGTTCCTGAGTAGGATGTTTGGTAGCCTGTGGACATGAAATTGCTGTAGAACCTTTCCTTGTGGTTTGTCCGGTCATAAGGGAAGAGGAGTCCCTAAACATACCAAAAATACATGAAAGATGTCTTTGTTTTCTCACTCTTTTTCTATGAAGCCCTAATCTATTAGGGATTTATCTTTTTTAGATTCTTTGAATCTAAGTTAGTATATTTCATACATTCTAAAATTCTTATGAATTATCTCTTGCAATACTGCCTGAAACTAAGTTTCTCTTTTCTTTTTAAATTCCAGTTTTAACATAATGTTAGGACTTCTCACCATGTAGTCCTTGTCTCTTCCCCTCTGTTTATATTTCTTTTTTATTTCTTTACAATTTATTTTGGTTCATGTCTACTAAACTGCTTCTAATTAACAACTCTCTTTTTTCCATTTGCTACCATCTATGTTCAGTATGTTTAATCCTGTGCATTTTATTTCTAGAAATCATTTTGTTTCTTTTTCAGATCAGCTGTCATTTAGAGTTTCCTGTTGTCTACAATTCTGATTGTGTTATTTATTTAAAGAGAATAAGATAGTTGTTTTGTAACGTTTGATAGTGCTTATACCTAAGGTTTGTGTGAGTCTGTTTCTGAGTTGCATTTTTGTGTTTCTTCTTCCTCATGGTGCCTTTCCTGCATGGTTCCCTTTGGTGTGCTAATATTTGCCTTGGGGAAGATGTTTGTGTGAATTCTTCAAAGAGTAAGGGGGTGCACCAAGACAGAAACCCCCCAAGGCAGATTCAGAGCTCTTACTTCCCTGGTTCACTTAGCCTTGGGTATCTTAGCTGCATTTTTCTGTAGTGGTTCCTTTGGTTTTTTCCATACTGTTTTCAGAACCAGTCAAATGTTTGCCTATCATACACCAGAATCAGTGGTAGTAGTGTGGAGTACCAGTTCTGGTTCACTTTCTTCTGATGGTGTAGGTTTAGAGGAATTCTTTAATAACCTAAATGGGAAAAGAATTGGAAAAAGGAGGCATGTATGTATATTTCTAACTGAATCACTTTGCTGTATACCTGAAACTAATGTAACATTGTAAATTAACAAGTGTCCAGTATAGAATAAAAATTAAAAAAATATTTAGAAGAATTTCTACAAATTGTAAGGCAGTGCCCTCTCTATAGCTTTTCACCTAGAGGAGCCCAGTGAGGTTGCAGACCAGAGTCCAAGTTTGTCAGATCGACAGACAGATACCCTCAAGGTAAAAGCAGTCTTAGCACTCTGATAACTCTCTGCTCCAGATTTATTTTTTATCCCTCAGAATTTGGCTCAGCAGTATTCTACTATCTTCTCTTCTGTGCTTTGATATTCATGAAAAATATTTATGTATCTTGTATACTAGTTGTTTTCACCTAACCTAGCTAGCTCTTCATGCCAGAAAAGAAACTGTCTTACTCAACTTCAAAGCTGGGCCTCATAACTGATCTGCCTCTAGGTTCCAATGAACATTCTATTATTTTCTTTTAACGCTGCATTCCACCCACCATAATTGTTTGATAGTTTTTTTTTTTAACCAAAAATCTACATTGTCCTTCATGTAAGGGCCAATTAAAAACAATAATCTACAAGAAGTTAGCCTGGATAATGTTTCCTCAAGCATACCTAGTTAAAACCTAATATTCAAACTCTTTACCAGTTGTACAGAAATGGGGTTTCCCACTTGGAAATTTAAGACTGTGATGTGTTCTCAACTTTCAAGGCCTTGCATTCCTTTTAAATCACAAGATACAGGAATTTATTAGAGTTTGATGTGCAAGTGATGGTGTGCTTAATATGTTATATGAGTAGTGTGGTGTCCTCTAATGCTCCCTGGACCAACATAAAGACAAATAGTTGCATTTCATTGGAGGTGTTGAAACACAAGAAATGTTAATAAATAAGAATTATGATGCAATAAAATTCATCATTATGTGAGGATTTGGGAGAGCACTAAATGCCTTTGGAAACCCGTATTATTCTTTTGCTCTTCTTGTTTCTATTCCGTTCTACCATTGTAATGAAATCTTTAGGTATTTCTTAGGGGAATTTTAAAAGCAAAACTACCCTCAAATCCCCATTTTTCTAAAATCACTCCAGGATTGAATTTTAAGATTATTTTCCTCTCTCAGAATAGGAAACCTACACATTCTATGTGGATTTCACATTTATAGAAATTTATAACTGCTATTCTGGTTCTGATATTTATTCCTTCTCTGTGTACTCTGTAGCAGTTGCTGCCACGGCCCTGTCAGTTGGTCCTTGATGATTACCATTTCCACGCACACTGATAATACTTCCAGCTGCTAGACTCTGTGACTCTTTCTGGGACACTTGGCCCTGTGAGCCACCTGTTTACTGATGCAGACTGGAAGTGCCAAGGAGTTAAGCGTTTAAAAGAGGTAGCATTTAACCAATGATTGTTAGATGTTGGTGGATAAATGCTTCTGTTCTCTTACTGCTTAGATGGCATGACAGGTTTGTATTCTCCGCTCACTCCCAGACTTTACCAGTGTGATTAAGCTGCATTCATCATGGTGGTAACTTGCTTGACAAAAGACTTATTTTTGGCTTTCTTATCTCCCCTGTCTCACTTTCCTGCTCTTCTCATGAAGGTTCCTGGTATCCCTCCAAATAAATGATCAGTACTTAAATCCTTGGAGCAAAGTCCAGTTCTAGGGGAAGCCAAATAAAGACCCAATGCTTGTTCCTCCCTCAAAACACATTACTATGGAAAAGCACCATTGAAATGAAAAATTGCATTTTAATGTTGAATTTGTCTTTAGTTCTCCTGAATCATTACAGAGTTCACAAATACTCACATTTCAGTTCAGTTCAGTCACTCAGTCCTCTCCAGCTTTTTGCGACCCCATGGACAACAGCACACCAGGCTTCTCTGTCCATCAACATCCAAAATCCAAGACTTTGCTCAAACTCATGTTCATCATCCTGTGATGCCATCCAACCATTTCATTAGGTCTTTTCTAATGAATCAGTTCTTCCCATCAGGTGGCCAAAGTATTGAAGTTTCAGCCTCAGCATCAGTCTTTCCAATGAATATTCAGAACTGATTTCCTTTAGGATTGACCTGGTTTGATTTCCTTGCATTCCAAGGGGTCTCAAGAGTCTTCTCCAACACCAGAGGTCAAAAGCATAAGCTCTTTGGTACTCAGCTTTCTTTATGGTCCAACTCTTACATCCATACATGACTACTGGAAAAACCATAGTTTTGACTAGATGGACCTTTGTCTGTAAAGTAATGTCTCTACTTTTTAATATCCTGTCTCGGTTGGTCTTAGCTTTTCTGCCAAGGAGCAAGCATCTTTTAATTTCATGGCTGAAGTCACCATCTGCAGTGATTTTGGAGTTGAAGAAAATAAAATCTGTCACTGTTTGCATTGTTTACCCATCTGTTTGCCATGATGGGAATGGATGCTATGATCTAAGTTTTTGAATGTTGAGTTTTAAGCCAGCTTTTTAACTCTCCTCTTTCACTTTCATCAGGAGGCTCTTTAGTTCCTCTTTGATTCTGCCCTAAGGGTAGTGTCATCTGCATATCTGAAGTTATTGATATTTCTCCTGGCAATCTAGATTCCAGCTTGTGCTTCATGAAGTCTAGCATTTTGCATGATGTACTCAATGCCTGATACTGAAGCTGAAACTCCAATACTTTGGCCACCTGATGCAAAGAACTGACTCATTTGAAAACACCCTGATGCTGGGAAAGATTGAAGGCAGGAGGAGAAGGGGATGACAGAGAATGAGACTGTTGGATGACATCACGGACTCAATGGACATGAGTTTGAGTAAACTCCGGGAGTTGGTGATGGAAAGGGAGGCCTGGTGTGCTGCAGTCCATTGAGTCTCAAAGAGTTGGACATGACTGAGTTTCTGAACTGACTGACTGACCCTGAATATAAGTTAAGTAAGCAGGGTGACAATATACAGCCTTGATGTCCTCTTTTCCCAATTCAAAACCGGTCCATTTTTCCATGTCCTTTTCTAACTGTTGTTTCTTGACCTGCATACTGGTATCTCAGGAGTGAGGTAAGGTTGTCTAGTATTCCCATCTCTTGAAGAATTTTCCACAGTTTGTTGTGATTTACAGTCAAAGAATTTGCCTAGTCAATGAAGCAGAAGTAGTTGTTTTTCTAGAATTCTCTTGCTTTTTCTGTGATCCAACAGATATTGGCAATTTGATCTCTGGTTCCTCTGCCTTTTCTAAATCCACCTTGAACAGCTGAAAGTTATCAGTTCATGTACTGTTGAAGCCTGGCTTGGAGAATTTTGAGCGTTACTTTGCTAGTGTGTAAGATGAGTGCAATTGTGCAGTGGTTTTAACATTCTTTGGCATTGTCTCTCTTTGTGATTGGAAGTAGCTTCAGAAAGCATGAAGAGGCTGAACAGAAGCAGAAACAATGCCCAGTTGTGGATGTAATTGTGATGGAAGTAAAGTCCAATGCTGTAAAGAACAATATTGCATAGGAAACTGGAATGTTAGGTCAACGAATCAAGCTAAATAGGAGGTGGTCACACAGGAGATGGCAAGAGGGAATATCAACATTTTAAGAATCAGTGAACAAGAATGGATAGGAATGTGCAAATTTAATTCACACAATCATTATATCTACTACTGTCGGCAAGAATCCCTTAGAAGAAATGGAATAGCCCTTACAGTCAACAAGAGAGTTTGAAATGCAGTGCTTGGGTATAATCTCAAAAACGATTTTGAGATTTGTTTCCAAGGCATA
This sequence comes from Antilocapra americana, assembly GCA_007570785.1. NCBI lineage: Eukaryota > Metazoa > Chordata > Mammalia > Artiodactyla > Antilocapridae > Antilocapra > Antilocapra americana. The sequence continues at coordinate 890,065 of ML660213.1, read as the reverse complement.
TTGGAAACAAGGCATTTGTTTCAAAGGCATTCAGTATCGCAGTAATCCAAATCTATGCCCCAACCACTAATGCTGAGGAAGCTGAAGTTGCCAAAGAAGCTGAAGTTGAAGAAATTGAAAGTCCTTCTAGGAGGACATACAAGACCTTCTACAACTAACACCTAAAAAAGATGTTCTCTTCTTTATAGGGGACTGGAATGCAAAAATAGGAAGTCAAGAGATACCTGGAGTACAGGCTGTTTGGCCTTGGAGTACAAAATGAAGCAGTTTTGCCAAGATAACACAGTGATCATAACAAACACCCTCATCCAGTAACCCAAGAGACATGACTCTACACATGGACATCACCAGATGGTCAGTAAAGAAATTAGATTGATCATGCTCTTTGCAGCCAAAGATGGAGAAGATCTATACAGTCAGCAAAAACAAGACCAGGAGCTGACTGTGGCTCAGACCATGAACTCCTTATAGTCAGATTTAGACTTAAATTGAAGAAAATAGGAAAAACCACTAGACCATTCAGGTATGACATAAATCAAATCTCTTACAATTGTTCAGTGGAAGTGACATATAGATTCAAGTGATTAGATCTATAGACAGAGTGCCTGAAGAACTATGGAAGGAGGTTTGTAACATTGTACAGGAGGTGGCGGTCAAAACCAGCCCCAAGAAAAAGAAATGCAAAACAGGCAAAATGGTTGCCTGAGGAGGCCTTACAAATAGCTAAGATAAGAAGAGAAGCAAAAGACAAAGGAGACAAGGAAAGATACAAGCATCTGAATGCAAAATTCCAAATAGCAAGGAGAGATAAGAAAGCCTTCCTCAGGGATCAATGCAAAGAAATAGAGGGAAACAATAGAATGGGAAAGACTAGAGATCTCTTCAAGAAAATTAGAGATATCAAGGGAACATTACATGCAGAGATGGGCACAATAAAGGATGGAAATGGTATGGACCTAACAGAAACAGAAGAGATTGAGAAAAGGTGGCAAGTATACACAAAAGAACTGTACAAAAAAGATCTTCATGACCCAGATAAGCACCATGGTATGATCACTCATGTAGAGCCAGACATCTTGGAGTCCAAAGTCAAATGGGCCTTAGGAAGCATCACTATGAACAAAGCTAGTGGAGGTGATGAAATTCCACCTGAGCTGCTTCAAATCCTGAAAGATGATGCTGTGAAAGTGCTGCACTCAATATGACATCAAATTTGGAAAACTCAGCAGTGGCCACAGGACTGGAAAAGTTCAGTTTTCATTCCAATCTCAAAGGCAATGCCAAAGAATATTCAAATGTACATATTGCAACAAGAAATCCTAGTGTAAAATAAGCTTACTAAGTGCTTGGGTTGCTTATTTAATTTATAGAGTAGACTGGAAATAGCAGTTGATAGTAAAAAGTAACAGATAATGCTTTGGAAGTCATACAAAATATATGTTTCATATGTATCATTACCTTACAGTGTTCATATTTTATTTGTACTATTTTTATAAGAATTTTTCAAGGAAGAAACAGAGGAAATCAATGGTTAAATGACTTGCCTATGGTTAAGGTCTCTCTGTGTTAGAAATGGCCATCAAACTAACCCATCCCAGAGGCTGCAGTTTTAAACTCCATCTTCTGAATGATGAAAGTACAGTTTTATTTCTGGGCAGGGGTGAAGGTAAACCATCTATGCTTTGAAAGTGTCTATAAATATTCTTTAACTCTGTGATCAAATAAGAGTGAGTCTAAAAACAAACTACTGTCTTCATTGGCAATCTGAAAGAGAAGTCAATCATATTCTGTTAAATCAGACCCTTCTCTTGTCTGTTTCGTTTCAGTTCAGTTCAGTTCAGTCACTCAGTCTTGTCCTACTCTTTGCAACCCCATGAATCGCAACACAGCCAGGTCTCCCTATCAGGCCTCCTGGAGTTTACACAAACCCTTGTCCATCGAGTCGATGATGCCATCCAGCCATCGCATCCTCTGTCGTCCCCTTCTCCTCCTGCCCTCAATCCTTCCCAGCATCAACGTCTTTTCCAATGAGTCAACTCTTTGCATGAGGTGGCCAAAGTATAGGAGTTTCAGCTTCAGCATCAGTCCTTCCAATGAACATCCAGGACTGATCTCCTTTAGGATGGACTGGTTGGATCTTTTTGCAGTCCAAGGGATTCTCAAGAGTCTTCTCCAACACCACAGTTCAAAAGCATCAATTCTTCGTGCTCAGCTTTCTTTACCATCCAACTCTCACATCCATACATGACTACTGGAAAAACGATACGTTTGACTAGATGGACCTTTGTTGGCAAAGTAATGTCTCTGCTTTTCAATATGCTATCTAGGTTGGTCATAACTTTCCTTCCAAGGAGTAAACATCTTTTAATTTCATGGCTGCAGTCACCATCTGCAGTGATTTTGGAGCCCTAAAAAGTGAAGTCTGACAGTGTTTCCACTGTTTCCACATCTATTTGCCATGAAGTGATGGGACCAGATGCCATGATCTTAATTTTCTGAATGCTGAGCTTTGAAAAGCCAATTTTTTCACTCTCCTCTTTCACTTTCATCAAGAGGCTTTTTAGTTCCTCTTCACTTTCTGCCATAAGGGTGGTTTCATCTGCATATCTAAGGTTATTGATATTTCTCCTGGCAATCTTGATTCCTGCTGTGCTTCTTCCAGCCCAGCATTTCTCATGATGTACTCTTCTTATAAGTTAAATCAGCAGAGTGACAATATATAGCCTTGACGCACTCCTTTTCCTCTTTGGAACCAGTCTGTTGTTCCATGTCCAGTTCTATCTGTTGCTTCCTGACCTGCATACAGGCTTCTCAAGAGACAGGTCAGATGGTCTGGTATTCCCATCTCTTTCAGAATTTTCCACAGTTTGTGGTGATCCACACAGTCAAAAGCATTGGCATAGTCAATAAAGCAGAAATATATGTTTTTCTGGAACTCTCTTGCTTTTTTGATGATCCAGTGGATGTTGGCAATTTGATCTCTGGTTCCTCTGCCTTTCCTAAAACCACCTTGAACATCTGGAAGTTCATGGTTCATGTATTGCTAAAGCCTGGCTTTGAGAATTTAGAGCATTACTTTACTAGTGTGTGAGATGAGTGCAATTGCCCAGTAGTTTCAGAATTTTTTGGCATAGCCTTTCTTAGGGATTGGAATGAAAACTGACTATTTCCAGTCTCATGGCCATTGCTGAGTTTTCCAAATTTGTTGGCATATTGAGGGCAGCAATTTCACAGCATCATCTTTCAGGATTTGAAGTATCTCAACTGAAACTCCATCACCTCCACTAGCTTTGTTTGTAGTGATGCTTTCTAAGGCCCACTTGACTTCACATTCTTGGATGTCTGGCTCTAGGTGAGTGATCACACCATCGTGATTATCTGGGTCATGAAGATCTTTTTTTTTACAGTTTTTCTGTGTATTCTTGCCACCTCTTCTTAATATCTTCTGCTTCTGTTAGGTTCATACCATTTCTGTCCTTTATCGAGCTCATCTTTGCATGAAATATTCCCTTGGTATCTCTAACTTTTTGGAGAGATCTCTAGTCTTTCCATTCTGTTGTTTTCCTCTATTTTTTTGCATTGATCCCTGAGGAAGGCTTTCTTATCTCTTCTTGCTATTCTTTGGAAGTCTGCATTCAGATGGGTATATCTTTCCTTTTCTCCTTTGCTTTTTGTTTATCTTCTTTTCACAGTTATTTTTAAGGCCTCCTAAGATAGCCATTTTGCTTTTTGCATTTATTTTCCATTGGGATGGTCTTAATCCCTGTCTCCTATACAGTGTCACAAACCTCTGTCCATAGTTCATCAGGCACTATGTCTATCGGATCTAGTCCCTTAAATCTATTTCTCACTTCCACTTTATAATCATGAGGGATTTGATTTAGGTCATATCTGACTGGTCGAGGGGTTTTCCCTACTTTCTTCAATTTAAGTCTGACTTTGGCAGTAAGGAGTTCATCATCTGAGCCGCAGTCAGCTGCCAGTCTTGTTTTTGCTGACAGTATAGAGCGTCTCCATCTTTGGCTGCAAAGAATATAATCAGTCTGTGTCAGTGTTGACCATCTGGTGATGTCCATGTGTAGAGTCTTCTCTTGTGTTGTTGGAAGAGGGTATTTGCTATCACCAGTGCATTCTCTTGGCAAAATTCTATTAGCCTTTGCCCTACTTCATTCTGTACTCCAAGACCAAATTTGCGTATTACTCCAGGTGTTTCCTGACTACCTACTTTTGCATTCCAGTCCTCTATAATGAAAAGGACATCTTTTTTTTGGGTGTTAGTTCTAAAAGGTCTTGTAGGTCTTCATAGAACCATTCAGCTTCAGCTTGTCTATTTACAATGGTATAAATAAATGCTAGCAAACTGAACTTGGTGTGAGGATAACCCAGCTCTGGCTCTACTCATCTCTGTCTTTAGACTAAGGTCTTGCCTTGAAAATATCCCCTCGAAGCATTTGGTTTAATTGATTAATCAGTATAGCTAGGCCTTTTTTTGTTGTTGCTCAGTTGCTAATTTGTCTCCATCTATTTGCAACCTCATGGACTGCAGCATTCCAGGCTCCTCTATCTTCAAAAGTCATGTCCATTGAGTTGGTGATACTATCTGATCATCTCATCCTCTGCATCCCCCTTCTCCTTTTGCCTTCAGTCTTTCCCAACATCAGGGTGTTTTCCAATGATCTGGCTCTTCATATCAGGTGCCCAAAGTACTTCCAATGAATATGCAGGTTTGATTTCCTTTAGGATTGACAGGTTGGATCTCTTTGCTGTTCAAGGGACTCTCAAGAGTCTTCTCCAACACCACAGTTCAAAAGCATCAATTTTTCAGTGCTCAGCCTCCTTTATGGTCCAACTCTCACATCCATATATGACTACTGGAAAACCCATAGCTTTGGGCCATTTGTTGGCAAAGTATAGTCTCTTCTTTTTATTTTTTATTTTATTTTTTTTAATTGTTTTTGCCATACAATGTCATGTATCACCATGGGTTTACATATGCTTCCCCTCTGGAACCCCTCTCCCTCCTCCCTCCCCCCCGGGAAATCTCGCTGCACCAGTCCTGAGCATCAATCCTGGGCTGGCGATTGATTAGACACATGACAATTAACATGCTTCAATGCCCTTCTCCCATCTCATCCCACCCTTACCCTCATCCACAAAGTCCACGAGTCTGTTCTATACATCTGCGTTCCTTTTGTTGTCTCCCATGTTGGGTTCTCGTTACTGTCTTTCTAAATTCCATATATATGCGTTAATATACTGTATTGTTGTTTTTGCTTCTGGCTTACTTCACTCTGGATAATGGGCTCCAGTTTCGTCCATCTGAGTAGAATTGCTTCAAATGAATTTTTTTTTAATGCTGAGTAATATTCCATTGTGTATATGTACCACAGCTTTCTTATCCATTCATCAGTTGATGGGCATCTAGGTTGTTTCCATGTCTTAGCTATTGTAAACAATGCAGCGATGAACATTGGGGTACACGTGGCTCTTTCAATTCTGGTTTCCTCGGTGTATATGCCCAGCAGTGGGATTGCCGGGTCATATGGCAGGTCTATTTGCAGCTTTTTAAGGAACCTCCACACTGTTTTCCATAGTGGCTGTACTAGTTTGCATTCCCACCAACAGTGTAAGAGGGTTCCCTTTTCTCCACATCCTCTCCAGCATTTATTGCTTGTAGACTTTTGGATGGCAGCCATTCTGACTGGTGTAAAGTGGTACCTCATTGTGGTTTTGATTTGCATTTCTCTGATAATGAGTGATGTTGAGCATCTTTTCATGTGTTTGTTAGCCATTTTTATATCTTCCTTGGAGAAATGTCTGTTAAGTTCTTTGGCCCACTTTTTAATTGGGTTGTTTATTTTTCTAGAATGGAGCTGCAGGAGTTGTTTGTAAATTTTTGAGATTAATTGTTTGTCTGTTGCTTCATTGGCTATTATTTTCTCCCATTCTGAAGGCTGTCTTTTCACCTTGCTTATAGTTTCCTTTGTTGTGCAAAAGCTTTTAATTTTAATTAGGTCCCATTTGTTTATTCGTGTTTTTATTTCCAATATTCTGGGAGGTGGGTCATGGAGTATCCCGCTTTGGATTATAGCAGAGAGTGTTTTGCCTATGTTATCCTCTAGGAGTTTTATAGTTTCTGGTCTTATGCTTAGATCTTTGATCCATTTTGAGTTTATCTTTGTGTATGGTGTTAGAAAGTGATCTAGTTTCATTCTTTTACAAGTGGCTGTCCAGTTTTCCCAGCACCACTTGTTAAAGAGGTTGTCTTTTCTCCATTGTATATTCTTGCCTCCTTTGTCAAAGATAAGGTGTCCATAGATGCGTGGATTTATCTCTGGGCTTTCTATTCTGTTCCATTGATCTATGTTTCTGTCTTTGTGCCAGTACCATACTGTCTTAATGACTGTGGATTTGTAGTATAGCCTAAAGTCAGGTAGGTTGATTCCGCCAGTTCCATTCTTCTTTCTCAAGATTGCTTTGGCTATACGAGGTTTTTTGTATTTCCATACAAATTGAGAAATTATTTGTTCTAATTCTTTGAAGAAGACCTCTGGTAGCTTGATAGGAATTGCATTGAATCTATAGATTGCTTTAGGTAGTATACTCATTTTCACTATATTGATTCTTCCAATCCAGGAACACGGCACATTTCTCCATCTGTTTGTGTCCTCCTTGATTTCTTTCATCAGTGTTCTATAGTTTTCTATATACAAGTCTTTTGATTCTTTAGGTAGAAATACTCCTAAGTATTTTATTCTTTTTGTTTCGATGGTGAATGGGATTGTTTCCTTAATTTCTCTTTCTGATTTCTCACTGTTAGTGTATAGGAATGCCAGGGATTTCTGTGTGTTGATTTTGTATCCTGAAACTTTGCTATATTCACTGATTAGCTCTAGTAATTTTCTCGTAGAGTCTTTAGGGTTTTCAGTATAGAGGATCATGTCATCTGCAAACAGAGAGAGTTTTACTTCTTCTTTTCCAATCTGGATTCCTTTGATTTCTTTATCTGCTCTGATTGCTGTGGCCAAAACTTCCAAAACTATGTTGAATAGTAGTGGTGAGAGTGGGCACCCTTGTCTTGTCCCTGATTTCAGGGGGAATGCTTCCAGTTTTTCACCATTGAGGATAATGTTTGCTGTGGGTTTGTCATATATAGCTTTTATTATGTTGAGGTATGTTCCTTCTATTCCTACTTTTTGGAGGGTTTTTATCATAAATGGATGTTGAATTTTGTCAAAGGCTTTCTCTGCATCTATTGAGATAATCATGTGATTTTTATTTTTCAATTTGTTAATGTGGTGTATTACATTGATCGATTTACGAATATTGAAGAATCTTTGCATCCCTGGGATAAAGCCTACTTGATCATGATGTATGATCTTTTTGATGTGTTGTTGGATTCTATTTGCTAGAATTTTGTTGAGGATTTTTGCATCTAAGTTCATCAGTGATATTGGCCTGTAGTTTTCTTTTTTTGTGGCATCTTTTTCGGGTTTTGGAATTAGGGTGATGGTGGCCTCATAGAAAGAGTTTGGAAGTTTACCTTCGTCTGCAATTTTTTGGAAGAGTTTGAGTAGAATAGGTGTTAGCTCTTCTCTAAATTTTTGGTAGAATTCAGCTGTGAAGCCATCTGGTCCTGGGCTTTTGTTTTCTGGAAGATTTCTGATTACGGTTTCAATTTCCGTGCTTGTGATGGGTCTATTAATATTATCTATCTCTTCCTGGTTTAGTCTTGGAAAGTTATACTTTTCTAGGAATTTGTCCATTTCATCCAAATTGTCCAGTTTATTTGCATATAGTTGCTGATAATAGTCTCTTATGATCCTTTGTATTTCTGTGTTTTCTGTTGTGATCTCTCCGTTTTCATTTCTAATTCTGTTGATTTGGTTCTTCTCCCTTTGTTTCTTGAGTCTGGCTAATGGTTTGTCAATTTTATTTATCTTCTCAAAGAACCAGCTTTTGGCTTGGTTGATTTTTGCTATGGTCACTTTTGATTCCTTTGCATTTATTTCTGCCCTGATCTTTAAGATTTCTTTCCTTCTACTAGACCTGGGCTTCTGCATCTCTTCCCTTTCTAGTTGCTTTAGGTGTAAAGTAAGGTCATTTATTTGATTTTTTTCTTGTTTCCTGAGGTGAGCTTGTATTGCTATGAACTTTCCCCTTAGCATTGCTTTCACAGTGTCCCATAGGTTTTGAGCTGTTGTGTTTTCATTTTCATTCGTTTCCATGCATAACTGAATTTCATTTTTAATTTCTTCTGCGATTTGTTGGTTATTCAGCAGTGTGTTGTTGAGCCTCCATATGTTGGAAGTTTTGAGAGGTTTTCTCCTGTAGTTGATATCTAATCTCACTGCATTGTGGTCAGAAAAGATGCTTGGGATGATTTCAATATTTTTGAATTTATCAAGGTTAGATTTATGGCCCAGGATGTGATCTATCCTGGAGAAGGTCCCGTGTGCACTTGAGAAAAAGGTGAAATTCCTTGTTTTGGGGTGGAATGACCTATAGATATCAATTAGGTCTAGTTGGTCTATTGTTTCATTTAAAGTTTGAATTTCCTTGTTACTTTTCTGTCTAGTTGATCTATCCATTGGTGTGAGTGGTGTATTAAAGTCTCCTGCTATTATTGTGTTGTTGTTGATTTCCCCTTTCATATTTGTTAGCATTTGCCTTACATATTGTGGAGCTCCTATGTTAGGTGCATAAATATTTATAATTGTTATTTCTTCTTCCTCGATTGATCCTTTGATCATTATGTAATGTCCATCTTTATCTCTTTTCACTGCCTTTATTTTAAAGTCTACTTTATCAGATATGAGTATTGCCACTCCTGCTTTCTTTTGGTCTTTATTTGCATGGAATATCTTTTTCCAGCCTGTAACTTTCAGTCTATATGTGTCCCTAGGTTTGAGGTGGGTCTCTTGTAGACAACATATATAGGGGTCTTGTTTCTGTATCCAATCAGCCAATCTTTGTCTTTTGGTTGGGGCATTCAGCCCGTTTACATTTAAGGTAATTATTGATAAGTATGATCTCTCTGCCATTTATTTTATTGTTTTGGGTTCCAGATTATCTATCCCATTGGTGTTTCCTATCTAGGCAAGTTCCTTTAGCATTCATTGGAGGGCTGGTTTGGTGTTGCTGAATTCTCTCAGTTTCTGCTTGTCTGAGAAAATTTTGAATTCTCCTTCAAATTTGAATGAGATCCTTGCTGGATACAGTAGTCGGGGTTGTAGATTGTTTTCTTCCATGACTTTAAGTATGTTTTGCCATTCCCTTCTGGCCTGAAGTGTTTCTGTTGAGAGATCAGCTGTTATCCTTATGGGATTCCCCTTGTGAGTTATTTTTTGCTTCTCCCTTGCTGCTTTTAATATTTGGTCTTTGTATTTGATATTTGCCAATTTGATTAATATGTGTCTTGGGGTGTCCTGCTTGGGGTTCATTCTATTTGGGATTCTCTGTGTTTCTTGGACCTGAGTGGCTATTTGCTTCCCCAATTTAGGGAAGTTTTCTACAATTATCTCTTCAAGAATTTTCTGATGGTCTTTCTTTTTGTCTTCTTCTTCTGGGACTCCTATGATTCGAATATTGGTGCGTTTAATATTGTCCCAGAGGTCTCTAAGGTTGTCTTCATTTCTTTTAATTCTTTTTTCATTTTTCCTTTCTGTTTCATTTATTTCTGCCATTTTGTCTTCTACCTCACTTATTCTGTCTTCTATCTCTGTTATTCTACTGTTGGTTCCCTCCAGGGTGTTTTTGATCTCATTTATTGCATTATTCATTGTATTTTGTCTCTTTTTCATTTCTTCTAAGTCCTTGTTAAAGCTTACCTGCATCTTCTCAATCCTTGCCTGCAGGTTATTGAGCTGCAACTCCAACTTATTTTCCAGGTTTTGGATCATTTTCACTATCATTATTCGGAATTCTTTATCAGGTAGACTTCCTATCTCTTCGTCTTTTGTTTGGTCTAGTGGGTATTTATCCTGTTCCTTTACTTGCTGGGTATTTCTCTGCCTTTTCATCTTGTTTATCTTGCTGTGTTGTCCCTTTATTGTGGGGATTCCTCTCTATGGGAGGGGTTGGATGCGTGGTTTGTCGAAGTTTCCTGGATGGAAAGGCTTGTGTGGTTTTCTGGTGGGTGAGTCTAGGTTTCCTCACTGTTACTAGCAAGAGATAAGAATGGGGAGAAAGCAGTCAAGCCAATGATCTCACTCCCAGGTAGCAGTGGGTACTGGAGCTTGGATCTTAAAAGGTACAAAATTGATACCAGGTACTAATGAGCAAAGATTAAAAATCTAGAGTAAAGACTGGGTTCTCAAAAATACTTTAAAAAAAAAACAAAAACAAAAAACGGAAAATAAAAATAAAGGAGAAAAAAGAAATAAGAAGAAGAAAAAAATAGCAAGGTCATATGGGACTTAAAAATTCTAAAAAAAAAAGAAAAAAAAAGAAATAAAGAAAAAAAACAATATATATATATATAAAAGTTTTAAAAATTTAAAAGATGTTCCTAGTACAGTTATAATGAAGGCTTTCTCTGGTGCTGGTGCATTCGGTGAAGGGAAGGGTCTGTAGATTTTCAGATGATTCCCTGGTCCGGCTTCTCCTTCTCACAGTCTATAGACTCCTTTCTATGCAGTTAGCGCCACCTGCAGGGCTTTAATTTGCTTCTCCTGTCTGTTTCAAAGCTGTTAGCTCTGCTAG